>BSBM01000456.1:31657500-32082500 GCA_027924585.1 Larix kaempferi | reverse complement strand
TATGATAAAAATGATGATGATGTGATTATATCATCATCATCATCATTTTCATAGTTGTCATTGTCATTGAATATATTTATTTATATAATATACAATATACTATATTTATACATATTATATGAATAAATATAATATAGTGTAATAAATAATAAATAACAATAATTAATAAACAAACTAAATAAATTAAAAAACAAAAAACAAAAAACAACCAAACTTGTTCCCAAATCGCTATACATATCCACTCATCCCAAATAAAATTACAATACCCTACTCATCACTATTGAAGAGAGTCAAGGTAAAATATAGACAGAGATCAAGCACAAGGATACATCTAAAGATAGCCTAAGGCCACTAGGTGCAAGGAGTTTTGAGATGACCATTGGAAGGGGGACAAGCAAGGAGATGTGGGAAAGGAGAATATAGGGATTGAGAATGTGTGTACAAGGAGATAGGGATGCAAGAAAGGAGAATATAATAATAGCGAAGACATGGGAAAGGACATAGGTACATGGGAAAGGAGATAGGGACAGAATAAATGTGAGTAAAGAGGAGATCTACAGGTAAGGAGACAAAAAACAAGCATGTGAAGGGCCTCAACACAACAGGGGACCAAAAGTAAATTAGGAGCTCACTAAAACATGGAACCACAATTCCTCCTAAAAGGGTGAGTAGGGTTTGATTAATCATTTTGGAAACAATATTTAGTGTTAGATTTTGGGTTAAGGTATTGAAGTCTAAGGTAGTGTCCTCCATTTTAATGTTAGAGTTTTACCTATAAAGTTTTCTCCAATATCTACTTCGTATTGCATAAGGAAATCACAAGAGAATGTCTAACCAAACAACCTTCAAACCAAAATTTTGTCATCTTAGTTATAAAAAATGCCCTTAAGAAAATTTATGCCAAACCCTTAATCCCTTATTATATGTTTATTTGATCATGTACACTACAGTAAGGTCTATGTAGATATTCTTTCCTTCAAGGTCAACTTAGTAGATAAGTGGGAAATATTACAATAAAAAATATACATAGTTGTAGTGAGATTTATGTATATTAAGTAGATAGAAGCCCACCTATTTGTGGAAGCAACATAAATTAAGTCCAAATATTAAATAAGGGTGTAAAAGATAAGTTGATATCAATAAGGATAGGGAAGGAAAGATCTCTCAATAATGGTGAAAATGAAAACAAAAGGTAGGTGCTAAGCCGTGTAAGAAAACTCTTTGAAGATTCAAATAACTATTAAGTAGTTAAAGTAATAAATGATATGTAAAAGGTAGTTTGAGATCAATAAGTCTCGGGAAGGAAAGAGAGCTCAAATAATGGTGAAGCCCTATAAGAAATTTGTTGATTATTCAAATAACTATCAATATATTAAAGTAATAAAAGCTATCAAGATACTTAACATTTTCAAATAGTTATAAGTTAATCCATGGGGTCTCATGGGGTCTCATGTGCTAATGGGATAAAATACTTAAGGAAAGAGAGCTCAAATAATGGTGAATCCCTATAAGAAATTTGTTGATTATTCAAATAACTATCAATATATTAAAGTAATAAAAGCTATCAAGATACTTAAAATTTTCAAATAGTTATAAGTTAATCCATGGGGTCTCATGTGCTAAAGGGATAAAATACTTAAGTGTTGATGCAAAACAAAGTTTTGGGATCTTTTCCTCAAGCTTATCGTTAATCTCTTACTGTTGATGCTTTGATACTAAATGATCACCTCGATTATGGATACATTTGTTGTTAGATGCTTGAACTATTCAACCATGTCTCTGCTAATTATTCTAATGCATAATGCCTTTAAAAATATCCCACCTTATTCCCTTAGCATATGAAGCCTTATAGACACTTTTTCTTACTTCTAGATCATATCCATGGTTTTGCTTAGCATATATTCACACCATCATAAACTCATGCATCCTCATCTTGGTGTCGAGTACAATTTAGGTATATAGTATGATTATGTCTGATTGATGAACAATTTTAATACATATAATATTGTTCACAGAGATGTGTGTTAAAACCAAAATATGTCAATTTTTGTGGCCCTTTAATGCACATGCAAGGAAGCCCACAACAACCCATATAATGAAATTGGTCTAAGGATGAGGATTTACCACCACTGTAACATATCATCATATATATAAAATTAACGTGTGTTTTCTTCTTAAATGAATCATTTTATTATACCTAGAAAATGTTGAGACTCCTAATGCATGGTATTTTTTAATACAACTAATAGAATAATATTGTTTCCAAAAATTTCATCCAACTACCTCTCGAACACACTCAAACATTTGCCATGCATCCTATCACCAAAATATATCATTTGACTTATTTCATATATTTAACATCAAAATACTTTAAGCTTTGGTTGTTTGCAATAACATAACATTATAGGTTGATAGAGAAAGGATATAAAGGAAACAACATTTGAATGTAAGATAACATTCATTTTTTTTAACATTAAATGCATGTACACATATCTTGGTAGATCCTCACAAGGCATGGAAGGGACAAGTCATGAAGTCATGTATAAAAGGATAAAGTACATACCAATATACCTTTCCTTTATTTATTCTTATTCATGATTAAATATTATGCAATTAAAACACATTAATAAATATCAAGAGAGTACAACATCATTAATCCAAGTGCTAGAGTCTTCAATCATATTCTAAAGACTTGTTAAGGATATTCCTCTCTTATTATAACAACAATTGAACTTCATATATGACATTCTATTTCACTATTAGGATTTATAGTTGTTGCCTAAGATTACTACTTTAAATCTTAAGTGTAAAGGTACCCTAAAATAAATTCATCTTCTTAGGTACTGACCCTAGGAAGTATACCAAATTGCACATGAGCATGTGGTGCAATAGGAAAGCAAAAGAACTTCACCCTTTCTCATCTTGGTTTTGTACCTCACTGAGGGTAGGATGAAGTGTTTCCAAACATTTGAATCCCAAAGGGTTATCTCAACTAGTTGTCGCCAATGTTGTTGGTCATTTAGTTAGTTTCATGCTAGTAGGTGTCAAGTTCAAATCCCCCTAGTTTATGCATACTAGGATATGCCAATAGATTTAGTAGGGATGCCATCCACGAATGTGGGGAATCATACCTTGAATTTCCCTATAATGTTTTCCATGGAAAAAAGGAAGCATAACAAATTTGGCATATAAATATCACCTTGCAAGTATTCACCCAACCTAACTGCTTGGGTTTCAACCCCTTGACATAGTATGGTAGGAAATCAAACTTTACCAATCCACCTACACCTTCATGGGTAAGTTTACATATATGAAATGTGCACCATCAAATTCTTGTATATAATTTGATAATCATTTAGGTTCTAGATCATACAACATCTAAGTAAATATAGTTATTAAACTCTAAGGAGAAACAACTTATGATGATAACATCACTTCTCTCTCTAACTATCTAATTTAATATTATTTGCATATTTAAAGTCACAATAACAATACCATTAGCCATGCCTACTAACTAGGGTTTTCATCAATCTAAATTAAATCCACTAACTCATTCTCATTTTTGTATTGAGAACCTAAAATAAGTGTTTCATTTTATGTAGTCTATATTTTTGCAAGTAAAGCATGAGAAGAAAAATGAAATGTAATTATCTAGAAGCCAACAAGATGGCATGCTAGACATCACATGAACAACTACTAGCCACATCAAACTTCATGTATCCCAACTCTCAACATCTAACATGATTATGAAAATGAAAAATATATTAAGATTGGTCCAATATTACATGGGACGTGATCCCCTAGTTAGGGGAGCACTGGCTAGGCTTCCCATGTTTTATGGGGAAACTTGGTACAGGATGTTTCCCCAAATATCCTCCTTTTTAGGAAACCTGACCAAATGTAAGGTGGAATGTTTCCTAAGAAACGAGGGATGTTTTCCTTTTGTGAGGGACACATGGGAACTCACATTTGAAAAGGGGGACTCTAGTACACCCCACCACAATTTTTTCCAACGTCCTTAGAAAAAGTTTTTAAAAAACATAGAATTAAACACAACAAAATCATAACCCTAAAGAGACTAAAACTTAATAAAATATTAAGGCACCTTCCCATTTATAATTATCATTATCAAATGAATGGATCTACTTGGGTATTAGATTTTTATTTTTTCAAGTTTTTGGATAGATTCCCATGTGTTAAGGAACTTAAACCCATACATTTCCTATAATTAGAGGAATGTCTCCACACATCCCACATACATGTTTCCATTTCTCACTTCCCCAATATCTGAACACTGGCCTTTTCTACCCAATCTCATAAAACATCACCATTACATAATATGATTGTAAATGGTTCCTCTAAAACACCAATAATATTCAGATCTATAGGTATTTAAAGTTGAGATGGATAAGCATTCATACATGAGAAAGATAAGATGCATCATAAATGTCTATGGTTCATAGACCTAATATCAAAATGTATAAAGTGAAGCATCAAGTAATTCCATATTCACAAAATCAACCTCTAATTAATAGTATAAAAAACATATTAGTGTGTGATCCAATAACATGACCAACCAATATTTTCATAAGCCCAACCAAAGTGATAGAACCGTGGTGTGTCCATTGGTCACATAAACATATGAGGTAATCTCAATAATTCTTTAATAAAAAACAATAATTAGAGATTTTTCATATGGTGAAGATTCACAATGAAGAGAGAACACCTATTTAGTGGGCTTAACTTCCCTAGAATTTAGCAGAACCAACCAGCAAAGTGATGCCACAAAAAGTAATGGATATAGTAGAACATAATACAATAACTAGAGATCCAGTTAACATTTATGCGTATCATCTTAAAATAGTTTCCTATGGATATGGATACCAATGATCAATTAAATGTTTCGAAGATTCTTTCTATATTTTTATATATGTAAGGTGGGACTCCTCTTAGACAAAGTCGGTAAAGAATAATTGCATATCAATGTAAGAAATGATAGATTTCAAACCCAACAAACAATAAGATATGGGGTTTGCTAGCTATAGTAGGAGCTAGTTCCTTAAGCCAGAATGCAATTGAAATGCAAACATGTATGAAAAGTAAGAGGCGAGTAGGAATGGGGCCGAATTTTGTTATATTAACATTCCCATATTTTATGGTTGTTTGCATCCATGTCATCAAGTTTTTGTGCTTAGCCTTGGATGTATTAACCCACACCTTTCTACTCGTCATAATAAAGCGACCTTCACATATTAAGTTTTGAAAAAATGTCTATATGGAGACCCATGTACCCAATATGCATTCTAAGAAATTCCATGGTTTAAGCTATGGTGACAGTGAGCCCACATGTGAGATTCATGGTGAAGCTATAAGGTGTATATAGGACCACACTATGACTAAATTACTGCATTGGATGATATCATTATTGTGAATTTTGAGCCTATTACATTTGTAAATATAGATGTTTAACCTCTTTTTAATCTCTAGATTGAGTTTTTGTAGCATCTCTCTTGCATACTAAAAACATAGAATTTACTCAATATAACCTTAAGAGTCCCTCAAGGTACAAACACATAGTTAATCAATCACATAAGTCAATAGAATATTGTTGAGATATTGAGAATTATGCTCACAAATTTTTGACCCCAAAAATAGACCATTGAAGACCTCACATGGGGTGTAGAAGGTTGTTTTTAACATTAGCAGATTAGACAACATCTTGGGGGAACCAATTGTGTTAGAATATTCACCAGTTGCACCCTATAGCCTCACAGCCTTTTGGTCATGTCTAGAAAAGAAATACAATGTAAGTGAGTACTTTTCACACAAGATACGAGTCAATACAATGTAAGTCTTGAAATCAACTCTAAGTTTACGTCCCTTTTCATGAATGGTGTGTATGAATAGTCTTGGTAATTGGCCAGGCACATGTTCATTCCTATGACTACAATTTGATTGCTTTTATTTGATGTTAATTGCAGGGAAAATCGAATAGATATCTATCAGATATTGATTTTGAATAGCAATGGTAGTTATAAAGAAAAGGGAGAAAGGAACATCAAACAATACATCAAGGATTGCTAGAGGTGGTAATGTCAAAAGAAAATTTAAAAAACGTATGGATTTTTTTTCTACTAAACAAGGGACATGTTCTTATGACAATGAGAGTGATGAAGGTAAGGTAGTGTCATTGAGATATAGGGATTATATAAAGAATTGGGAACCAAACCCACTTCCTAAGTTAGACACCGGTTTTTGTGTTAAGGGGAGAGCATATTGAATTGCTCCATCTAGTTTACATGGGTTGGGGCTCTTTTCGATAAATGGTGTAAATGTTCCATACAACTATGAAGTTGGGATGATGAACTATGTTGGCCCAACATATGATTATAAGCATTGGTTATGGCTAGCCCAGTATCTATCAAGTATGAGAAGATATGGAATATTTGCAAATTATAACAAAATGAAAGAAAACAAACCACATAAATGGTATTCTATATATATTGATGGAAGGCCAACATATTTAAGAAATGTTGTTGGGTTTAGAAAAAATTGATGTCGTGGAAGCATGAACATGCTACCCAATTGTGTGTTTGAGGAGCGTGATGAAAATATAGTTGTGGTTTGTGCAATAAAACCAATAGTTGAAGGGAAGTAGTTGTTGATCAATTACAATTTGAATAAAATTAATGAATCGGGGAATTATGATTCACTGCTTATATTCATTGGCTATTAAAGAATGTTTGAATTTGATCATTTGCAATAGTTTTATATTAAGCATTATTTATATAATTAGCATACCCGTGTTCTATATATTGCAGAATGAAAATGCTCTGTTATGTATCGAATAAGATTTGTAAAGCTTTCCTCTTTACACATTAGAAGGAAAGAAAGAAATTTGCAATCCCGTCATGATTGAATTTCCACCAAAATCCTATTATGAAGATTCTCTACCTTATGATGATTTTGTTGATTAACACATCTTCTCATCATTCAAATCAACCATGTCTAATGGGAATAAAAATGTAGTATGATCACAGACATGATTTTGAGTGTACCATGTACAAGTGCATTCATCATAATATTTCAATTACATCTAGCATAGTGTCAATTACCAATAGAGAAACCCATTGGTGTCTCTCTCCTGGATGAGGAAGTCATGGAACCAGCGTTCTATCAACATCTATTATGTATGGACTCTTTATTTTTATGGTGCTAAGAACAAACTAGGGAACAAACTAGGGAGGGCATGGGTCGAGATTGTTATTGGATCTGCAAACTAAGAACCCAAATTCTTGACTTATATATTACAATTTGATGTCACCAACAATGCCACTAAGTACATCGCCTTTATTATCATACTCAGATTTTCTTAAGACTTTGGGGGTGAAGTCCCTAAACAATATAATTGGATATTCATAGATAGTATGCTGCCAAATCAAGGGGGCATACACAATATAAAATGATACTTTGAATAAGTACCATACAATCACCATTAACTTATTTTAAAAGTTACAAAGAATTAAAAATCATAAACGTCATGAGATCGACGTAAGGAGATCGAGCAACTTCGTCCCTTGATTTGTAAACGTTGATGCTAAATTATTAGCTTTATCAGTAGCAACAAACTCATCCCCGACAAAACCATAGACAGATTACGATTCACCGTAGCTCTGAATGAGATTCTAGTACCATATGATCTTATTTTAGAGATAGACGTCCAGAATCAAGTGAATATTCTCATATCAGTGAATACTTTCCAAAAGAATCCAAGGAAGAATTGCTTGGCCGTCGAAATAAGGCAAGGAAGAATTGCTTGTTCGACGTAGGAGGACAAGGAAGAATTTTCAAAAGAAATGAGGATGAAAATTCACAAGAAGCCTATTTATTATTAAATTGGGTTCTCATTTTAAAGTAATATTTAAAATGAATATATTTTGTTCATGTGATATATATATATATAAAACATATGGAATATTGTATGATTATGGGTGTGATAGTATGACTTTGAAATATTACAGAGTATATTGTGAGGAATAAGACCTTAAGGAGAAGTAAATGTAGATATGGAAAGGACCCTTATATTAAAGTATTCTTGATGTAGAGATGCTAGATATTCCATGTGTCAATATGATGCTCCTTACACATAGGATTGTTTGTAAATGTTTAGTTGATGGGAAGTATGAGTTGTCTAGGCTATGAAAGAAAGGATACTATACCCAAAATTTATCTTATCAAGATCTAATCTTTATGACTTAGAGAAGAGAATGATATCGATAATAGTAACCAAAGAAACCGAGAAGTGACTACGTTACATAGTGATCCTTTAGAAATATCTTAGTAAATTCTTAAGGATAGGAAAAAAAATTGTGCCAATCTCATGAGCGTTAATCAATTTCAAGATAGAGTGAAATGTACTACAATCGGTATTGTGAAGAAATAGAGAAATTATGTCATGACTTTCGGTATATTGTGAATGAGCATAACTTCAAGACGAATTTTCTTAAAGGGTAGGTATATGTAATGCCCCACTTTTTGACCTAGGTAGCTATAACTTAAATTTTTACTCATCCTAGTAATTCATTACTTAATATATATTTGAAGTTAATTAGATGGTTGAAGACATTATGTGAACTATTGGACAAATTTGTGTCAACAGTTTATTATTTTACCATTGTATGTTTATGATGAAAATAGTTATGTGATTTCATATGAATATGTAATTAAAATGTTAATTTTGATATGTGTTTATTAGTTCAAATTTATATTGTCAATGTACAACATATGTGAGTCATGGTATAAATAAACGTGTCGCTTATTTGAACCTGAAGACATAAAATGGCTTATTAAATGGAAAGTTGTCATATATATGCATGGATATGAGTTGTAATAGGTGAGCTAACCTATAGGTTAGTAGGTTATGCACTAGCCAAATGACTGTCATATTGAGGTAACTTGGATGTTGTAGACATCTGGAAGATAATGTATACTATAACTTTTACTTTTAATTTAATTTATTTTTTCATACATTGCTATGATCTATGGGTAACTGTGGTTTTGACAAGATGCATCACTTATCGTAAAATGGTTGTTCGATGGTGTGATTATAAGAACAATAATTGCACAATATGGATCAATATAGGGTGTCAACCCTAGCTATATCAAGAGGGGTTGATGTATTTCCCACTGTGCATCCTCTGAAACTTGGAGTCGTGGGAGGTTTGTGCGGATACACGTTCCCCAAGTTGTGTGATGATGACTGCCAGGTGCCTGTTGGGGGCTTGGTCAATAAAGTTGACACTTCCACTTATGGGTTCTATTTGGGTTTAGGTCAATATTTTGAGCATATTCCAAAAAAGGAAAGGATAGGATGTGAAGATGGAAGTAGGTTATGGAGGAAGGATGGTTCGAAGTAATTTAGAAGGGTATTGTGAGTTAGTTATTTATAGCTTGGTTATCTTTGTGTGCTAAATTTTTTTCTTTACTCATGTGTGATGATAAAAGTCTGTTGTGTCGTTTGTATTGAATTATTGTAAACTAGTGTGATTGTTAGATTTGTGATTTCTGCTTGTTATCTTGCACACTTGGATGAGAACGAGAACATACAGAAACTATGCATTAGAGGAGTGATTGTTTATAATTAGTACACGCTCAAGTATGTATACACTAGCTACATATACCTACATTTTGCATGTACACTAGTATAATTATTTGATGTATTAATTACTAAATGAATGGTTAATGATTGTAGGGAGTATATTGAATACATATAAATATCTAGTAGCATTAAATACCCTTTTTTACTTTCATTAATTATTGTTATGATGAATTAAAAAGGTATGGTGGGTGCCATAACTTTTGTGGGAAAATGTCAAATTCATTTATAAGTTAGCATGAAAAGAAAAACTTTCTATTTTATATTTATTTTTATTCAACTCATTATTTTATTTTAGATATTTTTTTCCCTAAAATCTAGAAGGGGTGGCTGATGGCTCATAAATGAGGGTAGTTGAGGAAACTTGGGAAAATGTGTATGGAGATTTGATAAATAGAGAGGGTAAAGAAAAATTTGGGAGTTCGTTTTTCTTAGAGGAGTTTGTGGAGAGGTTGTAGCTTGTTGAGGTGGAAGAATTCTTGGAATAAATATTTTCATCAGAGAGTCTTTTTAGAGATATTGTGCATTATTGTTCCGAGAGTCACAAGCACGAAGGGAAAAGAAACCGAAAGGTTTCTTGGAGCTAGGAAGTTGGCTAGGCTCCCAGTTGTAAAGGAGGTTTAATTCCATTTTGGGCATCGGAGGAGGGTGAAGATAGAAGCTTGTAGTTGTTGGAATAGTACTAAATTATTGGACAAATTCGGCATTTAAACATGTACTTTTATGTAAGTTATTGCTTAAATTCATGTTATCCTTGATCATTTGTTATTGGCATGGTTATGAGCATGTTTCTAATGTCAGTTAATGTAGTTATGTTGTTTAATTAAGACATTAAGATTGAGAGGCCTTATACCAAAAGCAACCTCAATTTTTTGTTTTTTTTAATTAAACATGCGTCGCTTAACCTGTTGAATATTGTAACTTCTAAGAATATTATATTTATACATTATTTATTCCGGAGATGTTCCATCCCTCCGAGGTGATTTTATTATGTATCCGGAGATGTTTATTCCTCCGAGAAGTTGTGGTAACTAGGGTTATTATACCCACCATGTGGGGGTCGACCCAGTCAGTTATAATAGGGTATTTAACCTAATGGTTAAATACGAGCCTACATGTACTTGTGTAAAATATATGTCAGAGTAGTGTATAAATAGAGGAGGTGTGTTCCTCATTTGATACACTCACTCACTTATGAAAAGAGGCACACTTGTCTGGGAGATTTGCTAAGGAGGATTAGAAGGAGGGATCACATCTTGTATTTTGGTTTATCATCTTATTGAGGAAAGCTTTGCTGGGTTTTCTACCCCATGAGGGTTTCCCAGGATAAATCTGTGTCTCTTGTGTTTATGCTATGCTTGTTGTTTCTTCATTGATCCTGTATATGCTATTATTGTGAAATGGAATGTAATGCTGCTATTTTCTGTCTTAGCATATTGAATTTTAACATGGTATCAGAGCTAACCTGAAGGAAGGCAATGTATGGCACTTACGACACTTGCTTCTCTTGCAACAATTTGAAGGTTAGGGTTTTATATAGCAAAAACCCGTCATCGTGGAACTTTCGCTATAAATCCATTTATGCGAAGTTTCAGGATCTGAAACGTTTACAGGTCGTAGATAACATCCCCGGGTACCTTGTGTCCAAAGGGAACCCTCAGATTCGTCGTACTTTGTGAGTTATGATCAATACAAGTTAGGGTTTCTGCCTCTTCCAGATCTCAGTCAAAATCAGGTGACCTAGGAAAAAAGGTCATAACTTGGGCTAGGAAGCTCCAAATGAAATTTCGTAAAAAGTGACAGGTAGTACACAGACTTTACTATCTCAGGAAACTTTTGCAGAGGACGAAACTGAACCAGTGACACGTGGCATTCTGTACAAGTTCACTCTCCTGTTTTATTCCATAAACAGGTCACGTTGCGACACTTGGCATAACTCTCTCTCAGAGAGTCCAATTGAGTTCAGACATGTCAGGATGGAAAGATAACAGGGCGATCTATCTCAGGAAAAGTTTTCAGAGGCCGAAGTTCAAAAAGTGACACGTGGCACGCCGTACAAGTTCACTCTTCTGTTTCATACCATAAACATGTCACGTTGCGACACTTGGCATAACTCTCTCTTAGAGAGTCCAATTGAGGTCAGACCTATCAGGATGGAAAGATAACAGGCCAGGCTATCTCAAGAAACTTTTTCAGACCCTGTGGATCGAAAAATTCAGAGTTACAGCAGAAACAATCAGGTACATATTTCTATCAAAACATAATTTTTTTTTTAGCACATTCATTCATGGCTTCCGAAATTGAGGGTTTCGGAGAAAGTTGGAATTTTTGGAATCGGAGTCCACGGCTGAATGCTACTCGGGAAAATTGAAATTTAGAGACCAAGATCAAATTTTTTGGTTGAGTAGAAGACCGGGCTTGATCAAACCCTAGTTCGGGATTTTGATCAGAAAGATGGAAAATTAGGGCTTCAACAAAAGTTGGAATTTTTGAAGTCTGTAACTACGGCTGGAAGCTCCTCAGAAAAATAAGAGTTTAGAACCTTGGATCGAACCTTTTGATTGGACAAAAGGGTGGGCTTCATCAAGCCCTAGTTTGGGTTCCTGTCGAGAAGATCCATAAATTTTGAAGGCAATTTTGAGGGGTCAAATTTTGGAAATTTCAAAATTGAAGTATGCTAGTTTGATCAGCTCAGCAAGACACATCCTTCCATCCATTCAGAAGTATGAAAGTCAAAGATTGAATTTTTAGGGTTTCTCTAGCAAACCCTAATCAAGCTCCAGATCAAGTTTCAGGGGGAGTCGAGGCTAAGGCCTTACATAAGAAGACTACAAGAAGTCTTGACAGGTATGACTTAAGGAGGTTCAGGTACATCACAAAAGACAAATCAAGTTCCATGACCATGACAACTTGAAGACAAAGACTCATCCACTTACGAGTGGTACAGAATGAATAGAAGTTCAGAAAACATACAGAATATCAAGCGGGAGGCAACCACACAAACATAAAAGATAAGTATTTGAGTTGTTATTAGAAATAGTAAATGATATTGCTTGTATGCATATTTGTATTCCTAGAATATATCATGCTACTAATATGCATATGATTGGTAAGTTGGACAAACATTCCATTGTTGCTTGTCTAGAATGAAACCTCTTTGCTGACATGCTGAGAGCTGTGCACACTCTCGATAGTATGTTCTGGTAGAGATGGAAGGCATCTAGATAGCCACTGTATGCATACAGGATATGGGAAAGTGTTGTGCCAAAGTATTGGTCAAAATAGTTGCATAACTATGTAAATGATATATGTATGCATAATAGGTTATCATGTCAATATGATTTGATGATTATGAAGTATTACTAATCATGTACTTAATTTTGATTTGTAGGAAAGATCATGATGAATGATGAACACTGAACAAGCGATGGATGTTCAACAAAAGTTTTACAAATCAAACACACTATAGAAGGCTTGTGGCTAGAAGATTATCTTAAAAAGAGGAAGAGAATCATGATGAGATGTTTTGCTCCAAGTGGCTAGATAAGACCATTCTCTTAATGGTGTAATTAAAGAAGAAGTGTGAATCAGGTTCTGTATGGGTACCCAGGATTGGTAGTCAATTGATGAGCTTAATGATCATCATGGGTAATGTGGATCTCAACCTTTGCTACAAGGTTGAATATGGCTTCTATACACATATGACATGGATGCAAGAAGGAACTCACTGCAGAGTTCGAATGATTTTGAGGCTCATATTAGTAGACCCATCTGATGAGAGATGGCACAGATAGATATGCAGAAGATCACTCAACGCAGAGTGTGAATAATGGACAATTGACAGCTTCATGACAAAGCTTGGGCTTTACCAGAAGTAAAGCTGATCCTAACCTTTACCTTAAGGTTGTGTATGATGAACCTATCATACCATTATTGTATGACGATGATCTCTTTCTGACAAGGAATGAGAAACAGATCATGAAAATGGCTGCAGAAATGAAAATGAAAGATCTTGGATTAATGCACTACTTCTTAGGTCTAGAAGTATGGCAAGATCCAAAAGGAATCTTTTAAATCAAGGTAAGTATGCTGTGAAGTTTCTAAAAATATTTGATATGTTGGAGTATAAAGCCATGGCCACTCCCATGGACTCCAACTTGAAGTTATTAGTTAATGACTCATCGGATTTAGTGGACCTAACCCTATATAGACAAATCATTGGGTCATTGATGTATTTAACAAATACTAGGCCAGATATATGCTCTGCTGCAAATACCCTAAGTCAGTATCTAGTAGAACCTAGAAAGGTTCACTTAATAGCTACAAAGCATGTAGTGAGGTACCTAAAAGGTACATTAGATTTTGGTCTATATTATCTTGGAGGTCATGAACTCCGTTTACATGGTTACTCAGATTCTGATTGGGCAGGAAGTGCCTTAGACAGAAAGAGTACATCAGGTGGATGTTATAGTCTTGAATCTGCCATGATCTCATAGTTCAGCAAGAAACAATCTAGTGTGGCTCTCAATACTGCTGAAGCAGAATATATATAGCTGTCTGCTTTGCCAGTTGTGAAGCAGTGTGGCTTCAGAAGCTATTATATGGAGTGTTTGACTTAGAAATGGATTCCACTATGATTATGTGTAACATTCAAAACTGCATCAAGATAGAAAATCTTGTATTCCACGATAAGTCAAAAACACATAGAGATCCGATACTTCTATATACGAGATATGGTGCAGAGAGGAGCTATCAAGCTCGAGTATATAAGCACTGAGGATCAGATTGCTGATATCTTGACTAAACCTCTGTCTCGAGTAACGTTTGAATACTTCCGAGACAAGTTTGGTATAGTCCAGAAGGACCCTCCTCGAAAGGGGGAGTAGCATAGTATCTGATAACAAGTCTGTCTCATCAATGATGAGGTTACCTATTTACTGCACCTAGTTACTTAGAATTATTTAGATTTAGGAATCTTATATTTTTTCTTTTGATGATAGATGTATACATGCTTTTGATGTTAGATATACATGCTTTTGATGATAGATGTATACATGCTTTTGATGATAGATGTTATGCATGTTTTGATGATGAGGATACATGTTTTGTTATACATGTTTTGATGATGAGGATACATGTTTTGTTATACATGTTTTGAAGATGAGGATACATGATTGACACATGTTTTGATGAAGTTCTTGGTGAACATGTGAGGGGATTGGATCATCCATGGACTTCAGTTCGAAAGAAGAGCTGTAGATGTATGTCTTCGAGAATGAAGTTCTTGGTGAACATGTGAGGGGATTGGATCATCCCTGGACTTTAGTCCGAAAGAAGAGCCGTAGACGTATGTCTTCGAGAATGAAGTCCTTGGTGAACATGTGAGGGGATTGGATCATCCCTGGACTTCAGTCCGAAAGAAGAGCCGTAGACGTATGTCTTCGAGAATGAAGTTCTTGGTGAACATGTGAGGGGATTGGATCATCCCTGGACTTCAGTCCGAAAGAAGAGCCGTAGACGTATGTCTTCGAGAATGAAGTTCTTGGTGAACATGTGAGGGGATTGGATCATCCCTGGACTTCAGTCCGAAAGAAGAGCCGTAGACGTATGCCTTCGAGAATGAAGTCCTTGGTGGACGGTTGAGGATTAAGTCATCCTTGGACGTAGTCCTAAATGTACGGTGGAGGATTAAGTCATCCTTGGACGTAGTCCTAAATGTACGGTGGAGGATTAAGTCATCCTTGGACATGGTCCTAAATGTACGGTGGAGGATTAAGTCATCCTTGGACGTAGTCCTAAATGTACGGTGGAGGATTAAGTCATCCTTGGACGTGGTCCTAAATGTACGGTTGAGGATTAAGTCATCCTTGGACGTGGTCCTAAATGTACGGTTGAGGATTAAGTCATCCTTGGACGTAATCCTAAATGTACGGTGGAGGATTAAGTCATCCTTGGACATGGTCCTAAATGTACGGTGGAGGATTAAGTCATCCTTGGACGTGGTCCTAAATGTACGGTGGAGGATTAAGTCATCCTTGGACGTGGTCCTAAATGTACGGTGGAGGATTAAGTCATCCTTGGATGTGGTCCTAAATGTACAGTTGAGGATTAAGTCATCCTTGGACGTGGTCCTAAATGTACGGTGGAGGATTAAGTCATCCTTGGACGTAGTCCTAAATGTACGGTGGAGGATTAAGTCATCCTTAGACGTGGTCCTAAATGTACGGTGGAGGATTAAGTCATCCTTGGACGTGGTCCTAAATGTACGGTTGAGGATTAAGTCATCCTTGGACGTGGTCCTAAATGTACGGTGGAGGATTAAGTCATCCTTGGACGTAGTCCTAAATGTACGGTGGAGGATTAAGTCATCCTTGGACGTCGTCCTAAATGTACGGTGGAGGATTAAGTCATCCTTAGACGTGGTCCTAAATGTACGGTGGAGGATTAAGTCATCCTTGGACGTGGTCCTAAATGTATGGTGGAGGATTAAGTCATCCTTGGACGTAGTCCTAAATGTACGGTGGAGGATGAAGTCATCCTTGGATGTAGTCCTAAATGTACGGTTGTGGATTAAGTCATCCTTGGACGTGTTCCTAAATGTACGGTAAGGATTGGATCATCCTTGGACTTTGGTCCTGTGAACTGAGCCGTAGACATGAGGTCTCCGAAAATTGATAGGACTGGATCGTCCCTGGACTTCGGTTCAAAAGGTACATGACTGGATTGCATCATCCTTGGACATAGGTCCTAAAGAGAACTGGATTGATCGTGTGATGACGATGCTGATGACGATGCTGCTGATTGTGTGATAACGATGCTGCTGATCGTATGATGACGATGCTGATGACGATGCTGATGATCGTGTGATGACGATGCTGCTGATCGTATGATGACGATTCTGATTATGATGCTGATGATTATGTGATGACGATGTTGATGACGATGCTGATGAGCGTATGATGACGATGCTGTTGATCGTGTGATGACGATGATGATGATTGAGTACTATCAACTCTGATGATGTTGATGTTCCAGTAACTAGTCAAGTTACTGATGATGATGAATTGAAGAAAGCTTCCGATGATATATAGATGATGTAATGAATGACTCCTTGCTCCTGCAGATGTTGTTATAATATCCTTCTCGTTAAGGGGGAGTGTTGAATATTGTAACTTCTAAGAATATTATATTTATACATTATTTATTCCGGAGATGTTCCATCCCTCCGAGGTGATTTTATTATGTATCCGGAGATGTTTATTCCTCCAAGAAGTTGTGGTAACTAGGGTTATTAGACCCACCATGTGGGGGTCATCCCAATCAGTTATAATAGGGTATTTAACCTAATGGTTAAATACGAGCCTACATGTACTTGTGTAAAATATATGTCAGAGTAGTGTATAAATAGAGGAGGTGTGTTCCTCATTTGATACACTCACTCACTTATGAAAAGAGGCGCACTTGTCTGGGAGATTTGCTAAGGAGGATTAGAAGGAGGGAGCACATATTGTATTTTGGTTTATCATCTTATTGAGGAAAGCTTTGCTGGGTTTTCTACCCCATGAGGGTTTCCCAGGATAAATCTGTGTCCCTTGTGTTTATGCTATGCTTGTTGTTTCTTCATTGATCCTGTATATGCTATTATTGTGAAATGGAATGTAATGCTGCTATTTTCTGTCTTAGCATATTGAATTTTAACATAACCAACTTGTCAAGCATCACAAGTATAATACAAAATTCAAATGTACATCGTTTAAGAGATGTATTTTTTACTTTTAACATCCAAACAACGTCACTTTAGAGAATTTTTAACATCCATGAGCATCCATTAAGAAGCATTTCTAAGTCCAAGATGCGTCACTTAAGAAACGTTTCCAACATCCAACAAACATAACTTAAGAGATGGTTGTTTGACATTAGAATATCGAATATTTGACACATTTACATCGACTTTCAATCAACATTGGTAGTTTTGTGTTTGGCATATACTCGACGGAAAAATGTGTAGAAGTAGCACTGAATTTGGACCCCAAATTTAATAGTGATATGAATCCAATATTAACAAGCTGAATGTCTCCAACTTTCAAATTACACACAATACTTCGATAAAAAATTATCCTAACGAGATTGTAATTTATGTGTCTGAAAAAGCTTAGAAGTGTAAAAATATCATATCATAAATGTTAGGATATTCCTATACTCCATCCTAGTCCTACTAGCATTTTCATCCTTTGCATTTTCATTCATGCATGCACTTTTAGGGTTTGCATCCATTATTTAGGGTTTGCATCCATTATTTAGGGTTTGCATGCATCCCAGTCATCAGTCCAGCACCTAGCCCTCAGCTAGCCAGCCCCCGAGAGCTTCTCTCAGATCATTTTTAGCCCTCCTAGTGCTTAGTGCGCCCCTTCATGCAATTGCATGCATCTCATGCGCCCTCTCTCACCTACCACTCAGTTGCACTTCAGTTAATTGAGCTATCATCAGTTATTTCCTTGATTTAAGGCTAGACTGACTCTCAACTGACTGTATCACTCCGATGGATCTTCAGTGAGACTAGACTGCCCATTCTGACTCCAGTTAGCTCCTCATGCGCCCTCCACTGAGCCTCCTTCATTCAGTTACATTCAGTTACACCTACCACACTCAGTTAGACTTAGTTTGACTGATGGTTGATAGTTACTTGAGCATTGATGACTCCACTGATGATGAGATAGACTACTAGTTGTGCTCCGATGACACTCCAGTGATCCTTTGATCACTCCATGAAGGCTAATTCGAATTGCCACCTTAGGCATTCGAATCCTCATGCATTGTATTATTTATTTGTCCATATTGTGATTAATTAATCAGTGTGTGTGAAGTATTTTTGCTTCTATCCGAGTTCTACTCTATTATTATTATGTCGCTCATTATACTGCATTGACCACTCTTCTTCTATTTTCTTGCTTAATCAATTACTTTCTTGTGAGGTATACATCATCTCTTAGATCTGTTGTGAGGATTTTCACATGGTATCAGAGCATGTTGAGAGTATTGTTTATCTCCATTCCTGAGAGTTTTTTGCAAGTTATTATCAAGATTTCGAGTGCAGCAGTTTCTGCATTTATGCAGCAGTAGCAGTTGCAGATATTCTCTATTGTTTTTGAAGGTCTTCTACAACTTCATTGACTTCAGAAGAAATCCCTCTTCTTTCTCCATTCAACTATGATGAATGGAAACAAAAAATGATAGCATATTTGAAGAGCCATGATCTCTTTGATTGTTATTTTGAAAGAGAGTTTGAATCCTCTAAAGAGAAGATTGACTGGTTGAATAAAGGTGACATGGCCTTTGGAAGAATGATGCTTTCTTTTCCTGAATACATGTTATACCAAATCATTCATGATGTTGAAACTCCAAAAGAGCTATGGGCCCATCTGGATGAAAGATTCGGCAAACAAAATGAAGGATTTGGTCCAAACCCATTCAAGAGAAAGCAAAGTGATGCATTCGCCCTCCTTGATGATCTCATTGACCATGAACCAGTATCAAACACATCTCATATTGAAGTTGTCGACAAAGAAGAAGAACTTGCAGATTCTACACTCATGCTCCAAATTTCTTCTCTTTCTATGCCAGCTCACACTAGATATTGCAAAAGGTCCTAAATCCTCTCTTGCACCAGAGTTTGTTGGTCTGCATTATGATCTATTGAATGTTTCGGAGGTCAAATCATCTATTGGACGTAATGCATTCGATCTCCTCAAGCAATCACCTCTTATTTACTACTATATGATCATTATTCCATGCTTTCAGAAGGTTATTGAAGAATATGGCCATTTCCATTCGCTTGGGATAATTTCTCATGCACATCATGGTTTTGATCTCACCCCTACTGGTTCAAAGGAGATCTCAAGAAACCATGGCCATTCGCTTGGGATAATTTCTCATGCATTTACTGGTTTTGATCTCACCTCTTATGGTTCAAAGGAGATCTCAAGAAACCATGATTCAAGTCTTGGATATAATTTGGATTCTAAGCAATCACTACTTGGGATAATTTCTCATGCATATGATAGTTTTGATCTCACCCCTGTTGGTTCAAAGGATATCTCAAGAAACTATTCTTCAAGTCTTAAATCTGATTTGGATTTCAAGCTATTATTTGATGGTTCCTTTTGGCATAATCTCACCCATGGTGGTTCGAAGGAGAAGACAAAAGACTATCTGCACATTCATGTTTTTGATCCTACCTCAGCTGATTCGAATCACAGGTTCAAGGGTCATCTTCATACTTTTGGATTTGTTCTCATCACATTCAATCTGAAGAGTAAGTACAAGCACATGCTTTCTGAGCATGATCCACTTCTTCCCAAGAAGAAGATACCTCCAGACATATGACCAAGCATCACACCTTATTGAGTTTGGAGCATTTATTTTTGTGTGTGCCTTACAGTCTATTTTGAGGGGGGGTATTTTTTCCATGAGGTTTTCCCCATTTCCTCGGTTTATTGACTGTTATTATTCATTGTATTGGGTGACCATTGGTCTTAGTTACCAGGGCCCAGGATGGATTAAGGGGGGGTGTTAGGATATTCCTATACTCCATCCTAGTCCTACTAGCATTTTCAGTCATGCATGCACTTTTACGGTTTGCATGCATTATTTAGGGTTTGCATGCATCCTATTCATCAGTCCAGCACCTAGCCCTCAGTTAGCCAGCCCGCGGGAGCTTCTCTCAGATCAGTTTTAGCCCTCCTAGTGCTTAGTGCGCCCCTTCATGCAATTGCATGCATCTCATGCGCCCTCTCTCACCTACCACTCAGTTGCACTTCAGTTAATTGAGTTATCAGCAGTTCTTTCCTTGATTTAAGGCTAGACTGACTCTCAACTGACTGTATCACTCCGATGGATCTCCGGTGAGACTAGACTGTCCATTCTGACTCCAGCTAGCCCCTCATGTGCCCTCCACTGAGCCTCCTTCATTCAGTTACACCTACCACACTCAATTAGACTCAGTTTGACTGATGGTTGATAGTTACTTGAGCATTGATGACTCCAGTGATGATGAGATAGACTACTAGTTGTGCTTCGATGACACTCCAGTGATCCTTTGATCACTCCATGAAGGCTAATTCGAATTGCCACCTTAGGCATTCGAATCCTCATGCATTGTACTATTTATTTGTCTATATTGTGATTAATTAATCAATGTGTGTGAAGTATTTTTGCTTCTATCCGAGTTCTATTGTATTATTATTCTGTCGCTCATTATACTGTATTGACCACTCTTCTTCTATTTTCTTGCTTAATCAATTACTTTCTTGTAAGGTATACATCATCTCTTAGATATGTTGTGAGGATTTTCACAATAAACTTTCTACCATATAAGACTTACTACATATTATGCACTAGATGTATTAGTTCCTATCATACACTATGTATTAATAGGATAATGTATGTCTTATAACTTTCATAAATCACATTACCTATGTATTAGTTCCTATCATACACTATGTATTAATAGGATAATTGATGTCTTATAACTTTCATAAATCATATTACCTAGAAGGCCGAATTAATTACCCTTTTATTTATTTTTTCATATACCTCAAATAAACAATCACACACATTGTATTATCAAAACTCTAAAAAAAAAATCATATCACCCCTTATCATAACATTATTACCCTTATTACATTACCATTTAATATAATATGATCCTAATATAATATTATGTCATTTACCTAAATCCATGTCCATTGCAAATCATGACATAACCAGAACAATTTTGTTTCTCACATGGACTCAACCATTAGTAAGAGCATAGTCAAAGAAACCCTCTCTATGTAAGCACACATAAGGAATATTATAACTTAAGTGTTGTAACATTTCTTCTTGTGGGATTAAGATTTGTTAAAAATATCACTATAGATGTATTATTTTTTATGATTTCAACAATAAATATTATGAGGAATCTAATAACTTAAGTGTTGTAACATTTTTTCTTGTTAAATTAAGATTTATTAAAAATATCATTATAGATTTACTGTCTTTTATGATTTCAACAATACATACTTTATTTTTTTAATGAGAGGAAATCAACTAACTTAAGTGTTGTAATATTTCTTCTTGTTGGATTAAGATTTGTTAAAAATATCACTATAGATCTACTATCTTTTATAATTTCAACAATACATACTTTACTTTTATATATATATATATATATTCATTTTTCGGATTTTCTTATATATATATATATATATATATATATATATTCATTTTTTAGATTTTCTTTTATATATATATTCATTTTTCAGATTTTCTTTTATATATATATATATATATCGGATTTTCTTGAATAATATCTCTAAAATTATATTTATATATTTATTTTGCAAATTAACATTTATATGCACTTCATCATAAACATTTCTCTTATACATTTAATATGTTTTTTACATGATATTTATCATACTTTTCTTACATAAAGTATATACTATATAATTTTATTCATTAAAAATAAATATATCTAATATGTTGTTTACATGATATTTATCATACTTTTCTTACATAAAGTATATACCATCTAATTTTATTCATTAAAGATAAATATATCTTGAATGTACATCCCTTACCATATCTTTTGTTATTGATGTATCCTCTCTTCTTCTGTAATTTGTTTTTCATCACCTATTTAATGAACGTTTCATTACATCATCGATCAATCTATGCAACCTTATTAATAAGTAAGTTAAATATATAATTGTAGTGTATAATAGCTTGAATATATAAGTACTATTTTGTATCACAAGAATACATAGTAAGAATTTTATACAGTAGTTGACATCATATATTATAGGTAAAAATTAAAGTATAGGTATAATTTTTAAC
Organism: Larix kaempferi; assembly: GCA_027924585.1. Classification (NCBI taxonomy): domain Eukaryota; kingdom Viridiplantae; phylum Streptophyta; class Pinopsida; order Pinales; family Pinaceae; genus Larix; species Larix kaempferi. The sequence goes on along the minus strand of BSBM01000456.1, from coordinate 32,059,969 downwards.
TTATATATAAACATTAAGTGGCATGAAATACTATATGAATAAGTAGTAAATTTCATATGTTTAATGATATAATATGAGTTTTTATTATTATTATAAATGATTAATTAATAAGTGTTAAAATATTTTAAACAAATAATGTTCTTTTATTTTTATAATAGAGTGTTATTGGGTTCATTATTATTAAATGGAATTCAAATGTTTAATTGGTATTCTTTCTAGATGTTGTCTAAAAATGAAACGAACTGCATCTTTGTTAGTCGCCGGGAACTACCGACGTGACCCCTCCGGCAACCGGCATGGTGCCCCTCCAACGACGGCGACGGCCACCCAACTTCCCTCTGGCACCGACGACCAAGGAATGTTCTGGAAACGGAGACACTCATCCTCTGGCCTACGTACTAGCGGGGAGCTCCATGCAGGGTGGCCATTAAATTTTCCAACAACCATGCAATTAAGAAGGAGAGAGCTCGATTTGAATCCTTCCCGCGAAATGAAAAACAACTTAGACATAATGTTTCTTCCATGACGCTGCATGTTGTTCCTATTCTCATTGTGTTTTTGTTCAAAGAAAATATGGATGCAGTGAAGATAATGGCGATGTTCTTTGGGATTTGGGGATTTATTTTATATGTTCTTGGAGGATACCGGGACTCCAAGGATATTGATCCAGGCTCCCTGGCGACTTCAGAGTTTTGAAGTTTTTTTTTGGGTAAATTCTTGTTCAATGAACAATGAATCATTTGTCTAATTTGGAAAAAATGCAAACGTTACCTTAATTTATGTTTTATACCACCCATTTGTGCATGAAACAGATTCAAAGACCAATCTCTGAAGTCTTCACCTTGAAATTGTCTTTCTCAGTCTCTTTTTCATCTTTGTTAGAAAATTTTCTTGTCATGCATGGCACATGTAACACTGATTTTGTTTCTTCCTTGACATCCTTTTCAAGGATTTCAAGATAATGAAGTTTTCCTCCACCTTGGGTGCTAGGATTCCCTACAATAAAATAGCCTAATAACTATTACATTTACTATGCACCACCTACAAGGGTATTAAGTGTTCAATGAACTATTTTAATTTTTAACGTTTAGCTCCATGCCATTATCAATATATAGGAGTAATTGTTCCTTCGGAAACATTTTTGTCAGTAACTGTTATTTCCCTTTGAACTTCAGAATCTAAATATACCCCAATAAATTAAATTATCGTTCTTCTTACTTTCCAACTCATTCAGCAAAGAGTTAAAGCATGTCCTCTATTTAAAAAGAGTAAAAATACCATGTTAACAAAACATTTTTATGAAAGGATGGAACATAACAGTAACATATATGATATATATGATCTAAAGATGAGCATATCAAACATGAACTGAGAACTCTATTGCATGTTAATTATGCAGCTTCAAATGACAGTGAGAACTAATTTTACAACTACCTGAATCTGAAGTCATGATGCATTGCTCATTACAAGATTCTGGCTACCCTCCATCTTGTGATGTTGCTTCAAATGCTGTGCAGCCTACATTAACATTCAAATGCTGTGCAGCCTACATTAACATTTATTTCAGATTCCTGGTTGATAAGACAAACTTTCTCGTAATTATCATTCCCTATTCTCATGCTGGTTCTAGTTATTTTAAAACTATGTTCAGATTCCAAGTTCATAAAATTGTATTTAGTAAAACTATTTTGTATTTCTATGCTAGTTTTGGTTACTTCAACATTCTCTCCAATTCCCCAAGTCAATTTTCTCTACTATATGGACGCAATGTATGGAAAATGTATAATAAAAGTAATTATCATTTCAACAAAGCTCCAAGACTTCATGCCTTGTTGAGGCTAGAAATTGTGCACACTAGTTTAATGGTTGGACTCTTAGTTTCCTATGCACTCAAAACCCTCATTTTACCAAGGTGACCTTCCAACTACTATCCATCCAAGAATTAACATTATTGTTTTCAAAATTATTTATTATATAAATTTTAGAGGCAATTATTCATTTAGTTGTCATCCTACCTTCTATCTAAAGAGAAGAAGAAGCCATGAATAAAGTGAGGAGAAAAGAGTAGGTGTGTTTAAGCTCCACACATGAAATTCAATTCCATGTTGTTTTGACTTCTCAAGTAAAGAATGCTTATAACACCAAGATGGATTACAACAGAGGTCAAGCCTTAAAGTGAAAGAACGATCAATCTTTGGAAGATATATTCGTTCATTTGTGTACATGGTTATACATTTATGCTCATAATTGAAAACCGACACAATGATATGTGCAAATTCCTTCTAGCCAATGCAAATGTTGATTCCCCAATATTCTTCATTGTATGAGGCTTCACCCATTTTATTTATTTGTCGTTACAAGTGGCATATGGTTTTAGAGGCATCCCACTTTTTGGGAGACTAACTAGTTATCAATTCTATTTTGGGTTATTATCATTTAGTTGTCCAACTAGACATTATTTTAATAAAGATTATCATTGTAGGCATACATGTTTCTTATCTATGTATTTTATTTTCCATTAAGAGTTTCTTGCTTTCATTTTAAAAAGCTTGCATTTTCATGTTTTCTACTTCGTTAAGTGTAAAATTTTTACCTTAGTTGATAGTTGTTATTTACAATGTACAGCTACATTTCATTTCATTTCATGCATATTTTACCTTAATAGTTCATTTAACTCCAACATTTCTTTATTTTCGTTGTAGCTTAATTCCTAATTTATGACAACAACTTTGCATTTAACATTGAATTTATCACTAATCTAAGGTTTATATTAAAATTTATCTTGCAAACATTAAGGAGACTTAGTACATGTAAGGTGGAACAACTCCACTAACAATCTTAACAAATTGATTTCCTCAACAAAACTGGTTTTAGGGCATAAAGCAACTTGGGTTTCATTCCAAGCTTTTTCCTCTTGGTCAACCCTACAGGAGTGTTTTATGTGTTGGTGTTTGAATCTATGTTTTGGGAATCAACAATCTAGACACAAAAAAAAACTAGATAATGCATGCCACATGAAATGGGTTACTTTCATGAAGTAGTTACATCTCTAAGTCATCAAATACAAAAAAGACATAGATAACAAGGCACCTCATTGTTTGAGTAGACCTCTAGTATCAATGACAATTTCTTTTCACACCAAGTACTACAACATAAAAGGATGGACAAAGTTGTACAACAATGACACAAATTTTGTAGCTATCTATATTTTTCTCCATCATTGGCACAATGCTACCTCCACATGACCAATTTTAGATTTGTTTGATTTCCACTTGTTGCATGATCTCCTTTAGTTCCTTGATAGATTGTGTGTACCTACACATGAACACAGAGACTAGTTGAGTTTGGAATCTCATTTTTCCAAGTCCACTAGACACTTTGGCATGACGAAGACAATAGCTACCTCGCAATTGTGGTTTTACTAGCTTTACATGACACAAGATGTTGAACGCTACCTCAAATATTGTGTGTTTTGTTCCATTAAAAAACCAAAAAATCATCATTTGGGTATGTATACACCATCGCATGTTCCTTCTAGACCTTGAGAACATATTAATGTAGACTTTATTTTGGGGTTACTCATGACCAAGCATCAACATGGTTGTGTACTAGTTATTGTTAATCATTTTTCAACATGACTATCTTGATTTCATGTAAGAAGACAACCACAACCCTTGACACGACATGAATGTTATTCATCCATGTTTGGTCCCATTTTGGTTTATCATATTCCATAGTGTATGATTATGACTCTAGATTTCTAAGTCAATTCTAGAACACCATGTGTTCAATTCTCGACATCAAACTCAATAACTCTAATTCTTTCCATGACTTCAAATTGATGGCCAAACAAAGGTCGCTAATAAAACCTCGATGCCTTTGCTGTGCATATATAACCATGCACACCCTCACACATGGGATGAAAACATACATTTCATACAACTTTAATATAATAGAGGCAGGAATAGCCCTTTCCATTGTTATTTTGATTTCCACCCATTCAGCGCTATAAATATCTCATTCTTATAATACACAACATATTTTGCTCCTCAGAATGTCAAAGAACAAGATAGTCATAACCTTCATCAAGTAGATTCATCAAATCCATGAATAGGTCCAGTCTATCATGCGGTGGGAACAATAGAAGTACAAGCAAATCATGATGCACATTGAATGCCTCATTATTTTCTTGAATTAGATGATCAAGTTTTTCTACAATTGCAAAGAGAAAGGTTTAATGATCTACAACGAAAGATCAAGCCACTTTGATATGGTACTTACTCCCTTGACAAAGTAATTGGTTGATACATGAATGCCTTCAATCTTCAACATTGATCCACTAAAGCCATATTTCCTGCCATTGTTTGATGAAAGGCCAAAGGTTTCAATGCCTATTTATTTAAATCAAGAAAACTTAGCACTAGTTCAAATTGATCATATCATCGATCAACAGTTCAAGTCTACTTACCAACAATGAATTCCTCTTTTATGAATTGTTTGATCCAAGTAATACCCACCTCAACCTAAGTGGTACACCCTATAATAGTTGAGAGCTCAATTTCCTTAGTTGTGACCTAAATTAATGGGGTTCATTTCCTTCCAAGGGAGGGATGAATAATTAGCATAGTGCCTCACATCCAATGATGTGCAACCTTTACACGTTCTAAAAGAAAGTGTGTAACTCTTGCAGTACTCTTCCTAAATGTGGAAATCATTTTCCCAATTGTGAATTCTTCATGATTTTTTATTCCATCTGAACACAACCTTTCCAATGCAACCTTGCTCGATTCAACCTGACAAGTGGCAACCCAGGTCAATCATTGTTTGGTTTACTTAGTATTAATAATACAACGTTGAATTGATCTAATTCCTTATTTTCTAATTGTTCTCTCTCACCTTTATATAGAGGACCTTATAGAAGATCAAGGGAATGTTGGAAAATTTAGGAATAGCATTTTATTTCACTCATTCTTGGGATGTTTATGCCTGACAAATATTTTATTGTAATTACTCTTTTCAGCATAATACTTTCTAGTTTGTTTGTTTGAATTTGTCCAACCCGCATTAAATCTTGTTAGTCATTCAACAATCTATCCCATGATCCCTTCCTAAGCAAGCAAAGCATAAAGTAATTTCCATTAGTTTAGATTATAGAAGGTTAGATTAGATTCACTCCTAATTAAGGGCTTTACCCTACGTAGGAGGCAAGTAAACTCCTAGGTTTCCTTCCTATTTTTCTTGATCGCTATCAAATTGAGTAACAAACCTTAATACTTGGTGTTCGTTGCTTTTATTGTGTTTAAAATGGGTTAGCTACGCTTCATTCTACTATCATTTTCTTTTATTTATATATTTGATCCCTTCTTCAAGTAGATTATTCAAGTCACCAAAAGAAACGAGAACAACAAATCTAATGATTTTGCTTGCCTTCTTCAGTTTTCTAGTTTATTTATTAACTATTGTCCGTACCCAAATTAAACCCACATAAAATCAATTCCTAACAACTATAAGTACATTAAAATAAAATTAATTTTCTTAATAAACTCTATAGTCTAAAAAACCTCTCACCTTGGTTTTAGAATTATTCTCAAAATAGAGTAACAAACTAACATCAAACCTTCTTGTATATTGAGTTTGATGTGATATTGATTGGCTAAAGACTAATATATACACAACATTTGTGTTCATATTCCTTCCCACATCTCCAATCATTTTTATGGGGGTGACATGATGGTAATCTTCAAAACGCAACATATCTTCCAAATGCTTTTGCGTTATTTCCCTAGAGTGTGTATGTGGAGAAGAGAATAATGAAATGATATTTAGGTCAAGCATTTGATATCTATTTGTGATATATTTTATGTTATATTTTTGTAATAAATTCAATGATTAATGTTGAAATTTCTCTAACTATGCTCATTTGTTAGTTTGGAATCTTCAAGGAGTATTGTTCACGGTTTGACTGGCAACTTCTCTATATCCAAGCCTTCAGTAAGAAGACAACAAAGACTATCAGATCAACCAAAGTTTAATTGGTGTTGGTGCAAGAACATGGGAGGTATATTCCACATCGTTTGGAGGTATTCATACAAAATGGGGCGGAAAAAAATGGAAGATGATAATGGATCTCGAGGTACAAGACCCAACAAACGCTAGCTTTTCTGGCAAAGATTTAGCATGGAGTGAAATATTTCGTCGAGATAGCTCTTTGTTTGATCGTGTTGCATTGATCTCTTCACATAGAGTCTCTGACTTTATTAGAGGGGATGAAACCAATCCCAAGGCACCCTGCACTTTTCGATGCAGAGTAAGCAAACCCTCGGGAGAAAGGGGAAGTGTTGCCTTGCGATATGAGCTATGTGTATTTTAGAACTTCATTCTTTAGATGTTACTCATCAATGTACATAGATGTTTTTTTGTGAATATTGAGATGTTGTACTTTCTAATGCAGTTACTCATGTACATATGGACCGGAGGAAAAAAGAGGAGATAATGCATAGACACGAAGGTGCACATTTACGAAAAATAGGGGATGCCAAAGTCATTTCATTGTAAAGGTTTTGAATCAATGTCCCCATATAGCAATATTGACATACAACTCATATGGGAATAAAGATGAGGATGGATGGCCTTGTCATGGTGAACATGACATATCTGGAGAGGCTAGGTCCTTGCATAGACCTAAGCTTTCAAGGGACGTTGTCAATTACGTGGAAAGTTGTTTTTTCATGGGCGTGGCAATTGACAATGTACGTAAAATGCACATTGAGAAAAATATGGACAAAGACGTCAGAGAACATGGTAGAGATTTCTTTTTTACCAAGAAAGATGTTGTAAACATCTATTATCGCATGTGAAATGGAAATTATCAACTGCACAAGAAAGATTAAATGAGTGTCATCCTTTGGTACCAGAAACGACTGGATGACTTTTTCTTTTTCTAGACAAAATGGTCGAAATGTCCGATTTATAATTGACATCCAAACAAAATGGTTGTTGGAGACGATGGTGACACTATCCCACTATAGTATAATAGGAATGGATTCAACATCCAGTACCAATAAATACGGGGTAAAATGAAATTGAGTGATGCATGTGAAATTCTTGTTTGAGTTGTGATTTAATATGATTGATATCCTGTAGTTGATTTTGTCTCCTATTTAAATCTTGTAGTATCAGTTGTACACTCTTGTTGATTTTGATGGCCAGCAAAATGTGGTGTCAATTGCTTGGTTCATTTCATTGCGGAACAAATCAGGCAATATTGTCTCATGGTTGGAGGTGCTAATGAACAGGTGTTTCCAACTCCGCCTTGATTGGAACGTCAATGCATTCATGGTCAACGATGCATTGGCTGAACTTGATGCCTTGAGGTAACTTTAACTTGGCCATTCTGTGGCTTGTATGTATTTTAACAATATCTCACTTAAGGACATTGTATTTGACAGGAGGGTGACACAATGTCGAGTGATATTGTGTGTTTGGAACGTAACGCATGCATGGAAAAAAAATATATACAATTTTCCCTCTAGTACACAGTAGGAAAATGCTTGGATAGGTTGTTCTATATCACGAACAACTTTCCGAATGTTGAATCGGTCATAGAGCACATTGATATATTTTAAACGGATTTCGAAACCGAGGAAAATTTCTTGAATTATTTTCACACCAATTGGGTCACGGGTGATAAACTTTGTAAGTTTAAATACTATAGTTTCTGCGTTGTAGTTGGTTCCTCGCAAATATCTTTATTTTGCTAACTTAAATATTTAAATTAGGGATGTGGGTCAAAGGATTTCATGATTTCCCCCATGCCAACCAAGAGACAAATAATTCTGTGGAGGCATACCATTGCTTCCTAAAGTCAAAATTTATATCTGATCAACGGAAAAAATGTACCCGCTGAATGGATTGGTTGCTATACCAGCTCCTGGAATATGTTGAACCATATTACCGATTCAAGGATATTTTGAAAGAAGATGGACTTCAGAACAATTACAAGAAAGAGAAGCAGTATGAATCATTGGTGGAGAAAGAAAAAATAATTCCCGACAGCGATTTTCGGCCTCATGAGAACATATCTAGTGCTTATTGGGTGATAAGTCAAAGCAATCACAACAAGAACTACCTTGTGACCTAGCACTCTTTGAATTTCATAACATGTGACTGTCTATGGTCCATTCATGGGAACACTTGAAAGCATTCCATAAAGGTCAATTGGTTGTACTTATCCTCATGCATTCGAGAGCCGTCATTGGAGCAAAATGTAGAACTTGATACATTTGATGTTGTATCACCTAGCGAATTCAATGGTCCCACTAAGATATAAATGGAGACACCAATAGTTGACGTGGATATCAGCATGGTTCCAGTAGTTGTTGGAGGTGTTAACGAAGATGCCAAGGAACTTAAACTAACTAGGGAGCATGTGTTTTCCTATATCGACATGCTTAGGAAGAGTCCTCCTGCTACTTTGGAAAACACATTAAAGTTGGAGGCATTGATTAAATGCATGTTCGATGAAGCCAATATTCAACGGATTATGGATTTCAAATTTTCAGTTGGGTCAAATGCGTTCGAGACATCCTTGAAGTGGAAGAAGAGTTTCCTCAGCCCTACAAATAAAAGGAGAAGAAGAAAACAAAACAACGGCTTACATATTGATTTAAATGTCTTCCCACTTGACGATGGACCATTTGAATTCGAATACTTGAAGAAGAGGGGACGCCCTCGATCAAACAATGCGTCTCCTATTATATTTAGTGATTTATATTGTTTGATGATATCTTTATGCGGTGTGTATGCATCACCATTCATTGTTTGTAATGGTCGTGCATCCACTCATATTGTTTCTAATATGTACGTTTGATGTAGTTAAAGTTTGGATGTGTGTGGTTACTTTATATGCCATTATGTGATCCAGCTATAATTGTTATATGACAGGTCCACAATATTCTCATGTTTATCTTCCTGCTTTGGAACATGCTGGTCCGGTTGACAACCCCTTGGTTGTTGATGCACAAGGTCGGACTTATGAGACGTGTTCATATATTTGTAATATTGGTTGTTACAGCTTAGCTATCAATTTTCATATTACTACCGTATTTGTTTGATGTTGTTTGTCTATTATGATGGTGTTGACTATGTATATGTCAGGAAACTGTAGAAGGTGAATATCATTTTGAAACGATTTATGATACAAAAGGGATTGTGTGTGTGTTTGTTTTTTTCAAGGTAAGGTTTGTAAACCCCTTTCAAATGGTCTAATTTTCTTTAACCTTCAGTGTTTTTTGTATATTATTGTCAATTGCCTTAGTCATACTTGTTACACCTTGGACGTGCATCTAATATATGGCCATTTTGGAATGTACGTAGATTCTACAGATTTTGGAGAAAAGGAAAATTTAGGAGGAAAGTGAGTGTTGGAGAAAATTTCTTGAAAACCTCATGGTTTATGGCATCACTTGCAGCCGCAAGTTGCATTAGCATCCATTAATATTATGGCCAGTTTCATGGTGGGTGGTATCCCCATGTTTGGAGATGTTGTGGTAGAGTATTAGGACCGGTGAGGGATCTGGCTAGCCACACGAGGGTCCACAAGGCTAATGGGAAACTTCAATCATTTTATATAATCATGGATGATGTGCAAAGACTCGTGAAAAAAGAATTGCAATATCCACTATGATCGAGGCTCATGTATTGTTTGTCTAAATGAATATAATTTCACTAAAGGTTATCAACTTAATGGATTTACTTGGTCTTTCACTTGTATACTTGAGCACCTCTTAACTTACCATTGTTTACAAGGAAAACTATGGTCTTCTGGTGTTGGTTTTAATTCTCTAAATCATAGTATTTATGGCAGATTCATCTCAAATATCTTGAATAGGAGTTGCATATACCGTTTAGAGAGCTGGGTTTTGATGGAGGATTCAAGGAATGTGAACCATTGTAGATTACCTCCAATAATGTAGATGAGATATCCTACACAAGAGATCTTGTGAGTGAGGTTGATACAAAGAATGATGCAGTTTTGATGCCAATATATGGTATACCCATCCTTGATCTACAATGGTTAGCCTTGAGTTAGACTTGTCTTATGTTGACCATTCCTTGTTGGTCTTAGGTATTGGACCCCCCTTGTATGTTGCCCTATGTTCTTATCACCCACTCCTAAATACATTAAAATATTAAATTATAGATTTATGTTCCTTAACCCTCCTAAAAGAAAGGATGTCTTGAGAAACCCTAAGTCAATGAAGAATTAGAAGAGAGATCCTTCTAGAAGCCATTAAGAGGCTATAAATTCAATTCTAATTCTTTAGTTTGTTGGTATCTTGAAGATACATCTCAAATCTAATTTATTGTGACTTATCTAGGGTTTCCAACATAATTTGTGGTTTTTTGGATGACATCAAGGGTTACCTAGAGCCTATCGTCCTCAGTTCTTCCTTGTCCAAGAAGGACAAGTCCCTTCTAGAGTTATGTTGCCTATGTTGCCACCTGCTTTGAGGGTTTTACCATCGTGACCTTGCTAGGTGATCTCCTGGGGTGCTACTATTGATCTGAGGTCTGTTAGGGCTTCCACTTCCATCTGGACTGTGTTTTGAGGTTGCCCTTGTTTACTAAGGACTGTCGCGAGGTATCCTTCTCCCATTGACTTTATTGGTTAAATTTTTGGGCTGATCTTGACTATTGTACTTTTTACTGTACCTATCTACCCTATCCTACAGCAATTTATCTCTCTCACACAGGTATGTACAAAACCCTTTGGTCAGGGTCAGTTTTTGTTCCATTTGATTGACTTGCCTTTCAGAGTAAAAGTCAGATATGGATGTTAAATTTCTGAGTATAAGGAATGTCGTTATATCTCACCTAGTAAGACTTATTTTTGCTTCTAGTTAGATCTCTTAGTGCTAGTATAGTTTTTCCTAATTAGTATTGCTACTACTAATATATTTTCAATTGTTAAATGTGTGCTTCAATTTGAACACAATGACTTTGGGAGTGTTGAACTTGAAAGAGATGAAAATTATGTTTTTAATTATCAGATCTACACTTTTCTGCTGAACTAATTTGTTTTCAGTATTAGATCTGTAATTTATTTTTTTCATTTAAGTATAAAAAATTTAATTTTATTCAGTCAATGGTATCAAGAGGAGTGCCTCAAATACTATGCACATCAAATATTGTGAAGGAACAATGGACTTGGATTGACGATCATGAAACCAAATATTGGACAATTTATTCTAATTGTACATCAAGTCTGCTATAAATTACATATTTTATTTTGTCATTGGTTTGTTAAATTGCTGCTACTACTAGACCTGTTTAAATCATTGATCATATTTACAGACCTAAATTCCAAAGAGATGACGGTTATATATGGACATATATTTGCACTTCATTTTTCAATGTGACATGTGTGTATGGAATAACGAATAAGATGTAATTATTCCATGACTGATGACAGCTTCCCAAATTTCAAAGTAACCCTCCACAAATGTTCTACGTGTATTGGTATTAGTAGATCCTACCATACAATCATATCTACAAAGCATCAATAAAAAATATTTATATTCTCCAATTAAAAATACTTGTGTATTAGCATCAAGAGTCTAGACAACCAACCACATGGTGAAAATGGGAGTTTTGAGATTCAATTAGCTAATAGGGAAAACTCTCCTCGAGAGAAAAAGCTGCAACAAAAAAATCCTTCCATGGTCTTCTTAAGGGGAAAAAGGGGATTAAAATTCCATTTCATGATCCTAAAGGGGGATTTTCTTGAGACTTAATGAATTGGTCCCAAGTATCACACTCATAAATAATAACATTTAATTGTTTTGGTTCAAGCAGTCACAACACAACTTCATGTTTGACCACCTCCCTTAAGAGTGTACTTAATTATTTGGTGACTGTGATGTGGCAATTTGTCATGAGTTGAGATTTATCCATGGGTGTCCCAATATGATCACTCAATTCCTACATAGTGACCTGATTTACACTCTTCACAGCTTCAACGTCTTCAACTTTGATGGTCCTTAACGCAGTCAATCATTGCTTCTTCAGAATGGGTGCCTCAAGCGTACCTGGGGGAGGCAAATTGCATCTTCAGAAAACCTTTTAGATCGCATCGTGGAAGCCTTGGAATTTCTTCAGTGAAGTAGTGATGTCCCTCTCTAAGGTTTCTCCTACTATTTGGCATTTTTCCAAGGTGGCGTAGTCTACCTGTATGTCTTCCACGGCTTTCCTAGAGATATTGGGGGAACGGCTGCATTTCCTTGTTTCCATGTTGCAATGCCATCTATCATGCCTTTAAGCTCAACAATATTTTGATTGGTTTCTCAATTTTTGGCCCCTATATCCTGAAGTTTATTTACTTCCCTTTGAACGTCAAAAAACATCTCTGTCACTCATTCCTGTATGCCCAGGTTTTCTTCTTGTAATGTAAGGGTGTACTCATGGAATCCCGATAAACCTTGTGTACCTTTCCTGGAAGCTTCCACCTCTATGGTCAAAGTATCTCTCTCTCTCTCTCTCTGCAAACATTCTATTTGGCTAGCAGTGCTTTCCCTTACTGCTTTAATCTCGTTTACTTTTGCTGACATCTCGTCCTTATCCCTTTGTAAGTCTTTGCATAATATCTCCACTGCTCGTTTATCCACTTTCAATACGTCATTGTCGTGTTTCAATTCTATGCTTGCTCTTCTAGCCCCTAGGAGGATATCTTCTAGTAAGCTGATCCTTTGCTTGTCCTGCTCTGCTTCTCCTAACAATTTGTCAATATTGTCTTATGTGGCCATGGCGATAGACGCGAAAGCATTAGGATATTTTTTGGTGTCACAGTGACCATCTCAGGATGCGCAGCAATCTAAAGCCTTCTTTCTGTCTTTTGCACGATTTTCTTCTTCCTTGGGTTAAACTTATAAGAACTAAGCTTAGCTACTGAAGTTTCTCTAGAGGGGTTGTACATTACAATCCCAAGCTCCTACAAATGGAAATTTCCCCTAGTGAGTGGGATGTCATAGCTAGAAGTAGGCACATCGACGTCCATGTCCTGTGGCCCAGCTTCTTTCGTTCTTTTTGCTTGTTCTAGTTCCTCTAAAGCCTTCTTTTGGTATTCCATGTCATGTGGCCCAGTTTCCTGCATTCCTTTTGATTTTTCCAGTTCCTATGCTTCCTTCTCCTGGGTTTCCATTTCATGTGTCCCAGTTTCCTGCATTCCTTTTTATTTTTCTAGTTCCTCTGCTTCCTTCTCTTGGGTTTCCATGTCCGGTGGCCCAATTTCATGCGTTCCTTTTGATTGTTCTAGTACCTCTATTGCACTATCATGGGTTTCCATGTCCTGTGGCCCAGTTTATTGTGTTCCTTTTTCTTGATCTAGTTCCTTCTCCTGGGTTTCCATTTCCTGCCACCTAGTTTCCTGCATTCCTTTTTCTTGGTCCAGCTCCTCTGTTGCATTCTTATGGGTTTCCTCATGCTTCCTTTGAACTTCGGCCCCTTCCGTCAGCTCATCATGGTTTCCATTTTCTTCTTGCTCTTATGTAGCCAATGATATTGAATGGGTCGCCTCTACTACTTCATTTTGTTGTTGTAGCCTCTGGATATCGGCCCAATGTTTACTGGCATCCCCTTCTAAAGTGTTGTTGTTGCTCTCTTGTTGGTTGTTTTTGGGTGAATTCTTTGCTGGAGGATGCTTCCTCAGTGCTTTTCCCTTTATCCATTTTCTTAGCTATTTCCTCCAAGGTTTGCACCCACCTATATTTTTCCTCTTCAGGAAAAGGTTCATGCTAATAGGGCCAATATTTTTTTACATTTTTGCAATGATTAATGACTTTCCCCTCGCAGACATTTCTTTTGAACTGTCCTTGTCCAAAATGGTATTTATCTAAGTCATCAGCCAATTCAAGGGCTTCTTTTACCTTTGAAAATTTATAATCCCCAACCGTGACTGGCAATGGAGGCCATACTTTCTTCTTCTTGTTGTTAAGGGTAGAACCGATCCCATTTACAAATGCTTGGCGAGTGATTTCCCTTAGAACCACGTAATCTGTTACATACTTGGGCATAATTTTAGGTTCCCTGGATGCCCCATATACCCATAAGTAAGTGCCATCTTCAGTCACGTACCAATCACCCAATCCCATCACAGTGACAATGACATTATCTGACATACACTTGGTTGGGGTACCGTGTATGATTGTGTATAGTGTCCTGATGAACTCCTCACATATTTTCTTGTAGTTACTGATGTGTTTATGTTCCCAAATAACTTGGCAGCATACGTGAATAGGGGCCTCCCTGGGAGCCTAGTGCCATCCCATGTCTGGAAAACGAATTGATGCACAGATTGCGTCTATGAGATATGAGGACATGTAAAAATGATTGTTGCTTGAAAAACCCATCTTGCGCTTCCAACACCATGTCCTCCATATTATCCGAGAGGATGTCAACCCAATTGAATCTTGCACTTCAAACAATTACATTGTACAGTAGAGGGGCCCATTCGATCTTAAAATGTGTCGCATCCACTTGTCCATATAACCGACATAATAGGGCTGCGGTCATCTTGTACGGCTGGAATGGTGTCTTGGTGTTGTAGATGCAATCATTATTTAGGCGAAATTGTTTATCCAAAATCCAAGCTTGCTTGATGAACTTTACATATTTCAGCTATATCGATTGCATCCACTCATATGTCAGATTAATCTATGGTGTCAGAAACTTATAGTAATTGTGCATGGTCATTGGCTCAAAAGAGGCAATAAGTTTTCTCGTAGTATTCTTAATAATATGCCTCCTAGCATCTATGCGAGGGAGGAGTCATTCCATAACTTCTGTGCAAGGGAAAAATTATGAAGATTGCATATCTTATGTAATGGAACCTTCATACAAGGGAGTATCTTATTTAACAAGCAAGGATATTCCATGGAGTGTATCATATATATGCTTGAAAATGAGGAAGCTAGTTTTCATCAATGAAAGGGATGACTTGTAAATGTGATTTGAAGATCAAGGTTGAGATCAATCTAAAGACTAAGGATGGTAGTGCCTTAGAGAGAGTGCATATAATCATTAGCTATGATTAGCATATGCAATTTGGATTGCAGAGAAGAGTCGTGGTGGTATTCATTATTATATGTTTTCATTAAGTACAATCATTGAATGGAGAGGATAGAAAGTAATATTATATTGTTTTGAGTCTTCATAGGTAAGTCATCCCAGTTAAGTTTGTTGGGGCCGACCTAGTTAGTGAAAGAGTCAAGTGGAAGATAAAGTATAAATAGGAGTGATGTGCTCCTCATTTGGACACACACACTCACTTGTGTAATTCACATAGGAGAGAGAGAGAGATATATCTGCAAGGAGAAGGATCACTTGTTTGGAGTTTTGTCTCTGTACTTTTGATCATCTATATTGAGGAATTTTTGCTGGGTTTTCTTCCCCTAGAGGGTTTCTCGGGATAAATATGTGTCTATCTTGTGATTGTGTTTCTTTAAGTGATCATGTATATGCTATTGTTGTGAAATTGAATTGAAAATTGATGTTATCTATCTTATCATATTGAATCTTAACATGGTATCAAAGCTATCTTGAATAGGACAACTTTCACAAGGTGAAACTCTCTCTCTTCTCCCTACAACAAGAAATTAGGGTTTCTGTCAAAGTTGGAATTTTGGAAATCTGAATGCATAGAAAGTTGCACCTCCCTAGGGTGCATCTATTGACACCTAGATCGAAACTTTTGAGTGGGTAGATCTCCAGTAAAGTCAAACCCTAGTTTGACTTTGGACCTAAAAACTGTAGAAAACCAGAAAACTGCAGATCATAATTTTGCAAGTCAATTTTGAGAGGTGAAAATTTGGAATCTCCAGAAACCAAGTGTACCAGTCAATTCACCTCAGTCAAGCGCATCTCCTGGTAATGTCAGTTTTGCATTTTGAGAAATTTCATTTTTTGGTGACCTCCTGGATAAGATGGCCCCAAGCACTAAGCTTGAGGATAAGCTAGAAGGTATAGAGGATTTTTTAGCATGGAAATATAGGATTGGCCTCATTCTTGAAGAGAATGATCTTTCCAAATACATCAAGGAATAAGATGCAGAACCTGAAGAGGATGAATCTAAGGAGAAGCACAAGAATTAGGACCTGATTAGGGCATAGAGGATCATTGTTGATTCTATCAAAGACCACTTGATTTCTCAAGTGTGATCCAAGAATACCCCAAAGGAGATGTATGATGCCCTATCCAAAATGTATGAAGGAAGGAACATCAATAGGAAGATGAATTTGAGAGCTCAATTAAAGAGTACCAATATGTGCCAAGGAGAATCCATCCAAGACTACTTCAGAAGGGTCTCCCAGTTCAAGGAGCAACTAGAATTCATTGGAGACTCCCTTGATGAATATGAGCTAGTTATGACTGCTCTTAATGGTCTCACTAGACCTTGGGATTCATTCATCCATACTATGTGTGCCATAAAGGAAAGCATGAAATTTGACATTGTATGGGAAGATTGCATCCAAGAGGAGGCTAGAGTAGCCAATAGAGAAGCTCTACTTAAATAACATGATAAATCCCTAGACACCCATACCAAGAGAGGAAGAAGTCAATCTAACTTCGAGAAGGAAATCCACAAGGAGTCTCAACCTCCCAAGAAGTTCCAAAGGACAAGAGGAAACAATCCTAGAAGAAACTACTCCAACTTTCAATGTTTCAATTGTGGCAAGCTAGGACACATTGCCAGAAATTGTCCATTGAAGAAAGAAGAATACAAGAAGAGGAAGAAAAAAAAAAGACATAATGCACATCTCACTGAAGATGAAGATGAAGAAGAAGAGGAAGAAGGACCTCAAAGAAAACAAGCAAAAGAAGAATATGTAGAAGAGTATGTATTATTCTTTGCACTCTCTGGGTTTGTGACACCTGGAGAAGATACATGGCTTATTGATAGTGGTGCTTAAAAGCACATGACGGGACAAAAGAAAAATCTGTCAAAACTTGAAGAGAAGAACTCTCCTCAGAAGGTATCATTAGGAGATGACTATTAATATCCTATCAAATGAATTGGTGAAGCAAGCTACAAGATTGATTCTGGAACCCCCATGAAGATGAAGGAAGTCTTATATGTACCATGTTTGAAGAAGAATTTACTTTCTAGCTTGGCATTAGATAAGAAAGGATATAGGGTTGCATTCATAGAAGGAAAAGTACTTATGTGTCCCAAAGGAAAATCAATTGAAGATGCAGTTGTCATTAGTGAAGAAGAAGGAGGCTTATATAAACTCAAGGGACATTCATAAACAACCCTTGTTCATGAGACCACTAGCCCAAGTGAATTATAGTATAGAAGGCTTGCTCACATCAACTACAAAGAACTACCCCATGTGAGCAAAGTAGTGACGAGATTACCAGATTTTAAGATCGATCATGAAGTCATTTGCAAAGGATGTGCAAAAGGAAAGAAAATCAAGAATCCATTTCCGAAGAGTGAGACAAAGACTAAAGGTACGTTGGAATTAATCTATTCAGATTTATGTGGTTCAATTCCCTCCACATATTTGAGTGGTTATGAATATTATTTTACATTTATTGATGACTATTCAAGAAAGACATGAATATATTTCTTGAAAGCAAAGGATAAAGTATTTGGAAAATTCAAGGAATTCAAAGCCTTGATAGAGAATCATTCAGAAAGAAGAATCAAGACACTCGGAACAGACAATGGTGGAGAATATAATTCAAAATATTTTGAATCCTTTTGTAAATAAGATGGAATCAAGAGGGAACTAACTACTCCCTACAATCCTCAACAGAATGGTGTTTCGGAAAGAAAGAATAGGACCATTGTGGAAGCAGTGAAGACAATGGTACATGATCAAGATCTTCCAATGCATATATGGACTGAAGCAGAAAGGACGACAGTTTATGTAGAGAATAGATTATACCATAATGCCCTTGGATTCAAGACTCCGGAAGAAATCTTCATAGGAAAGAAGCCTGAAGTGATCCACCTCAAGATATTTGGTTTCCCAATATATGTTCACATACCAAAAGAAAAGAGAACCAAGTTGGACCCTTCCAGAAAGAAGGGAATATTTGTTGGATACTGTGAAGTCTCCAAATCCTTCATAATATACATTCCAGGATTCCATCACATGGAGATTAATAGAGATGTAACATTTGACGAAGAAGCAGCTCCCAAGAGATCCAGAAAGTGCCAACGTGAATAATTATATGAAGAAGATGTACCTCCTAGAAATGTAGAAGTTGCACCCTCCCCCGAAGATGAAACACCATAAGACCATGATATGATAGAACCTAAAGAACCTCCCACTATGAATATGTCACGAAAGAGAAAGCCTTCTTGGGAAAGAGAAATTATACAAGAAGCAGAGAAGTATGGAGCTCGAGAAGGATCCACAAGACTAAGCAAGAAGCCAAAGCCATTTTCCAGTTATGTGGCTTTGATGTGTGATCTTGTAGATCAAGAACCTACCAGTTATGAAGAGACATTTCCACCAGTAGAAAGGTACACTTCCATTAGAACCATCATGGCACTTGCATCCATTATGAAGTGGATTTTACACCGGATGGATGTGAAGACAGCTTTCCTGAATGGTGTGATTGAGGAAGAAGTGTACATAGAACAACCACGGGGATTTGAAGTTGAAGACAGACAGACTCACGTATGCAAGTTGAAGAAGGATCTGTATGGATTGAAGCAAGCTCCTGGAGCTTGGTACGGAAGGATAGATAGATTTTTTACGAGCTTGGGATTTACCAAAAGTAAAGCTGACCCTCACCTTTACTTTAAGGTTATGGATTATGAACCTGTCATATTATTGTTGTATGTGGATGATTTATTTCTGACAGGAAATGAGAAATAGATTGTAGAGTGCAAGAAGAATCTCACTGAAGAATTTGAGATGAAAGAACTTGGATTGATGCACTATTTTCTAGGTTTGGAAGTATGGAAGAACCCAGAAGGAATATTTCTCAACCAGGGAAAGTATGCTGCGGAAATCATAAAATGATTTGATATGTTGGAATGTAAATCCATGGCCACACCCATGGATACCAACCTGAAGTTGTTAGTTGATGAATCGTCAGAGTTAGTGGATGTCACTCAATATAGACAGATTATTGGGTCGTTGATGTATCTGACGAATACCAGGCCATATATATGCTTTGTTGTGAACACTCTGAGTCAGTATCTAGTTGAGCCTAGACGTGTTCACCTAGTAGCTGCAAAGCATGTGATGAGGTACCTGAAAGGTACGATATACTTTGGTCTATACTATGTTGGAGATCATGACTACGGATTGTATGGTTATACAGATGTAGATTGTGCGGGAAGTGTATCAGACAGGAAGATCACCTCAGGTGGATGTTATTGTCTGGGATCCGCCATGATCTCATGGTTTAGTAGGAAGCAATCCAGTGTTGCTCTCAGCATAGCTGAAGCAGAGTATATAGCAGCTTGTTCTACTAGCTGTGAAGACATATGGCTTCGAAAATTGATGTCAGGCCTATTTGACCTAGAGTTGGATACCACGGTGATTCTATGTGACAACCAAATTTGTATAAAGATGACAGAGAACCATGTGTTTCATGACAAGTCAAAGCACATAGAAATATGATATTTTCACATACGGTATATGGTACAGAAGGAAGTTATAAAGCTCCAATATGTGAGCATTGATGAGCAAGTTGTTGATGTGTTGACTAAGCCTCTGTCTCGAGTGAATTTTGAGTACTTCCGTGACAAGTTTGGTGTGGTTCGAAAGGACCTTCCTCGAAAGGGGGAGCAGTTATGATGATGTTGTAGTGGGATTGTATCATCCCTGGACTTCATGTCCTAAAGTGATCTGCAAAATTTTGTCTATGTGATGTGATTGGGATTGTATCATCCTTGGACATTAGTCCTAAAGTGATCTGCACATATTTGTCTCTATGTTGTTGTTGGGATTGTATCATCCCTGGACATTAGTCCTAAAGTGATCCGCAGAATTTTGTCTTCGTGATGTGGTTGGGATTGTATCATCCCTGGACATTAGTCCTAAAGTGATCCTGAGACTTTTGTCTCAGTGATGTGGTTAGGATCGCATCATCCTTGGACTTATGTCCTAAAGTGAGAGGGATTGATCATCCCGTAATTGGATCATGTGTGTTACATGTTATGTTGCTGCAGATGTTGTTGTAGATGATCGAGAGATCAAGTGTTGTTGTAGACGATCGAGTGATCAAGTGCTTCAGAAGATTAAGATCAAAGATGAAGACTCAGTGTTGTAGAAGATGATGCTCCAGTACTGAATATGTTGAAGATGTTCCAGTAACGTTTCCAGTTGTTGATGTTGTTGAAGAAAAATTCCAATGATTTATAGATGTATCACCTTGATGTTTTTGATGATTCTCTCTCTCCTTGCTCCTACAATCGATGTTGTTGTTGTCAGTATAATACCCTTCTCGTTAAGGGGGAGTGTTGAAATATTGTAACTTCGAAGAATATTCTATTTTATTACTGTAATTTGTTCGGAGATGTTTTATTCCTCCATCAAGATGTTATTATTGTATTTGGTCACCATAGAGTCATGCGGTAAAAAATATCTTGTAAGTCGGGTCGGTAGAACCCTCCAGAAAGTAATCTTATATTGTTTTGAGTCTTCACAGGTAAGTCATCCCAATTAAGTTTGTTGGGGCCGACCTAGTTAGTGAAAAAGTCAAGTGGAAGATAAAGTATAAATAGGAGTGATGTGCTCCTCATTTGGACACAAACACTCACTTGTGTAATTCACATAGGAGAGAGAGAGAGAGAGAGATATCTGCAAGGAGAAGCAACACTTGTTTGGGGTTTTGTCTTTGTACTTTTGATCGTCTATATTGAGGAATATTTGTTGGGTTTTCTTCCCCTAGAGGGTTTCCCAGAATAAATCTGTGTCTATCTTGTGATTGTGTTTCTTTCGGTGATCTAGTATATGGTCCAATTTTAATTAAGTACTAGCACCTAACAATGTTTAATAGAAGACAAACCCAAATAAGACAGCAGACCATAGAAGCTTGATTATGTGAAACCACAAAATCCTAAGTATGTGGAGTCCAAGGATTCATCTCACAAATCCTCCATGTCTAGTATCTCTCACCCTTTTCATCTTTTCCTAAAGGAACAAGCCCTTTTGTATGAGTGGGTTATAGTTTGAATATTCTCTAGTATATTTGTAAATCCTTTGTATCCACCTCAAAATCCTATAAATATGAGGATTGTTATGTAAATAGTCTAGTTGATTGTTGAGTTAGTTTGTTAAGGGAGATTCTTAGTCATTCATGTTATTTGATTTATGAATACGGGTTATGCACAATGCATATGCATTGTTTAGTCCTATTATGTGATGTAATGCTTAATCTATGAATACAATGGAAGACTCTTGTACTCATGATTATGTAGCTTTGGTATGTATGAATGATGTCTTCATTTTCATCTTTAATATCCATTCCTTATAACATATTCACTTGAATGAATGTGTTTAAAGGTAAACAATTGATTGCACAACCATACTAAATCTACAATACTCTACACATAATTGAATCAACAACTACCAAGATACATCAGATGAGACCTCCTTCCTTTAGAAGGCTTAACATGTTGGCATACTAGACTATTGTGGGACTATGTTAGATGCCTTCAATACACCTGAGGTCAATCATATATCCAACAACAACATCATTATGTTGTTGGGATATTAAGAAATGTAATGTAATGGAGGTGGGAAAAGGCCGAGATTCAAGATTGGTTGGAAGAAAGAATCCATGATCTCTCTTGTCAAGAAAGTGCCTACGTAGGTGAAGATGTTGCAAGATTTAAACATGTACATGTTTGAGTGTCCTCGTGATATTTTCTATGCTAAAGTCCTTGTAAACTTGCACAAATAGTTGGAAATACTCACAGAGAAGCATTAACGATGGGTTCCATGGCCAAGAATTGAGTCAACTACTAAGAACTTTCTAAAGATACAATGGTATGAACATAAGTTGAATCAAGTGGTTGATATTTGGGATATAGGTGGAATGGAATCCTATGCTTTAAAGTTTAAGGTGGAATACCTTAAATCGCTAACCAAGGTCCTATAAATTTTTAAGAAATCACTACATGGAAGACTAATTGAGGAAATATGGGTGTTGATAGAAATGATGATAGTGGAATGGGGTATGCTTAAATTACCCGTTGAGATGGAAGTGTAATCCATCTGTGGGGGAGTAGAATAGTGGGAGGACCTAATGGTGGATTCAATATTAGGAGTTGAAAGGATAACGATGGTAATTAATTGTAGTGGATCTTGAAATATAATAGTAAGGATGATAGTAAAAATGCACGGAGATAAAATAACACTAGTGGTGGGAAGAAATGGAAAAGGTTTGCACCAGTCAAGATTCATTGATGAGAATATATGGTCCTAAGATGCATTCATAATGTGGGATAGTGCAAAGGATGAGATACATGCAAAAAGGTGCTTTGGCCAACCCTAAAAAGTGGACCAATAAAGTGTGGTAATGCAAAGAAGCAAGAAGTTTATAAAGTTGGGAGGAACTTCTAAGGATTTCCAATGGTAGATGCATGGCTATGCATGGGATGTTGGGAATCATACAATAGGTTCATAGATGTTGAGAAATCATGCTAACTTGGAAGTCACCACAAACGATATGGAAGGGAAGAATCAAGAAGAGACATTTGAAGATACATTCAAGTTTTCTCATTTCTCATTTCTTGTATTCTAACCTTATGTAAATTCATCTTGGTGAAGAAGAAGACCAAAATGTTAGTGATTCTGGACCACCTTGCATATGACCCCCTACATATTTTGATTTTTGTCAAAATTTGGTCACCAATTTTGTGTAGAGCATAAGTGTATTTGTGATCAGTAGTCACAGTACACTTGCTACCATGGATTTGAATAGCATAAGTGTGACCACTAAAGGGAATCACATTATGTACTCAATATTTATCTAGTTTTGTGAGTGTTGATGTAGGATCAACTTCGGTCATACAATAGGCGTGACCTCAAGGATTCATGTTGATTCAAAATCATCAAGAAATAATGATGAAAAATATACCATCCCCTCCCAACAATCCAAGTCAAAAGACACATAGCCATGATATAAACCTCTAAATTCCATACCTAAAGGACCATATTACCACACTAACAACTAAACAAACCTACCAAAAAGGACCCAAATCTAATAAAACACACATGTAGGTGCAAAAATTAAAATGCAATGGAAACAAAAACATAATTACAAACAACATGCAAGATATTGATCATAGCAAAATATAAACACAAAATATGCATATTCATAGACAACAATAGCATTTATATTCTAATTGAAGAAAGTCCAAGAAATTGGCTATGTAGGAATAATTTTCTTCCCAACTATAGATATGTATTATGAAACCACCCTCAAGTCAAGCTATGAGGACACCAAGATGAAAGAAGCAAGATACAAGCTTTTCTTTGAATTAGCCCAACCCAAGTTCTCTCATGATTATCCAATGTGATCACTACAAAGCATTGCAAGCATATTATCTAGTCCTTAAAAACCTAGGATATTTTACACTAACCAAATGTAGCACCCCCATCCATATCTCGTTGAGAAGTTTCTAAGATCAATATCTAGCAAAGTATTGGAGGGGATTCATTCCAAATGGTCACTAGTTCTCAACTATGACCCCACATTTAATATCTTGGCCTAAGGCTATATAGGTTTTGTTTTTAGATCTAAGGAAGACACGATCATGGTTTTCAATGGTCACTAGTTTTGTGAGTCTAAGACAGTACCCATTTTTCACCAATTTTTGTCCCAGAGCTTTTTTGGGGAACCAAACTGACCAATTTTGTGAGAATTGAACCCTCGAGTCTAAGATCCCTTCTTTCACCAACCCAATTAACCTTTTGTGGTTTCCTATTCACATATATATGAAACTGATTTGATTTGGATCTCCGTATTTTGATTTGATTTGAAATTATGCTAGAGTTGTCAGTCTCAATTTTTACATACCAGTATTATATACAAGTTTTTATAGTATTTGAATGGAATTGATTTGGGCACTTTAACTCGTAGAGATTTCAAATTCTCGTGATGCCAATTCCAATTACACTTAAAGAAATTGATTTGATTTGCACTTCCATAGAATTTCATATTTTCAAGGTGTCAGTTTCAATGTAGATCCATGTTAACATCGAGTCTCTTAAGCACCAAGAACGATCGTGTTTCAAGGTGTCAATATCAATGTAGTATATAGATCCATGTTAAGCTCAGGTCTGTTAAGCACCAAAAAGGATTTTGTTTTATAGTTATGATCATTTTTTTACACTTCTACTTAATTCCTGCAGTTGCCAATCTCAATGTCTATATATGGGTCTTTATAGTCTTTAAACAAAATTGATTTGGACCCTGTTCATCCCCAAGAAATTTATGATTCTTGAGGTTCCAATCTTTTAATTTCTATATGCTCAAATAGATGCATTTTAAAAATCTATCCCCATATCTATGAACAAGAGTGATCGCACCAAGAATGATCAGAAAAAACTCAGTTGTAAATCAGTAGTCTATGAAGCACCAAGAGTGATAAAAAAAAACTCAACTGTAAATCACTAGTCCCTGAAAATATTTCAAGGGTCACTAGTTTTGGGGATTGTACTTTCTCAACCTCAAACCATGGAAACCTTTCTTTAATACGGGAGCATAAATTGCAATCATTTTACCTCTATGGGTTAAGTTCCCCAATTTTTCTAGAACACATGGCTATATATCAGGTGGACTTAATTCTACCTTTGTTACATTAATTCCCAAAAAAAACAAACCTTTATCTTTTGGGGATTATCGGCCAATTGCACTATGTAACTTATTATACAAGCTCATCTCTAAGATTCTTGCTGACAGATTGAAACCGGTTTTATCTGAACACATCTCTGAAGAACAATTTGGTTTTATATCAGGAAGACAGATTCATGATGCTATTGGCATCTCTCAGGAACTGATGCATAGTATAAAGATCAAAAAGAAAAAAGCTCTCTTGCTCAAGATGGACTTAGAAAAAGCCTATGATAGAGTTAATTGGTCTTTTCTACGCATGATTCTTATCAGAATTGGGGTGCCTCCTGCGGTAATAAAGTGGATAATGGCATGTATCACAACAATGAATATAGCAGTGCTAGTAAATGGAACACCGTCTAACTTCTTCAGCTGCTTCCGAGGGATTAGACAAGGGTGTCCTCTTTCTCCACTTCTCTTCATTTTAGTCATGGATGGTTTCAGCAGATTAGTAAAGCAAGCATTGGATAGAGGGCAGATAAAAGGTATCAGGATGACAAAGGATTGTGTGATCACACACATCTCATTTGCAGATGATGTTTTAGTGGTTGGTTTGGACACAGTGGATGAGTGGATAATGTATAGTGAAATCATTCAGACATTTTGTAATGCCTCGGGCATGAAGGTCGGCGCTGGAAAATCCAATTTTTTTCATCTCTCTGTGAATGATGAACATCTCAAAGACATATTCTCAGTTCTTCCATACAAATGCTGCCCTATGGATCAAGGATTTAAATATCTGGGTTTTAATCTTAAACCAAACAATTATCTAATCAAAGATTGGTTTTGGCTTTTAAGAAAACTTGAAGCACGAATTGCACATTGGTCTTATAGATTATTATCTATTGGTGGCAAACTTATATTAGTTAAATCTGTTCTTTCCAGCATCCCAGTTTACTAGTTTTCTTTACTTGAAGTTCCTGCTTTCATCATTAAAGCTATCAAGCATTGTTTCTTTAATTTCCTGTGGTCAGGGAATGCTTCTAGTACAAAAATTCTGATGGTTGCAGCCGAGACATTATCTAGACCATTTCGATTTGGAGGTTGGGGAATCAAAGACCTTGAGGCTTTTAATTTTTCCCTTAGATTAAAAAGCATGTGGAGGGGGATTTTTGGACAAACCTTGTGGTCTAGACTTATTCAAAGCAAATATATTAAAATGGATGTATATCTCTGGGTTAGAAATCCAAAATTGGACAGCTGGAACTATTCTCCCATTTGGCGAGGGTTTATGAAAGTCTTCTATTGGATCAAAAACGATCTCTTTTGGCAGGTGGGCTCTGGCATGATGATTCGGGTTGGAGTGGATCCCATTTTAGGGATGGATGAGTCATTCCTTCTGCCTTCCAACATTACTCAGTATCTTCAAGTCTTAGGTCTGACTACATTAAATAAGATATAGGTTCACAGAACTGGGGTTAATGGTAATTCATCATGGTTGTCTGCTAGAGACCTCGGGCTCTCTGGTTATTTAGCTTGGAGTTGGGATTTGTATATATTGAAGTTGAATGCAACAGGTGTCAAACTCAATCATGTTGTTGATCAACTGATATGGGGAGGTAATCCTTCTATTGGACTTGTGACGACCAAATCTGCATATAGGAGAATAATTCAAGACAAATTTATCTTCCCGCAAGATTGGTGGTACAAGAGATTATGGAGTTGGTCTATTCCATTAAAACTGAAATGTTTTACATGGTTAGCTTTGCAAGATAAGCTGAAGATTTGGGATAACTTGTGCAAGAGTGGATGGATTGGTCCTAGTGTATGTATTCTCTGCTTCAGTGTGGCTGAAACAAAACAACACATTTTTGTCAACTGCAATTTTACTCATAAGATCTGGGAATCTGTTGCCAATAGTTTAAACATTTCTCAACAATGGGATGTTGGTGAGTATAATGCCTGCCTCTTAAACTGGTATAGAAAATGCAAACATCATTTTAATATTGCCATATGCATTTCTTGGGCAATATGGTTCACAAGAAATAGTGCTATTTTTCGAAATACTACTCCAGATGTCATGCATTGCAGCCTGACTGCACTAAAAATGTTTTCTTCATATGCTGTCGTTGAGCACAAACAGAAGATTGTTAAAGTTAGTCATTTTGCTCTCAAAGTTGTTTAGCCTGTATTATTTTTCGATGGTGCTGCACAAAATGGATTGTGCGCAGTGGGGGGTGTTATATACCTGAATGGTTTGCATTATTTTACTATCAGACTTAATTGTGGTTCGGGCAGCAACATGAAAGCAGAGCTCATGGCTTTTTGGTGCGTTTTAAAAGTGGCAAACATTTTTGGTTTGGTCAATATCAAAGTATATGGTGACTCTCGGGTCACAATCAAGTGGGTTGTAGGAGAATTCAAATTGAATGTCATGAATCTGAGACATTGGGCATCTCATACTCATTTTGAAATAGAAAAACAACAGAATATCATTTTTTAGCACATTTATAGAGAGCATAATTCGCTTGCTGATAAACTATCCAAACAGGCTCTGTCAGGCATGGAGGGTCACTTGGTATGGGAGGAATGGTGTGACAACGCCATTCAGGATAGTGGAATCACTTACCTTTTTTATTAAGATCTGGTTGGTGATATACTTCAGTTAGCGGCTGACAACAGTTTTGTATGCTATTTTTGTATTTTGGCAATTTTTGTTGGTCTGTATATTGAGATACTCATGGACTTGGGATGGTCTTTGAAGACATCTTTATTAAATCAGCATACTCTTGATAGCTTATGCAATGATTCGGTCAAAAAATCAAGAACATCATTGTACTATTTGATTCACCTGAATATCAATAGTAGTTTTTTTTCGCTGGAAAAAAAGTAATATTAAGTTCATTATTACTTTAAAGAATTTAAATCTTTAATTGATTACTTTCTAAATCAATTTTTTATTTCAAAACTTTAAGAAATGAGATATTTTCAAAAATACAGGTTTTGAGATATTTTAAAAAAACAAGTTTATTTAAAGTGATCAAAGTGTTATTTTTTTAATATATGTTGAATTTGTCACATAATTAATCATGTGCACTTTCCCATTTGTAATTGGCTTATCTTTAGAGAACTCTAACCTCTGTACTTTTGGTGTTATTTTTTTATATATATTGAATTTGTCACATAATTAATCATGTGCACTTTCCCATTTGCAATTGGCTTATTTTTAGAGAACTCGAATCATTGTAGAGACATAAATTCGAATCTCTATACTTTTAGCTATTTATTGTAGAGACATAAATTGCACTTTTCTTTTTCCATCTAAATATAAAACTATACAACATAAATTAGAATTGTCAAATATTACTTTTACGGATTTCATTGACCGAGTAACTTTTAAAAATGATATTTAAACAATTTAAAAAAAAAACCTAAAATCTTTTAAATATAAATAAAATATTAGCATTCCAACAATTTCTATGTTATTAAAATATACTCTATATAAATGTGATGCCCTCTTTTTTTACGATGAACACTTTTTCTATCCAATACAAAATATCTTCCCATAGAAAATATCTTCATAAGAATATGATTACCCTCAATTTTACCATATAAATATGCACCATATTTTATTTATATATAATCATATCACTTATTTCCATTAAAACATAAAATTATTCATATTGATTTTACTCATAATAAACTCCAACTATCACATCATCAATATATATTTATATCATATTTTACTATAAAATTATGTTTTATATTTTTACATTTACTTCTTAAAACTTGTATATTTATTTTATAATTTAATATATATAATAGATTAATATTTAAAAATTTGTCATACACATTATAATTTCATTTAATGATCATTAAAATTATAATTTCAATTTTCTTAATATCATATAATCATAAGATTAATGGTTGTTGTACACTTCTACCTTTTATTTATGTTTTTTTATTTGTTTTCAACATAACAATCATATAATACAACTATGCTTTTTTAGATAATTTTATCATTTTAACTAAGAGGAATTAATCCAAATGTGGATTTCTTAATAATTGTTTGTTTCCAAGTAACAATCATATAATACAACTATGTTTTTTTTAAGATATTTCCATATTTTAACATAATAATTTACTTTTCAATCTTAAATTTTAATTTCTAATATGAATGAAAATTTTTAACTTCTAATATGAATGAAAAATGTTATTAATAATATAACTTCCATACTGGGTTGTAAAGCACCTCGTTTCACTCGATGCAATAAAAGTTGTGAATTTTGACAAAAACATGGTAAAAATATATTAACTTTATAAACTATTTTCAAATCTTAAATTTATATTTTTAATATGAATGATAAATATGATATATAATGAGTATGATTTTTATTAATGAAAAATATTATTAATAATGTGACTTTTATTTAAATAAAAGTTGTGAATTTTGACAAAAACATGGCAAAAGGATATTAACTTTATAAACTATTTTCAAATCTTAAATTTATATTTTTAATATGAATGATAAATATGATATATAATGAGTATGATTTTTATTAATAATGATTGTACAAATGATATGAAATTGAATGAGGTCAATAATATTATTTACATTTTAAAATTAAAATTATTTGACAATTTCTATTGATCATTGTTCCCATTTCATACCAATATTTTTGGAAAAAAAATTCTTATTGTTTTTATTGTTTACTCTAGTGGTATAAACAAATTTTACTTTACCACGTATAAAAAATATAGATAAGTGTGTATATCATATCTCTATTTTAATAAGTGATACCTTATACATTTGACTTTACATAATTCCTTTATAAATTTGCCATGCTTCCACTTATTATATATTTTAGATGCAATTGAATGCACTCCTAGATCCTTCAAAAAATTTAAATGATATGCACCAGACAACCATAGTCAAGGCCTAGTAAGTAATCATAATCTCCCAATAAACTATAATGTTAGTTCAAGACATCCGTCTCTTCTAACTTCCCACAAACTCACATTTCCCACAAAATAAGATAATCAAGTATAGTTTATATCTAAGCTTGATTTTATAGACATTGGAAATGCCTCTATATTATGGTTGAAAAATGGAGATTTGTGATTTATTTTCAATATATAGTTTTTAAAATCCTTCTCATCACTATAGGAATTACGAATTTTCTTTATCCTTGAGAAAGTTTGTGGTACTTGCTAGGGGATTTGTAGGTAAACAAGAGTAGGTGTTGGAGTTTCTTTGATGGACCATGCGAGAAAGTTTGCAATACTTGTTAGGAGATTTGTAGGTAAACAAGAGTAGGGATTGGAGTTTCTTTGATGGACCCTACTAGGGTCATGGCCATATGTGTGGAATAGTGGGAATACTCTATTTCTCAGTTACTCATAATATCTCTTTCAAGGTAAATATAGAAAAGTACTCTAACAATTTAGCAGAGTTGTTAGCATTAAGGACACTCTTAAAGCTAGCATTTGAAATTGGGATAATGGATATCTAGGTCTATGGGGATTCTTCTTTGGTTGTCAAGTGGATGCTAGGGAAACGACATATTATTAATGCATTGTTGAGTGTCTTATTGGATCATTTTTAGGAGGTTGCAAGGCATTTCAACAAATTTTCTATTTTCCATATTTACAGAGAATTAAATCAGCAAGTAAATGACCCCTCCAGAGAAGGAATCTAGTTGAATGATACAAAAATGATTAAGTTTGAAAATAAGAAGGCATATGTCAAAGAATTCAATCTTCTTCTCTAAAGTTTTTTTCAACTTTTCAATTAACACAAAAGTATTATAATATTATTTTTAATTTCTTAAGCATTAGATCAACTTTATTTTTTTGGAAAATGTTTTTTAGTTGCATATAAAGTATCCATAATATTATCATGGATAATATATGCCTAATTAGAGAATTTTAGTAGCTGAAAAAGGAAAGAACCATTTCATTATTTTTGTATATTGTGCATCAACTCTTTAATAAAACGTTTTTATACTTTATAAAGTAATAAGAATGTGATTTTTTCCAGAGAAAAAAATTGAAGTTATTGTTTGTTCAATCGTTATTGTCATCTGACTCGGGGTGTAGGCTAGTTGGCGATAGGGTGCTTTGTTAAGAAACTATTTTCGATGTCACCGATTCAAACCTCATGATCCATGTGTACCACACATGGGGCAGTGTCAATACACCTAGGGGTATAGTGGTAGTAGACCAAAGTAGATGCTATGTCATGCGAGTACGAGCCCGACCTAGTTATCGATTCCCCCAGAGTAACAAAAAACAAATGTCATTTTAATGGTGATCTATTGCATGGTTAATATAACAACAAGAAAGCATGCATCCAGTTAGCATCTATTACAATTTTAATGTGAGAAAGTATATGCATGGTTGATATAACAACAAGAAAACATGCATGTACTACCATGCCAAGTGTGTATCCTTGAATCAATAATTCAAGTTTAAATAAATAGAAGATGAAGGGTGTCATAACCAAAAGTAATGTCCCTTCATATTCTTATTATTTAAATTTGGAAAATCAATATAATTATAGGGTTGTTATGTCATTTTGTTTTCCTCTGCCTTTAGAAAAATTAGAACATATCATATGGAAAATAACTATGTCGTAATAACCTCAAATTGGTATGGGGTGTTGTAAGTCCAAAGGCCTCTTCACCACACATAGATGATCAGTTGGATGTTTGGCCCATTGATTTGATCATTGGGTAGATGAGTGATTTGTGTTGAGTTCTTAGAGTGTTTACCCTTGACCTACAAATTCATTCATCTTGAGCCCTTGCTCAAGAAGTAGCACCTAGGTTCAGGTGACTACATTAGTTGGGTGGAGGGTATCCTTTGGAGGAAATTTCCCCTTTATTGACAATATACTTATGGAGAACTAGTTTGGACCAAGGGTTGGTCATTAAAAAGGTGAAGGATTATATGAACCACGAGAGATTTACCTTGTTGACCAATACCTTATCATGTTCATTCATAAAGGGAGGTTTTTTAATTGTGAAAAATAACGTCAATATATTGTAGGTATTGGAAGGGGATGTAAGGTATGAGGATTTTATAGGTATTGGTGGTTATTAAAGGGGTAGCTAATAAAAATAGCGGATATTTAGTTAAAATATGGGTTTTTTAATTGAAAATATGTATTGGGAGGGGGATCAACAAAAGGATTTTGGTGGGTATTTATCAATATTTAGTGAAATTAAGGGTATTCTTTAATATCCCACAAAATTATAAACCCCTACTAATGATATCTTCCATCCATTAGTACCTTCAAGAAGAAGAAATAACCACTACATAATGAGTTTAAAGTCCATCCATTTGCAAAAGAAAAAACAATAACAGTAATAACCAACCTAAAATTTGAAGAAGAAGTAACAAAACCATTAAACCTTCCAATCTCCACGCTTATATGAGCATAGTCCAAGCAGTTGCAATCAACCTCCACATACAAGTAAAGGACCTCTACCAATGGTAATAGAAAAAATGTCACATTTTGTATGCATAAAATTGTTTGTAAAATGATGAAAATACAAATATTTTTTTACTTTAGCTTGTCTTAAGAGATTTTTTTAACATATTTTGTGTAGATTTAATTGTGTGAGGTATAAAAACTCATTTTATCAAGAAAATATTAAAACTCAAAAGAAATAATGAAAAATTAACCAGAAGTTACACTTCATTGATTATTCACACTTTGTTTTATTTGGTGTGAAATATGACAAATTTAAACATTCATCATAAACATAAAAACTCTTAAAAATTTCATCATAAACATAGAAACTATTAAAAATTTTGAATAGCAAAAACATAACTTGTTATACCAAACTTATTTGAAAGATTATAAAAATCTTTCATATTATAATGCTCACATTGCATAGCATCTCACAAAAAAAATCACATATACTTGAGCATCTCACAAAAAAATCACATCCCATAGCATCTCACCAAAAAAACCCTTTCAAAGGCTGAGATAGGCTAACATCAATTGAGAGATGGTGTCATGGCATTCCATATTTCTGAATGATAAATAAGTTTAAGAGCCACCATGGCATTCCATATTTCTCTTCTCAAAACTAGAGAATCCTTAAGAGTGAAAAACATTATTATTGATTAAAAATTAAACTTAAACTTTAAAATAAACCTATATTTCTGGATCCCCTATATTACCTTCCTCCACCACATTTTTTTAATTGAATACGATGCCTTGTATTTGGAATCCAATGATGGCATGCAATTCATTAATAAATAAATAAAAGATGCCTTGGGAAGAAATAGGGGTTGAAAAAATGGTCATGGCTTACGTTGAAATGTTGTAAGAGGTAATATTTAGCTATGAGGCTTACCTCCTCCCGTAGGCTTTTTCATAGTTGGCTAGTCTTGGGGGCTTCTCAAAGTAACCAGGTGGTCTTGAAAAGGACTAATGGTTGACGATTCTGCCCTATAAGCAGGTGTTATCTTCGTTCATTTCGAAATATAAGCATCATACACACTATCTTCTAGAAATATCATTCATTTCCTTATCTAATTGGAAGCCACAAATAATCGATCTCCTCTTCCTCGGAGATCTCGAATGCCCGATCTCCATATGCCTCGAAAGAAATTAACTCTTTTTAAAATCTCTGCGAGAGTGACTGCATGATGTTATATATCCCCAGCTTTTCACCACCTTGTAGCATCAGCTGGTTTTCTGCGTGTTTTGCTTCTTCAGAATTGCTCAGTTTCTCTCATGATCTGAGTTCCATTGGGCGATTATTATACGTGTGGCTGTAAGTTTTCAGATTAGTCGAGATTTTCGTGATTCAATTCGGATATATACTTATTTCGATCCATGATTCAATTGGTTTATCTTTATGTAGTTCTATGATCATTTGTTTTGATTGTTCTGGCAATCACCAGTTACTAATTTCTGTTACTGTTTTTGCAAAAGTTTTCATCACAAGTTGACTGCAAGATGGTGACATTGGCGGATACATTTCCATCGCCAAAAGAGGAGCCGAAGCAAGAGGAAGTTGCTACAGATTCGAATTCTGTTGAAGAAAATAACTCTCAATTGGCACCTGTGAGACTAGCCCATGCCTCTGCAAGCAGCCTCTTGTATTATTACCGCAGATCCAGAATTGTGCGCTCAATGACAGCCAGAAAGCCTCAACGTTTTGTTGTGCCTGCAGTGAAGCTCATGATGAGCTTCCATCACGTGGAGTACAGTCAACAGACGCTGTTTTACTCTACCAAAGGCTACAATTTCTCGTTGATCGTGGAGAAAATGAAACAGAGCTTGTCGGAAGTGTTGGTGGAGATGTATCCACTCAAATCTCATGTGGCGGCCATTAAGGGCATTGATGCAGGAGTCGATTTCATAGAGGCCTCCGCTGAGTTTACTCGTGAAGATGCGGTGGATTCGAATGATCCTTCGGTTCTGGGTCAGCTCATTCCCAGCTATGATATGCTGGATGGAAAGGACGTAGGGTCTCAGCCCAAGAGTAGTCTCCCATTGCTTCTGGTTCAGGTGTGTATATATATATTCTAGAGAAGTCTTCCATTGCTTCTGGTTCAGGTGAGTATATGTATTGCAATTTTAGAGTGAAAATAACTTGTTTTGCAACATAGAAAGAAAATTTAGACATGCACTTATATTCTTTTTAAAATGCATGTTGATCTTGAATGTGTCAACCAGATTATGTTCATAATAATTTTGATCTGGGTTTTATCCTGGATCAAGAGGTATAAATCCCTTTTAACATTGCAAAAATTCAAGATCAAATTTAATAAATCACAATAATGAAGTTTCAAAAATGTTCTTATAATTATAAAATTCCTTATTCCAGCTTGATCTTATATTCCTTATTCCAGCTTGATCTTATAGATTATGCATTATCTTCTATCCCTTGCATGCTATTTTACATTGTTGGTTGGATATTCCTTATTCCAGCTTGATCTTATAGATTATCCATTATCTTCTATCCCTTGCATGATATTTTACATTGTTGGTTGGATTTGTCATTGCAGTATATAAACCCTTCTTTCTATTTGATATTGTTGATACGATTGGCCAGATGTAGTATATAAGCTCCCATGAAGATGACCATGAAGCTTTGTCATCCATAATAACCAATCCCGGTCATTGACTATGAAATACTCGAACTTCAGATGCCTAAAAATATGGAAAGTGCTCTCTTTACAACCTTCTCTGTGCTCTCTTTAACATTCTGTACAAACTTGATGACGGCATCTTTCGAGTGGGTAGATCTTTTACCTTGAAGGAAATTAAACTGACCCAAAGGGTCTCTAAGTCATCATCTTGGTACAAACTTGATGACAGCATCTTTCCAGTGGGCAGATTTGCAGGGACATTAAACTTACTCAAGGGGCTTCTAGTCCTTATCTTGATACAAACTTGATGACAGCATCTTCCTAGCGGGCAGATCTGCAAGGACATTAAACTTACTCAAGGGGCCTCTAATCCTTATCTTGATACAAACTTGATAACAGCATCTTCCAAGTTTGATAACAGCATCTTCCAAGTGGGTAAATTTGCAGAGACATTAAACTTACTCAAAGGACCTCTAATCCTTATCTTAATACAAACTTGATGACAACATCTTCCAAATAGACAGATCTGCAGGGACGTCCATGAAGTCCTCATCTTCCCATAAGCAAATTGTTCTTCCATTTATCATTGTGGTTGGCCATTGCCTAGGTAATAACGTTGAGGTTGGCCCTGTAGCCTGCAGCCCTATCCTTCAGCTGTGGGGATTCCTAGAACTGGAAAATATATGGTATTGTATAATTGTTTATCTTTACTGCAACTCTAAGTTTCAGAGTGGAAATAGCTCATTTTATCATTGAAAATAAAATTAATACATGCACTTGTATTTAATTGAACTAATGGCTGTGGGGTTATCTGTTGTTGTGTGTGAATAATAAAGTAGAGAATAAGTATTCTGGTTTGATCGTGATTCCAATATTTATTGGTATTGTCTCTGTTATGTGAATTGCAGGTTACAGAATTGAGAGGAGGAACAATGGCGCTGGGGTGGTCAACTAACGACAGCATGATAGATGCAGCGTCTGCAAGGCAATTCCTAACTTCTTGGGCTCACCTGTGCAAAGAAGATGCAGGGATTCCTGATCTGAGCATTACCGAAGATGGCAACGATGTCGAACATGAGAGCCCTCTGCTGGCTTCGCCTCATTTAATTGAGAGCAGGAGATCTTGCGTTCGAAGCGCTAAGGTGCATGCAGCACAGTGGGTGCCGATCATAGCGATGCCTCCTGGGATGGGCTCGAGATTGAGGATGAGAACGTTTCGCTTCAGCGCTCGGGTCATGGAGGGCCTCAAGAGCGTAGCCAACGCCAGCCACGGGATAACTAGAAGTAGAGGAAGAGGAGGAAGCAAACTGCAGGCCATGATGCCATATTCCTCCCTCCACTCGCTGGGGGCTCATCTCTGGAGAAGCATTACGAGGGCCAGGAATCTCTCCGCCACTGCATCCACCCGTTGCTCGTTCCGCGGCGTCGATATGAGCGATCTCGACGATACGGTGCCCGTTCGCGGCAACTCCACTGCCGGCACTCTCGCCAAGCGGAGCCTGGCCTTCGCCGCTGCTCTATTGCAGGAATATAATTACGATCATCACACCACTGCTGCTGATCCGAATGGCGCCGGCTTGTTTCCTCCTGAACAAGAAGATGCCGCGGCCACCGTGATGAGCATCCAAGAAAGCATAAACATGGTTTATGTCACGAAATGTGAGATGATGAGCCAAGATTCAGATTTTGGGTGGGGAAGTGCAATGACAATGAGAAGTACCAGTACTAGTAGCAGGTGGGAAGATGGGCGAGTGACCTTGTTCGGAGGGGAGGAGGATGGCAACCCCAGTATTGATGCAGAGATTATGCTGAGCCGAGAGGCCATGGAGAATATAGAATCCGACCCTGCATTCATGCTTTCCTGCTCTTGAACGCATTAATTTTCATCTCCTGGACCATGTTTCTTGAACCATAGATATATATAATAAAACTTGAAAGACATGTATCAGTTCCATAGGTCTCCATGGAAGCTTCATAGTGAGAGCTTCTGCTCACCGCCGTTGCAGTTATATATATATATATATATATATACTTATATAGAGAGTATTCTGATCTCTTGGGATTATGTAGATGCATAGGCAGATGCACCATTTAAGGTTGCTCATTAGAAATAGAAATATAGAAATAGATGCTCACTGTTTCTTTCTCCTGTTCCGGAGCCCCTGTGGAAGCTAGCTCCGAACCTTTAGAAAGCGGTTCAGGAAAGCTGCTGGGCAGGGACGACCAGTTAGATGTTCCCACTTTTCAAATAAAAATGTCTATTAAAAATAGAACTAAATGTCTTATTTTATTAACAAATATTTTAATTGGTATGTAAGTGAAGTTCTCTTCATGAATTGGGGACTGTTAATATGAAAAAAGTTTAGCTAGAAATTTTTTTTAAAGGAATCTGTCAATCAGAAATGTCTATTTTTATTGTTTAAAAAATAGATTTAAATTGTAATTCTAATTGTAAAAATAGATTCAAAACAGTTACAGATAGTAAATCTGTTTACACCATTTTTTTTACATGTTTTCTTAAAATAACATTCATTATCTAGAGCTAGGATTATACAGTGAAATCGAGATGGTCAAATAGGGTGTAACTTTGCGTTAGCCTTTGTACAATGACAGGCATTTGAATGAGATCCTTTATTTTGCTTCTGTGAGGGGTTACTGCAAATAAATATAACTTGGTCACTCAGAAGATGGTGATTCTTTGTATGCAAGAATTAGTTGTGAATATTTCCATTCCATAAGTACAACAGTCAATCTTTATAAGCATTGCCAAGGCAATAAGAACCCAGAAATCTTTTAAAAAGGACACTGAGTGAAAAAACATAGAACAAATACCCCCAACAAAGGATAAGTTATAACATGAATACATTTAATAAAAGATAAATTACAATACGATTACATCTACTATTGAACTGAATTCGCAATCTGTAGCTGCAAAGGCTTGGAATTTAACAACTTCTAGACTTGAAATTGCAGATACAATTGATGCCATAGCCAAAACCTAATCACTACACAAGTTGTGAAATATGATTTCAAAGTAAGAAACTAAGCCTCCACACAGCATCGGTACATAAAAAAACTTGTAAGATATCATCTGAAAAAAAGAAACCTTCCACTCACTGCAATGAAATTTATAATCAATATGAAAATGAAACAAACTGGTTGCCATTTATTATGCCAAAAGTAATACATAATCAAAATACTTCAATAGTTCTTTGAAGCATTGCCTAGATTCTGTTTAGAATTGGCAACTTAATTGTAACAAGTTCAATAATTTCAATCATATGTTTTTTTTCTTACTAGAAGTAGCAAGGCTACACATCCTCAGTTTATTTATATTATTCTGTGTCATATTATTTACAAATCTGGCTATACAGCCCACAAATAAGTTCACAGTGTGTTTTAGGCATTCTGGCTGTTTACAAATCACTTTTGTTAATAAGCTCTACATATTCATAAACCAATTATAGAGTTCCAATAAACCATAAAACATTGCTCCATTCCTCAATGCACTGTACAAAAATTATTCCATTCAAATAATCCTTCTTAAAGCTATAAATATATAACCTAGATGTTTGAGTGCATCATTATAGATTGATGTAATAGCATTAAAAAAACTTTACACTTCATCGAGTATTTCTATGTTTCTACCAGTGAGTTCAGTAATAATTGAACTGAACTTGAGCAACATCAGAAAAAACCAATTGACCAAAAATCCAAGAGTAGCTTAATTTAGGAATGATTATGTAGCTCATTTACTATAGACTCCATCTCTTATAGGTATTGCAAAAACCTCAATTTTTAAATTTAAATGACTTTTAAGTAAAAAAATTGCAATCTCAATTTTAAAAAAAGAAAAACTTTAAAATTTCCAAATAGCATCCTAAAACATAATTCAATATATTTTGTATAAGCTTAAGCAACCAAAAACTGAGTCATAGTGACTAAACGCTTAAACAAACAACTCAGCATTGGGAAACAGAAAAAGAGGTGTACACAGGGCCTTGGAGAATTCATCTCATACATTTACTTGAATTCCAATACGTTCAGCGCTCTTTTCCCATGGATTATTGCCTCTATAGATGTTTCTGCACATATTTATATTTATAAAAACTCCCAATTCACAGAAATCAATAATGGAAATTCAATTTATAGCCAGCACAAATCTATCAGATTTTTTTATGTGCCTAGATTCACATGTTTTGGTAGTTTAAGTGTTCATTCCTGATGCCAAAATTTTACTTTAAGGTGAAATTCTACATGGACAAGGAACTGCATTGGACAGCGCTGCCATGCCCTACACTTAAAATGGTCATTTTCAACTTTAAAGTTTGGGAAGATATATTAAAATCATTTTTTACACAAATTGATATTTCCTAAAACGACCCTTCAAAGTTTGGTAAGATAGATTAGAATCAATTTCTACACAAATTAAAATTATCCAAAACTACCATTCAACTACCTAATATACTATGCATATCAATAAAAATGAATAAAGTGTTGGCTCAACCATAACCTTAATTTTTTTGTAAAGCACAGAATATTTTTTCCATAACAGAAAAAATAATTTCATTTGTAAATTCAGTTTTTTTTCTTAACATAATGTATTCTCGAGAAATCATAGCTTGTAGTCACAGGGATTTTACTAGAAAGCTTCTTGAGAGAAATATCGTATTTGAAATTTCTCAAACTAAGTAGCCTATAAAGCAGAAACCCGAAGAACAAATTACTACCAAAATCCAGAAAAGTTTCTCAACCCCCTTTGTCCAGGAATAATTCCAAATAAGATTCATTTTAGCTTTTATATGTAACGTAGGGTTTATAAATGGTGGAAATCATTTTTGTGTCATTATTGTATGGTTATAGTAAATTAGTGTTGACCAAAGTCAAACATGGTCATTGAGGCGATGTGGTCAACCATGAGATGTTCATAGTCAACCTTGTGAAGTTAAATATTTATTTATTAAAAATAAATCAACATTAATAAAAGTCAACCTTGGATTGAAGTCAACTTTGTTTAAAAGTCGAGTGTGGATTGAAGTAAACCCTGCTTAAAAGTCAACTATGGATCGAAGGCACCCTTAGGTTTATGTTAACCATGGATTCGATTCAACCTTGGAATGAAGTCAACCTTGGTTGAAAGTCAACTATGGATTCAAGTCAATCTTAGCTTCAACACAACCTTTGATTGAAACCAATCAAGCTTGGATTGAAGCCAATGATGGAGTGAAGTCAACCTTGGATTGAAGTTAGCCTTACTTAAAAGTCAACTATGGATTAATGTCACCCATGGATTGAAGTCAACCTCGGGTTGAAGTCAAGCTTGCGTAAAATTCAACTATGGAATGAAGTCAACATTGCTTAAAAGTCAACCACAGCTTGAAGTCACCTTTAGATTCAAGTCAACCTTGCTCAAATGTCTACCTTAGATTGTAGTCAACCTTGGATTGAATCCAACTATGGATTGAGGTCAACCTTGGATTGAAGTCAATCTTGGATTGACATCAACCACGAATTGAAGTCAACCACAGATTGAAATCAACTTTGGATTGAAGTCTACCTTGCTTAAAAGTCAACTATAAATTGAAGTCAAATATGGATCGAAGTCAACATTGGGTTGAATCAACCTTCGATCAAAGTCAACTTTTCTTAAAAGTCAACTATGGATTGAAATAAACTATGGATTAAAAGTCGACTATGGATTGGAATCTTACTTAAAAGTCAACCATGGATTAAAAGTCGACTATGGATTGGAATCTTACTTAAAAGTCAACCATGGATTAAAAATGTGGTTGTGGTTAACGGGAAACTATGGATTGAGGTCAACTATGGATTGAAGTCAACCTTAGATTGAAGTCAACCTTGCTTAAAATTCAACTATGGATTGAATTCAACCTTGCTTAAAAGTCAACTATGGATAGAAGGTACCCCTGGGTTGAAGTCAACCATGCATTGGAGTCAGCCTTGGATTGAGTCATCCTTGCTTAAAAGTAGACTATGGATTGAAGTCAACCTTGGATTGAAGTCAATCTTTCTTAAAAGTCAACTATGGATTGAAGTCAATTGTGGATTGAATTCAACCTTGTATTAAAGTCAACCTTAGACTTAAGTGAACTATGGGTGAAGTCAACCATGGATTGAAGGCGACCTTGGATTGAAGGTAATCTTGCTTAAAATTCAATTATGGATTGAAGTCACCCATGGAATGAAGTCAACCTTTGTAAAAGTCAAGTATGGAATGAAGTTAACCATGCTTAAAAGTCAACTATGGATTAAAGTCACCCTTTGATTGAAGTCAACCTTGGTTAAATTTCAAAGTCAACCTTGCTTAAATGTAAAAGTCAACTATGACCATACAATGGTCAACCATAATTTAATTAACCAACTCAACCATGGCAAGCTAAAGTCAACCATAAACTATTAACATTACCATTAATGTTTAATTGTTTAAGTTTAAAAATCAATTATGGATCTAAGGCACCCTGGGTTGAAGTCATCCATGCATTGGAGTCATACTTGGAGTGAAGTGAAGTGCTATTAATATTAACATTAATATTATTATTCATATCAATGTTATTAATATTAATAATATATTGACATTAATAAAACCATTAATAATATTGATATTAACAGTAATAATATTATTATTCATATCAATGTTATTAATATTAATAAAAAACATTAACATTAACCAAAAAAAATAACATTAATAAAAACATTAGAATTAATTAAAAAACATTAACATTAATTAAAATATTCATAAAAATATAAATATTAACATTAATAATAATATTATTCATATCAATTATAATAACATTAAACAAAAACATTGCTAATAATATCCATATCAATAATATTAACTTTAATAAAAACATTAATAATTATATTAACATTAATAAAAAAACATAAGCATTAACAATAATGCGTGGTCTAAAAGTTGTACGATTTCAAACGGTACAAATTTGAAAAAATCCAACACAAATTTTTAAAAATCCTCGTTACAACTCTCAAAATCTGCCAAATCATCAAATTTTTAGACAACTCCAATAACAATAATAGAAAACATTAATATTAATAAAAAAACATTAATAATATTATTATTCCTATCAATAATTTTAACATTAATAAAAAAATATTAATAATATTCATATCAATAATTTTAACATTAATAAAAAAACATGTTAACCTTGGTTTTGAATGTAAACCATGTTAAAATGTCAATAATTGTTAACATAGTCAACCAATGTTGACCAAAGTCAAACATGGTCAGTGATGCAATGCCTTGCTTAAAAGTCGACTATGGATTAATGTCAACCTTGCTTAAAAGTCAACTATGGATCGAAGGCACCCTTGGGTTTAAGTCAATTGTGGATTGGATTCAGCATTGGAATGAAGTCAATGCTTACTTAAAAGTCAACTATAGCTTGAAGTCAATGTTTGATTGAAGTTTGCCTTGCTTAAAAGTCAACTATAGATTGAAGTCAAATATGGGTTGAAATTGACCTTGAATTGAAGTCAACTATGGGTTGAAGCCAACCTTCGATCGAAGTTAACCTTGCTTAAAAGTCAACTATGGATTCAAACCAACTATGGATTAAAAGTCGACTATGGATTGAAGTAAACCTTGCTTAAAATTCAACCATGGATTAAAAATGTGGTTGTGGTTAAAGGGAAACTGTGGATTGAAGTCAACTATGGATTGAATCCAACCTTGGATTGAATTCAACCTTAGATTGAAATGAACCTTGTTTAAAATTCAACTTTGGATTGAATTCAACCTTGCTTAAAAGTCAACTATGGATCGAAGGCACCATTTGGTTGAAGTCAACCATGCATTGGAGTAAGGCTTGGATTGAAGTCAACCTTGCTTAAAATTCAACTATGGATTTAATTCAAACTTGGCTTGAACACAACTTTGGATTGAAGTCAACCTTGGATTGAATCCAACTATGGATTGAAGTCAACCTTGGATTGAAGTCAGTCTTGCTTAAAAGTCAACTATGGATTGAAGTCAATTGTGGATTGAAATCAACTTTGTATTGAAGTCAACCTTAGATTGAAGTGAACTATGGATTAAAGTCAACCATGGAATGAAGGAGACCTATGATAGAAGGTAACATTGTGATCCGGATTTATGTGGGAACGAAACAAAAGATAGCATATACAGAATCATATACAAAGATATATCGCAAAGAACACAGTGATACAGTAAACA
This sequence comes from Larix kaempferi, assembly GCA_027924585.1. Lineage (NCBI taxonomy): Eukaryota > Viridiplantae > Streptophyta > Pinopsida > Pinales > Pinaceae > Larix > Larix kaempferi. The sequence continues at coordinate 32,016,834 of BSBM01000456.1, read as the reverse complement.
CATATTCTATTAAATAGTGGAAATAGAACAAACTGTAAAATACAATAGCTAGAATGGTGGTAACTATCTCTGAGAAGAGATGTGGCCGCTATGCTGATTCGTGCCAAGATGAATACAATGAGGCTCTGAAGGCCTTTTTACAATACCAAAAATCCAAAACCCTAACCCTGGAAGATGAAAAGCCGTGACAGTTTTGTGGACCCCGTTTTGGGTAGTTTGGTGTATCAACTTCCCAAGGGCATAACTTTGGCATACGATCTCCGTTTGGGGCGCACGATAGCTCGTTGGAAAGATCTATCCGAGGAATACAATGGTCGAGACAAAATTCCACGATGAAATTTTGCGACGCAACATGCCCAAAATAACACCGTTTAGGGCCTCAAAACGACTCTGGAAGTTCAGGACCCGAAAAACTACTAAAAATAGTAAATTGTCAAAATTGTCAGAAGACTGATTTGAGCCAGTTGGAGGAGGTGTGTCGCCACCAATATCCACCTGGATCAATCCTCCAACCTTAGGAAGCAATGGTCTCCATTGCGTCAAATCCCTTATCATATGTCGAACTGTGTGTTGAGTTGAGGTCCTAGTGCGACGTTTGCTGAAGCAAAAAGGTTGTCTTTCTTTGAAATCTTCAGAGGGTTGTAACTGTTTTTGTTGGATGCGCTAGAGTTGTTCAACAGTTTTGGTTGTTGTGGTGTCCTTGGTCTGCACCAATGTGGATGGTTTCTTTTTGGAAGAGCACCTTGAATGCGTGGCCTTGCACTGTAGAGGTACTCGAATAGGCGATGTTGCACTGAATTTGTGTTCTTCTTGTTTCTGCTGAATAGAGGGATAATGTGCAGAGGTTGTGGATGTCTCTACGATCTGATGTTCTCCTTTAGTGGAAATTACGAATAGAGAAAATTTCCCAGTGGGAGATTATCTTCCTGCCCTGCTTGGTTGGGGTAGGTGAAACTGTCTCTGGTATCCGATAGAGTTGTCCTCCCAAAGTGACGATGACACTACGACGTTGTGATTCATATACAACATGACGCTTCCACATATATGGCTATCCTAAAAGAACATAACATACTTCAAGTGGGGCCACATCACACAATACCTCATCTTTGAAGGGCTTGATGCCATATGGTGGGTGACATTGGTGACTGACGCAGATCCCTCGTCCTTGGCTTAGCCATCCAATGGTGTATGGTTGTGGGTGTGGTGTTATTGGTAGCTCCAATCTCTTGATGACTTCTGCTAAGATCAAGTTCTTCTGGCTGCCGCTGTCCACAACAAAGTGTAGGGGAATTCCCTTCACCCACATCTGTGAGTGGAAAAGGGGTTCTTATGCCTCCGACTCTTCAGGTTCCTCTAGTTGAATCTGCATGGTGGAAACAATGGCACTGGGTTCTGTATCAATGACCTGCTTCCCTTTTTCCGCGGCTGTGAAATGAGGTTCTGTGTCAGAATCGGAACTGGGATCCGATTCTAAAGCTTTGATCTCAGCCACCAATGACTGCTTTGAGCGACATTCATAAGTGTTGTGCCACGGGCTTTTGTGGAACTCATACCACTTCCCGGTGTCCTTCTTTGTCTTTTCGTTACCCTTCTTCGCTTATGGTTAGGACTGGTTGTCCTTTCCTTTCCCTATGTTCTGCAAGCCAGAGTTTCCCTTGCCCTTCTTCTACACAAGTCCGAAGTCACGCTTGTTCTTTTGCTGAAATTTCTGCTCAATTTTGACAGCATATTGATAGGCGGATCCGAGTGAAGAGATTTCCAGGAAATCCATCTCTGTTCGTATGTACCGATGTAGGACACTGTGATATTTTAGTACTAGGTGTCACTCGAAGTCCTTGATACCCAGCTTTGTGCGTGAGGTATGAAAGTTGTTGGTGTACTCCGACACCATTTGGTCCTTCTCTTGACGCAGAATGGTCCATTTTGCGTACTGGTCATCATAGTTTCCAACAAGGTAATATTGTTCCTTGACGACATCTATAAAAGAGCCCCAAGTGGGATTGGCATATTCAAACAATCCATACTCGTCTGATGAGTTTTGCTCACAATAAGTTTCCCACCAATTTTTGACATGGGGGACAGCCTTGAGGAGCGCAAAGATGATATTTTCCCTATCGGAAAATTTGTGGACAGAGAAATACCCTTCTAGTAGATTCAACCATTTATCTAGGGCATCAACATCGATCTGGCCTTCAAATAAAGGGATGTCAAAATTAACTTGTACCTTGAAGGGAGTCGCGTCTCTGAAATGGTTGCTCGTTGAAGGTGTATTCGTCGTTGTCGGCATGCGTCGAAGGATCTAGGTGAAATTATCCATCATCTCGTTCCTCTGTCGCGCAAGGGCTTCCTCGAGAAACAACTTGATAAGATCTCCTGCTCCGTCGTCTCTCTTTTCGTCCGCCATGGGAGGCCGTTTGGGGCGGCGATAGTGATCTTCCCCAAGTGAAACTAATTCGAGACCCAACTCTCTGTATCCTGACCTCGTCGGGGACATGCACCAAGAAACAATCAAAGAGAAGATTGCTCTGATACCACTGATCCGGATCTATGTGGGAACGAAACAAAAGATAGCATATACAAAATCATATACAGAGATATATTGCAAAGAACATGATACAGTAAACACATATTCTATTAAATAGCGGAAATAGAACAGACTGTAAAATACAATAGCTAGAATGGTGGTAGCTATCTCTGAGAAGAGATATGGCTGTTATGCTTATTAGTGCCAAGATTAATACAATGAGGCTCTGAAGGCCTTTTTATAATACCCAAAATCCAAAACCCTAACCCCGGAAGATGAAAAGCCAACAGTTTTGTGGACCCCGTTTTGGGTAGTTTGGTGTATCAACTTCCCGGGGGTGTAACTTTGGCATACGATCTCTGTTTGGGGAAAACGATAGCTCGTTGGAAAGATCTACCTGAGTATTAAAGCAATTGAAACAAAATTCCATCATTAGGAGACTTTGGAACATGCCCAAAAAAACTCATTTAGGGCCTCAAAATGGCTCCGGAAGTCCAGGACCCAAAAAACTGCTAAAAATAGTAAATTACCAAAATTGTCAGAAGATTGTTTTGAGCCAGTTGGAGGAGGTGGGTCACCACTGATATCCACCTGGATCACATTGCTTAAAATTCAATTATGGATTGAAGCCACCCATGGATTGAAGTCAACCTTCGTAAAAGTCAAGTATGGAATTAAGTTAACCTTGCTTAAAAGTCAACTATGGATTGAAATCATCCTTGGATTGAAGTCTACCAAGGATTGAAGTCAACCTTGGTTTAATGTCAAAGTAAACTATGCCCAACAATGATCAACCATAGTTTAACCATTATTAACCAACTCAGCCATGGCAAGCTAAAGTCAACCATAAACCATTAACATTACCATTAATGTTTAATTGTTTAAGTTTAAAAATCAATTATGGATCCAAGGCACCCTTGAGTTGAAGTGAACCATGGATTGGAGTCATACTTGGATTGAAGTGCTATTAATATCAATATTATTATTATTATTCATATCAATGTTATTAGCATTAATAATATATATATATAAAACAAACATCATAGCACTTCAAGGCAGCCAATGGATCTCTATGGTATTAGCATTAATAATATATTAACATTAATAAAAATCATTAATAATAATAATAATATTATTATTCACATTACTAATATTAACATTAATTTTAAAAAATACATTAATTAATAAAAAATTACATTAATAAAAAAAAATTAGCATTAATAAAACATTAGAATTAATTTAAAAACATTAACATTAATTTAAAAAAATCATAAAAAATATTAATATTAACATTAGTAAAAAACATTAATAATAATGTTATTCATATCAATTATATTAACATTAAAGAAAAACATTGCTAATAATATTCATATCATTAAACATTACTATTATCTTATACGGTTGTGAAGAATGGGGGTGCAACATTTCTAGAAAATCTTGGAGAAAGATTGAGCAAATCTAGAAGCGGTTTATAACTTATAACCTCAAAATTAAAAGCAATACGGCTTATCCTATTCTCCTCATAGAAGTGGGTCTTTCCCCCATCGAGAGCATGGTTATGACTAGATACCTGATGTACAAGCACAAGATAAATAACATGGGAAACAAGAGACTTCCTAAAATTGCTTTAAATTCAAGTCAAAACCAACTACGCCTCAAGTGGAATTGGTGTAAAGATACGATGGCTTCGTTAGACCATTGGGTCATTGATGAAAATGACACTTTACAGAATATTGATAATTTCAAAAATATTATTACTTTTAAGTTTAAAGATAAATTGTGGTGCGAAGAAAATTTAGCAGTTAAGAGAAAACTAAGATACTATAAGGAGGTCATTAACCCTAATTTGGAAGATCTGAAATATCTCTCGATAGTAACTAGTTCAAAGAAGAAATCTAATATAGCCAAGATTAGAACAAACTCCCATGAGCTTCATAGCGGAACAGGGCGTTGGTCTGTTCCCAAAACTCCGTGGGCGGAAAGGGTTTGCCATCTTTGTGAGTCTATGAGTGTTGAGGACGAAAACCACTTTCTCTTAGAGTGACCTGCTTACACCCACATTAGATATGAGTTTCATTGTATTTGCTACAATACAAACCTTGCTAACCTCCTAACTTACCAAAACTATAGTGAGCTTGGAAACTTCTTACCAAGCTTTTTGAGCATAGGAACAAAAGTTTAAAGCAAACCAAATAATAACCTTCTTAAGGTCCAATAGACCAAAGTTAATCATCATCATCATTAGCATTAATAAAACATTAAAATTATATTAACATTAATAAAAAAACATAAACATTAACAATAATAGAAAACATTAATATTAATAAAAAGCCATTAATGATAATATTATTCCTATTAATAATTTTAACATTAATAATAAAAAATTATTAATAATATTCAAATCAATAATTTTAACATTAATAAGAAAACACATTATTAATAATAATCATATCAATAATTTTAACATTAATAAGAAAAACAAGCTCACCTTGGTTTAATGTAAACCATGTTAAAATGTCAATAATTGTTTAAAGTTAACTAGGGTTGACCAACATTAACATAGTCAACCAGTGTTGACCAAAGTCAAACATGGTCATTGATGCGATGTGGTCAACCATGAGATGTTCAAATTCAACCTTGCTAAGTATAATATTTATTTATTAAAAATAAATCAGCATTAATAAAAGTCAACTTTGGATTGTAGCCAACCTCATATTGAAGTCAACCTTGCTTAAAAGTCGACTATGGATTTATGTCAACCTTACTTAAAAGTCAACTATGGATCAAAGGCAGACTTGGGTTTAAGTTAACCATGGATTGGAGTTAGCCTTGGAATGAAGTCAACGTTTGATTAAAGTCAACCTTGCTTGAAAGTCAACTATGAATTCAAGTTGACCTTGGCTTGAACGCAACCTTGGATTGAAGCCAACTATGGATTGAAGTTAGCCTTACTTAAAAGTTAACTATGGATTGATGTCACCCATGGATTGAAGTCAAGCTTGTGTAAAAGTATACTATGGAATTAAGTCAACCATGCTTAAAATCCAACTATGGCTTGAAGTTACCCTCATATTGAAGTCAACCTTGCTAAAATGCGAACCTTGGATTGTAGTCAACCTTAGATTGAAGTCAACTATGGATTAAATCCAACCATGGATTGAGGTCAACCTTGGATTGACATCAACTATGGATTAAATTCAACCAAGGATTGAAATCAACCTTGGATCGAAGTCTACCTTGCTTAAAATTCAACTATGGATTGAATTCAAACTTCAATTGAAATCAAACATGGATTAAAATCAACCACGGATTGAAATCAACCTTGGATTGAAGTCTACCTTGCTTAAAATTCAACTATGGATTGAAGTCAACCATTGCCTGAAGTCATCCTTGAATTGAAGTCAACAATGGATTGAAGTCACCATTTGATTAAATTCAACCATGGATTGAAGTCATTAATGCTAATATTATTAATGGATTGAATTCAATCATTGGATTTAAGGAAACCTTTATTGTCACCTCAGATTGATGTCAACCTTGGATTGATGTCACCCATGGATTGAATTCAACCTTGGGTTGAAGTCAACCATGATTAAAAGTCAACCTTGGATTTAAGTCAACCTTGCTTAAAAGTCAAATGTGGATTGAATTCAAGCTTTTATTGAAGTCATACTGGATTGAAGTCAATCATGGATAGAAGTTAACAATGGGTTGAAGTCAACCTTGAACTAAAGTAAACCTTTGATAGAGTTCAACCATGGATTGAAATCAACGTTGGATTGAAGTCAACCTTGCTTGAAAGTCAACTATGGATTGAAGTCAACCTTGCTTAAAAGTAAACTATGGATTGAAGTCAATGTTGTATTGAATTCAACAATGGATTCAAGTAAACCTTGGGTTGATTTCAATCTTGTTTAGAAGTCAACTATGGATTGAAGTCGATTATGGATTGAATTCAACCTTGCTTAAATGTTGAAACTATGGATTGAGGTCAACCTTGTTTAAAAGCAACCATGGATTGAAGTCAACCATGTAGGTTCAAAGTCGATCAACCACCTTTAAAAGTTTGTTTGTGGATTGAAGTAAACCATGGTTTAAATTCAACCTTGGATTGAATTCAACCATGGATTAAAGGAAACCATGGATTGAAGTCATTAATGTTACTATTATTCATTAGAGCAAATTTGGGGTCTAAAATGGGCCTGATAAGAAAACGAACCACCTCGTAAGAAAATGAGCCATTGAATTCAAGAACAAATAGAATTTCAAGAAAAAAGTCAACCATAATGGTTGAGTTGGCATATTTGACATTAAAAAACTCATTTTTTAATTCATATTTTCAACATATATCCTTGTCATTTTACTCAAATTTCGAGCAGGAGCACTCGTTGGATGCGAAATTTCAAGTAACACGTTTTAAATGTATTTCTCGTTTTTTGTGGGGTTGGGTCCCTCAAAAGTATGCAATATGGGTACTTGTTGGATGTGGAATTTAATTATGTACCCAACGAGTGCTCCCACTCGAAATTTGAGTAAAATGACATAGAGATATGTTAAAAATACGAACAAAAAAATTAGTTTTTTTTTCTTTTCCTCCAAAATTCATAAATATTATTTTATTATTTTCCTTAGGAGGCTCATTTTAGACCTCAAATTTGCTCTAATGAATGGATTGAAGTCAACCGTGTATTGGAGTCAACCATGAATTGAAGACATTAATGTTAATATTATTAACGGATTGAAGTCAATCATTGGATTGAAGTCAACCTTGGATTGAAGTCAACCTTTAAGACAACCATGGATTGAATTCAACCTTGGATTGAAGTCAGCTATGGATTGAAGTCAACATTGGACTAAATTCACTTTTGGATTGAAGTCAACATTGGACTAAATTCACTTTTGGATTGAAGTCAACCATGGATTGAAGTCAACATTGGATTGAAGTCAACGTTTCTTAAAAGTCACCTATAGATTCAAGTTAACCTTTGATTGAAGTCAATCATGGATTGAATTCAACCATGGATTGAAGTCAACCTTGAATTGAAGTCAATCCTTGATTGAATTCAACCATGGATTGAAGTCAATGTTTGATCAAAGTCAATGTTTGATATAAGTCAACTATGGATTGAAGTAAACCTTGAATTGAAGTAAACCTTGGATTGAAGTCAATGTTGGATTAAAGTCAGCAATGGATTCAAGTCAACCTTAGATTATTGTCGACCTCACTTAAAAGTCAAGTATGGATTAAAGTCAACCATGGATTGAAGTCAACCTTATATTGAAGTCAACCTTGGATTGAATTCAACCTTGCTTAAAAGTTTAAACTATGGATTGAAGTCAACCTTGCTTAAAAGCAACTATGGATTGAAGTCAACCTTGCTTAAAAGCAACTATGGATTGAAGTCAACCTTGCTTAAAAGTAATTATGGATTGAAGTTAACCATGGTTCAAATTCAATTAACCACTTTTAAAAGTGTGTTTGTGGATTGAATTCAACCATGGTTTAAAGTAAACCTTGGATTAAAGTCAACCATGGATTAAAGTCAACATTGAATTCAATTCAACCATGGATTGAAGTCAACCCTTAATTGAAGTCAACATTGAATTGAAGTCAACCTTGCAAAAAATTCAACTATGGATTGAAGTCAACCTTGGATTGTAGTCAATAATTGATTCAAGTCAACCTTGCTTAAAAATCAACTATGGTTTGAAGTCAACATTTTAATGAAGTCAACTTTGCTTAAAATTCAACTATGGATTGAAGTCAACCTTGCTTAAAAGTCAACTATGGATTAAAGTCACCTTGCTTAACAGTCAACTATGGATTGAAGTCCACCATGGTTCAAATTCAATCAAACCACTTTTAAAAATGTGTGTGGATTGAAGTAAACCATGGTTCAAAGTCGATCAACCACTTTTAAAAATGTGGCTATCGATTGAAGTCAACCATAATTCAAATTCAACCTTTAAATCAACCGTAATTTTTTAATACAAATAAATATTTTTAATTAATATTAACATATCTTATTTACTCATTTTCCTTTATTTAATTTAATTTTATTTAGGTTTTTTATTTATTTACCTATTTTATTAAATAATATTTATTAATAAAATAATATATTAATAAATATTAATATTAAATTATGAAAATAACTATTAATAATATTATTATTATTAAAATTAAAATTAAATATAAAAAAATGTTACACTTTAATAATAAAAAATTATTAAATAAATATTGATATCTAATAAATAAATTTTAATATTTGTAATAAAAATAAATATCATAAAAATAAATATTTGTTATGAATATTAACATATATTATTTACTAATATTAATAAATATTATTATTTCGTAATAATAATATTTTTATTTTGTAATAATAATTATTATTATAAAATTATTAAGTAATATTAATAATATTAATTTATTATTCATTTCCTTCTTGCCCAGTGATAACTAGCAACAACTACATTTTTAAAAATGGTTGATATACATCATTCAGTGTATATCAACCACTTTTAAATGTGTCGACATGATTGATATATGTCGATCGACGTATATCGACCACTTTTAAAAATATGGTTGTTACTACTTTACATTTAGTAAAAGAAGTAGTACTTAATAATACATTATTTTAATATTTATAATTTTATGTTAATGGAAGAATTACAAGCAAGTTGTGTTTTTTATTATTATTAATTTTTTATTTATATTGTTATATTTTTTTTATATTTTTATAAAATATAATAATTTAAATTTTTTTAAATTTTAAATTTTTCATTTTTAAAATTATGATCATACTTAATAAATTCAAAATGAAAATAAGTTTATATTAATTTATATATTCTTAATTTATCTTTATAAAAATAAGTTATATTAATTTATGTATTCTTAATTGATCTGTATATCTCTATCTCTCGATTACATTTTTTATTAGTCCCTGCCAAGGCAGATATTATAGCAATGGGTTCATTGTCAAAACTAAGTTGACTTTTTATTATTTTATCAATTTAATAGTTGTTTTACAATGTTATGTAAAAAAACATTATTAATTTTAATTTTTTAAAAATAATAAAATGTGTTTTTTTTTTTAAATTTTTGAAATTAAAAAATACTATTTTTCATTGGTTCTAAGGCTTGATTTGACAAAATACCCCTGGTTGGAGGTGACAACTAATTTTAAAAAAAAATATTTAAAAAAAAAATATTTAAAAAAAATTCTCAAATTGACACATAATCATAAATAGTATATATACTAATTATTTTACAAATACCAAAGCATCATAGCAGTATCTAGTAGTACATATAATAATTGTGAATGATATGTATATTAATTGCATTAACCAGCTGCCCATTGCGGTTCTTTCGAAGAATTCAATTTTTACTATGCTTTTCTAACTACTTTTCCAAGAGTCCGCCTGGAAAACTCGTAAACATTGCGGTGTAGTTTTACAACTTGCTCCCTGACAATTCATGTCAGCAATAACATTTATCATGTTGCGTATTGTTTCTAAACACCTAAGCAAATCCTACACCTTACAGTTTTGTGACAGTTTATCATGTCAGAGCAATATTATTTATAATGTGGCATATTATGAGAGTTTTGTTGTAACAAGTTCCCTGAGGGATTTGCACAAGGGGACAAAGGATGGCTGACACCTAACATTACTCAAACGTACAAATACCAAAGCATCATAGTAGTATCTAATAGTACATATAATAATTGTGAATGATATGTATATTAATAATTTTAAATCTTATTTTGTAATTCAAAATTATAATAATTATTGAAACCAATAACACATAAATGTTTAAACATTTTTATGAACTAATATATATAATATAACAATTGTTATAGTACATGGATAACGTATGATTGTTAGTATATATTTTCAATTGATAAAATTATATAGGTATAAGTTTTTTTTTTTGTTAACCCTTCCACTATAAACCTCAGGCGGGAAGAGTTGGGGCTCGTGACCTGGTCTGCCATAGACTGGAACTTGCAACTTGCTTAACAACTTTTATGCCTTAACAAGCAGACACTTGCCAACAAACCAACATCCCTGCCCCCTAGATATAAGTTTATTAAAACAAAAACTATGATCAAATTATTTTTCAATATTTTAACCATGTTTTAATGGCGGGATAAATTTTTAAACAAAAGCTATGATCAAATTACATTCCATATTGATTGATCACAGTCAACATTAAATATAAGATCTCATGGTATACATACCTTACCCGTACAACATTAAATGTTTTTGAGTTGGAAGGTGTATAGCATGTCCCTAGATTGATACAATAAAGTAAGATTGGGCAATTCAAATTATTGTTGTAATTATTTGGCCAATCACTTCTTGGTGTTGTTGTTAGGGAGGTTTTAAAACTACACTTTTGTAAGTGTGAAATTCGGGGAAAACACACTTTTTTTATTGCATGCATTGACCTAGAGATAGATTTGGTAGATTTTCACCAAGAACACATGTTTATGGCATGATTGAAACAAGTAAAAGAGAAGAAACAAGAGAAAAGTGAAGAAAGCATTCAACTGGTTTTCAAGAATTTGTTGGGTTACCTCACCAAGGAGTATAGAATCTTATCAATCTACTCTCTAACTTTGAAAATTATTTTGTTGACTATGAATCTATAGAATGGGAAGGACCTTCATTGCAAAGTATCATGGTTGAATATAGATAAGAGAAACCTAAATTTTTTGAGTTTCTAATTAGGGAAACCAATCAACAAACAAGTATGAATAAAATCATTCCTATTTCTCTCCCTCATTTCCATGGTCTTACTGCAAAAGACCCTAACACTTTTCTATTTGAATTTGAGGTTATCTGTAGGACATATGACTATGCAATTGATGCTAAAAAGCTCGAAATTTTTCTCTCCATGTTGAAGGAATCAATTTTGAGATGGTTTGTGAACCTAGAAGGAAACATCATCATAAATTGAGAGAAAAGGAAGTAGACTTTCATTGAAATGTGTTGAGACTATTGTAAGAAAGAGATACAAGGGATGAGATTTTTAGAATGTTGCAAGAAGAGAATGAGTCCCTAGAAAAATATGAGGAAACATTTCAACTCAATGACAAGAGGGATCATAGTTCAACATGTTGATTCCTTCATTGTATTTCATCATGTTGGAGATATGATCGAGTCTAAAGAAGTTCCACTTTTTCTTGCAAATATTGAAAACAAGTTAGAAAAATTTGGAGAATTTCTTTGTCTATTGTGATTGTATCATCAACAACGATGAGTATTAGAGTGTTTAGTAACTCTAATAATACTTTAGTTTGATCCATTTGAAATCTTGACTAAGACATCCTAGGGTTTCTTGCAACTTCACCCTTTAACAACAAGACTCAAAAATTGAAATTACAACTCATAAATGAAGGGCGTTGGTTTCTACTGAGAATGCACTTGATACAATTCAACTTAATTTTGATTTGACACTCACAAAAATAACTATTACAAGTACCAAAATACAAGTAAACTTGCAAAAATTATTGTTTTCAAGTTACAATTTAATGTTGATGTTGATGTTGATGTTGTATTGATCTTAAAAAATGAATGATTTACCTCTAAAGAAATAGTGGAAGACTCTACAATAAAAAATAGGCTGATATCGTGCCTCTTTAACTTTTATTTGGACTTGAATGCTTTGGGATCAAAACTTGGATAATATCTGGTCTTCTTTGTTGTGGTTCCAAGGCCAATGCTTATTGGAAAAAAATATTGTATTACGATTCAATTGCCTACAAAATATTAGCCTCCAAGAAACATCAATAGTCAATCCTAGTGCCATAATTTACTTCCATAAGAATGGGAACTTTGATTGGTTTTAGACAACAATGCATTGGTTTCAATGTGCATTCCTAGCACATATATCAAGGACAAAATTATTCAAGATATAGGATGTGTTCGAGATTAATCGTTGTTTAAATGGGTGGGATGTGTTCAATATTAATCGTTGTTTAAATGGGTAGATTTCTACAAAATGAGTTAAGAAATAGTGTAGAAGTCACCAAGAAGAAGCATTGTTTAGATTTGAGAGGATTCAAACTCTAGAGTAAATTGAACCGTTGATGAAAATGAATTGTTAGGTATTACATGGTTCACAAATTCTACCAAGATTTATAAGATTTGATATCCATTCATACATAGAACCTATAAACTTCCAAGACCTCCAAATTGTTTTGCGAATACAATTAAGATACACCATCCACAATGATATATGCATGGCCATAAAAGGCATTTCAAGCTTCGTTCTAATGGCACAGAGTCTCCACAAGAGTAATCTTAGGATATCAACAACCACCCAGTGTAACAATGCAAATGATGCTACCCTTAACACCCCGTCGACACCTTCAACTTAGAAGAATGAGATGGAACCATATTTTAAAGAATCCACAAAAATATTTCTTATCTAGGATCCAAAAAAATATTACTTATCTAGAATCCACCAAAATACCAGTGCAGTAGACATGGAGTTTGGTTTTATATCCTTAAATACATATATACATGACAAAACACAGCAATTGAAGCACCTTGTTGAAGAAAATTTTGACTCTTTTATGTCATGAAAAACTACAATTGATGATATTCAGTTGAAATTAAAGTAGATAGACTCAAATCCAGAAATTATAGGTATAGTTTACCTCAATAATGTTGTTCATGATGGATTGTTCAACCTTGATGAAGAGGGTCGATGCAAAGAGAAAACAAGCTACTTCAAATGTTATATGCATTTTTTCTCGGCACCCTTTCTGAATTTGTTACATCACATGCTCCCATAACTGAGAAGAGGCTAGTTGTAGCAATCATGGGAGTGTTAGAGTCACCAGTTAAAGCTTGGCATTGTGGTGTTGTGGATTTGGTTTGAATACTAATTGTCAATCCACATAATGAGCCATTTGTTCTTCCTTTTGCACCTCAGCCGGTGTATGAGCACTTAGTTGACCTTTTGAGTTTTCCTTGAGCAAATGTGTAGGTAGAAATTGTAGTTTCCCTTTATAATATTGCAGAGGTTAGTATGGAATTTCTATTGAGTCTTGCCAATGCATGCTAGGCTATATGTATTTGTGTCCAAGGAGGTGAGGAAATTGATTCAGATCTGAAAATAATGAGCCACGATCTCAATGGAAGAGACGGTTGCATATCAAGAGAAATTTTGTGAAAGGGCCATAATCTAATCCATAGGAATGTTATGGACAACTATCATAACTTCCGTCAAGCCTTAAGAATTATATATCTTTGATACGTATCAGTATTTGACTGAGTCCAAATGGAGATAATAAGGTCAAATAGAGATAAGAGTGAGATGAATTTCATTAATATAAATCCAATATATAAATACAATCACCCGTGATTCTTCATGTGAATAGTAATAATAATACAATATATTTTACCATAACCCTAAGGATCAAGTTTCCAACATTACATCAACAAAATTTTAATTCAAAACACCTTAATAGACCTAAAAGCAGCTATGAATGTCATGAAAAAAATGGTGTGCTCAAACTAGACCTACAAGGACTTTTAAAAATACACCTACTATCCTCCAGTTAGCATACAGATCAATTGTAAATCCAAATGGTTTTTAGAGGATGTGATAATCTATATTGGTTCCTAAGAGAACCCAATAGATTTCATAGTACTGCAAACCAAATCAAGACTCAATGGATATCCACTCAACCTAGGGAGACCTTGGTTAGCAACAACTAATGCATATATGTGTTTTAGAGAAAGGAACGTGACCATTACAAATGGTCAAGCACAATATAAAATTACACTCTACCCTATTTCCAAACCATTCCTTGACATTGAAACAACTATTTGGGTAGGATAGGAAGAATGTGAATGATATATTTTAGACTACAATACATCCTCTTTTCACAGCTAAAAAAACCCTACCAATAAAATATATAGATGAGGACACCTTTATCTCAAATTGCATGCAAATTTTGTACCCAAGCTCTATGAAAATGGAAGAATATATTGGCCAAGATGAGATTGGATAATATGGAAAATGTATTGATTCAAAAGAGATTTGGAAAGAATTGATCACTACTGAAATTGATCAAACTACAATTAAAATAATAGAAATTTCTCCAAACAAATCTCGTAAAATCAACAATAATTTAACTGTTGTCCAAGCACATCAATTACAAGACGTTCTCAAGATACATACATAAACCTTTGCTTGGGATTACAAATATCTCAAAGGAATAAATCCATACATATGTAAACATCACATTTACATCAAGGAAGATTCTTCACCCATCAAATAACCCAAAAGAAGAATGAACCCTACCTTAAAGGACATAGTCAAAGCATAATTACAAAAACTCATAGATGCATAATTCATATAGCATATCTGTGATAGTGAATGGATCTCACCTTTGGTTATATTTCCCAAGAAAAGTGGAAAATGGAGAGAATGTGTAAACTAAAGGGAGCTTAACAAATCCACAATGAAATACCACTTTCCCTTACCTTTCATTGATCAAGTTCCATATTCCTTAGCATGTACAAAGTGATTTTCATTTTTAGATGGGTTTAGTGGATATAATTGATGGCCCCCAACATTAGGTAAGAAAAGGCATCTAATTCCTTTTTTATCAGTCATCCGAGACCTAAAAGGGAAGCACTATGGTAACAAGTTGGTGAATAATGTGTACATCCTAGTTATAATTATAGAATATTTCAATTTATCTATTTAGATGTTATAGTCTTCCTTTTTCCTAACTAAAACACATATATGACACTAATGAGGTTGGTTTCCAATGGTACCTTTTCGACACGGGATTAGAATGACACATTTTTGGCATCTAAAGACATCAACCAGATTTTTTCAAAGAATAGATGATCACAACGGTCCACTTTCAGTTCATTGGTGAAGTTCGAGTTGATCCAAAGAAGTTTTAGTTTTGCAGTAGTTTATGTGCTCAATGCACAGATCAAGTATAGCATAATGAATAACTACAGTTGTTGGGTGTCGATACCAGTGTTCGACGAACTCCAAAGCTACATCAAATTGAGGCCTAGTCCCCTAAGACTGGGTGAGACTCAGTAGATTGCCACTAAACATGATGTTTTGCATGGCGGAATTCACTCAGCCATAGCACATCCACTGAAGGAAGAACTAGTATTTTGTTCGTTCCATAGATTATGAAAACATATATTTAAGCTATACGTCCTGACTTAAGCAAGCGGCGCCCATTTTTGTAAAAGACATTATTATTATTCTCTATAATCGTTTGTTATTGAGACAAAGGCATAGACGGTCTATTGTGACAGTTCTCCATATTTTTAATGAAAGTACTTTGATCCTCTTATCTATTTTAGTTTCTCAGCGTTCCTTGCTTCCTTTGGATCAGGGACCATCCAAGGAAAAGTACAGAGACTCATTTGTTAAGTTAGTTTTCAACATTTATATACGTTTCAGTATAACATAATAGTATTTACATGTTGTAGTTTTTCTGCATATTGTGGCAGTTCTGAGTTATTAGAGTAAAAATCATTTTTCCAGATTATTTATGAAGAATTTAGTCAATGTTTATTTCATGCATGTGCATATTTAATATTATTTCCTTTCACATAAGATATTGCTTTTGGTGTTCGGTAATAGCCATGGTCCTCTACTTGTTATGAACACTTGTATGAAGTATCAAGAGCAATTGAATGCCTGAATTTTGCAACCTGAAGGTAGATTGATAAAAAGGATTTCACTAACAATTATAAATAGGAGAGAAATATTAAAATACATGTGTCATATGATTGCTAGTTCAGGAATACGTGTCAAGCCCAGAAGTTAGATCTCATGCCCTCACAACACTTAGTTAAAAACCAATTCCTTTTTATTGTTTTGATTAAAGACTAGATTTTCACACGACCAACCATAGATAGTTCCCTTGTAGTTGCATATATTGTGCAGGTCCCTCATAAGTTTGTACGAATCCTTGGGTTGATGATTGAAGTAGTGTTTTAGATGCAACACTTTTGATGTTGTCTTACTCCGATAAGATACAATATTACGGTTGATTAATTAATCCCATCAATAATCAAACCTAGATAAGCCTTAAGTATCAATACAATACCACATTGACTTGCCCATGGGGCACATTTTCCTATAAAGTCCTCCCATTGGGATTATGTAATTATCCTACAACTTTCAAATGAGTTGTACTTAGCATATTTCCAAATTGAGTGCATGACAATGTAGAAATCTATATGGATGATTTCACTCGATTTGGAAATTCAATTCAAGAGGCCTTAACCAATATGAAACATGTACTAAAGAGATGCCAAGAGATAAATTCATCACTGAGTAATGAAAAATGTAACATTATAATCATGAATGATAGAATTGACTTAGTCCATCACATCTCTCTTAGGGGGATTTAAGTAGATCCAACAAAAGTTAACATATTCCAATACCTTCCTAGACCCAAAAGCAAAAAAATGTGAGAAGCTTTCTAGGCCATGTAGGGTACTACATAAGATCTATCAAAGACTTTAGAAAATTAGCTTCCCCATTGTTTACTCTCCTATATAAGGACATAGATTTATGTTGGATGGAAGATTCTCAAAAGGCCTTTGACAACATCGAGGACAAAATTACCACAACCCATGTATTGCAAGATGCCAATTATGAAATCCCATTCCATATACACATTGATGAATCTAATAAATCATTAGGGGTATTTTCAAGTCAACAAGAGTCAAAGGATCTATTTGCAATCTACTTTATTAAAAAGAATTTCTTTGAAGCATAACTGAATTATCTTATCACGAAAAAATGATTTATTGCTATTGTATATGCCATAAACAAGTTTAGACATTATATCATTGGATGTCTAGTTTTTGTACACACAAATAATGCTACAATCACATGCTTAATAAAAAAAATAGATGTTAATGGCAGGATAATTAGATGTTTATCACTAGTGTAAGAATTTGATCTAACAATACTTTGACAAACCAGGTAAGTAGAATTTTGTTGCAGATTTTGTATTAAGACTAACAAATACTATAGACAATGAAGTTGTTGATGACAACTTTCTAAAATGAGCACCTCTTTTCAATATCTATAGAGACATGATGGTTTGTTGATATTGAAACTAATTAGCTACATGCATATTTCATCAACATTTTCCTTATAGAGAATGTTGCAAAATTGTCAGAAAGAGTGCCACCTACACATGGATAAAAGGATACATGTTCAAGCTTGGACTACTAAATATTGAGAAGGTGCATAAGACAAGATGACATACATGATATTCTTCATGTTTTCTATGATGAGTCTTTTGGAGGTGAGTATACTGCAAAAATAACATCCTACAAATTCCTACAACATGGATACTACTAGCCTACATTGCACAAAGATGTTGAGCAATATATCTCTCACTGTGATGAATGTCAAAGGATGGGTAAACCCACAAAGGGAGATGAAATTCCATTGTATCCATGGGCCTCATTTGTGTTGGGATATTTTAATACTCCATCCTTGTCCTACATAGCATTATTTCATTTTCCTAGTAACGGATGATGTCATTTCCCCCCTAGTGGTGTACAGATGTCATCAAGGATCCATCTACCACCTTCTGAGCCCTGCATGCATCATTTTAGGACCACTTTAGTCAGTTACCTATTTTTTGGGAACCTAATCAGTGTTCCAGGTCAATCCACCTGAGTTAGATAACTCTTGTGGTGGGTTAGAGCTCTGGATGCCACTGATTGTGGCCTCATGTTCCCTTTTCTGACTATTTTTCATGACAAAATCACTAATGCGCCCTCCTTGGTCAATTAATTGAGTGTGTCTTTAGTTAACTGAGTTTAGGTTCAGTTTGGTTGAGTTTGAGTCTTTTAGAGCACTCCAGTGGTGACAATTCCTATGCTAGACCAACTGAGATTTGAATTCTCCAGTGCTATTCGAATTCTCTCCATTGTAACATCATTGTTCATTATACAGATTATTGGATCAATGTACATTATTCTGCTCCTATCTGATTTCTCATGCATGATTAATTGTCTCCTCATTTTTACTACAATTTTCACTCTAATTCATCTTTTCTGCTCATTCTTTCTATGTGAGGTATACTCAGCTCTTAGATATGTTGTGATTTAGAATTTCACATGGTATCATCTTTGTATCTACCTTCCATTCAGGTCGAATTTCAATTCTTGGTTGGAAGATGCCATCCTTATATGTTTTCATTGAATCTCTCATCCAAGAACAAGAGAAATTGATCCAGATGGGCACCTCGAAGGCCTCCAAAAATCAAGCTCTTGTGACTGTAGAATCAAAAAGTGTGAATGGAAAGGGGAAGTGCAAGGGAAAGGAGAAGAGGCAATATGAACCCAAGAAGAATTCCAAGTCAAGTCCATCGGAAGGAGCCTCCAACTCCAAGAAGGACAAACAAAAGGGATTTGAGAAATCCAAGAGTTCCTATTGCAAGAAAGGAAACCACCCAGAGAGATATTGCATGCAGAAGAAGATATATCAAATGACCAAGATTCTTGAACAACACAACATTTCCCTCCCAGAATGTGCAAGAGAGACTGATTCTAGAGGTGATTTTGATGGTCATTATGTTAGGATATTTCAATACTCCATCCTTGTCCTACCTAGTATTATTTATTTTTCCTAGTTGTTGATGATGTAATTTTCCCCCTAGTGGTGTACAAATGTCATCCAGGATCCATATACCACCTTCTGAGCCTTGCATGCATCAGTTTAGGAACACTTCAGTCAGTTCCCTATTTTATAGGAACCTACTGAGTGTTCCAGTGCAGTCCACCTGAGTTATCTGACTCTTGTGGGGGGTTAGAGCACTGGATGTCGTTTATTGTGGCCTCATGCGCCCTTTTATAATTGGAATTCATGACAAACTCACTATTGAGCCCTCCTTATTCAGTTAACTGATTGTGATTTCAGTTAGCTGAGTTTAGGTTTAGTTCAGTTGACTTTGAGTCTTCTGGAGCACTCCAGTGGTGATAATCCCTATGCTAGACCAACTGAGGTTCAAATTCTCCTGCATTATTCAAATTATCTCCATTGTAACATCATTGCTTATTATACTGATAATTGGAACATGTGACATTATTTTGCTCCTATCTGAGTTCTGCTGCATTATTATTATTATTCTCTTTTTTACTGCGGTTTTCACTCTTATTCAAATTTTCTGCTCATTCTTTCTTTGTGAGGTATCCTCAACTCTTTAGATCTATTGTGACTTAGAATTTCACAAGAGATTTCATGCATTGAAGGTTGGATTTTCAAAATCACAAGCCCTCCTCATAGATTCGAGAGCCTCCAACCACATGATTGCCTCTAGAGAATCATTTTCTTCTCTAGATCTCAAAGATGGTCTGATTATTCACATGGGAGACAACTCTCAGATATCTATTGAAGGGAAGGGAATAGTACATCTAAAGCATGGAAAGTTTAAAAAAAAAAATGTGCCTTCTTTGTCAGCAAATTTGTTGTTTGTATATCAGATGACTCACAGAGATTCACCGAAGAAAGTGGTCTTTGGTCTTGACACAGTTGATATTGCAGAGATCTCTACTGGGAATATTATAGCGAAAGGGTTTGCAAACCATGCCTCCAAGGTATATGAATTCTCCCAATTTTTTCCATACTCTCTGCCTACCCCATTGGAATCTGATGAAGATCAGAGTGATATCTCTTCTAATGAAGATGAGGATCAAGATATTAATGTTGAGAATAAAGTTAAAGAAGATTCAGATCCATATCCAACACATGCTCCCAATCCATGGCCAAGGCCAATATGGGCTCACAAAGTCCTTATAGCTATTAGGAACACAGTTGGGGATCCATCTCACCATAGAACCACCAAATCTCAGTATCATGCAAAAATTGTACTATGTCATGCAGATCCACTTCTCTCAGATAGGTGCTACATGATGGTGGGGTTTGATCCACAATCTCTTGAAGAGAATTGCCATGGGGGATCTAGAACCAAGTAGAAATATCAGTTGTCTGACAAAGGGTACTCAAAGGTTCATGATTTGGACCACAATGAGCCATTCACTCCAGTAGCAAGAAGAGTTCTTGAAAGACTTGTTTTGGAAAATACAACTTCGACATAGTGGGAGGTACATCAGAGGAGCAGATCCAATCTAGCACCTGCATTGCTATCCTATAGAGGAGCAGATTGCCAATATTTTTGCAAAGGATTTCATCAGGAAAATGTTTTCCTTCTCTTCTTAGTATGAAGGTTCTTTGAGTTCCCTACTGTTGTTCCTTTTGAGGGGGGTATTTTTCCCATGAGGTTTTTCCCCATTTCCTTGGTTCATTGACAGTTCTTTTATTTTTTTTCATTTATTTCATTGTATGAGTGACCTTTTTTCTTAGTAACCAGGGCCCAGGATGCAAAAGTATGGATTAAGAGGGGATGTTAAGATATTTTAATACTCCATCCTTGTCCTACCTAGCATTATTTAATTTTCCTAGTAGTTGATGATGTCATTTTCCCCCTAGTGGTGTGCAGATGTCATCTAGGATCAATCTACCACCTTCTGAGCCTTGCATGCATCATTTTAGGACCACTTTAGTCAGTTCCCTATTTTTTAGGAACCTACTCAGTGTTCCAAGTCAGACCACCTGACTTAGCTAACTCTTCTGGGGGGTTAGAGCTCCGAATGCCACTGATTGTGGCCTCATGTTCCCCTTTCTGACTGTTTTGCATGATAAACTCACTAATGCACCCTCCTTGGCCAGTTAAATGATTGTGCCTTCAATTAACTGAGTTTAGGTTCAGTTTGGTTGAGTTTGAGTCTTCTAGAGCACTCCAGTGGTGACAATTCCTATGCTAGACCAACTGAGGTTTGAATTCTCCTGTGTGATTTGAATTCTCTCCATTGTAACATCATTGTTCATTATACTGCTTATTGGATCATGTGACATTATTCTACTCCTATATGAGTTCTCATGCATGATCGATTCTCTATTCATTTTTACTGCATTTTTCACTCTAATTCATCTTTTCTACTCATTCTTTCTCTATGAGGTATACTCAGCTCTTATATATGTTGTGATTTAGAATTTCACATGGTATCAAATCCATTTGAGCGTAGTTTGAGCAGCTGCTTTCAGTATTGCACCAAAATCCTTAATTTGGATTTCTAGAGCAAATCCTGGTGCCATTGCATTGAATTCATTGGAGAAATACTTTGAGGTCTATCCATGTGTGAAGGATTCGAAAAAAATGTGCCTATTTTCCTAAAGTAGTGCTCAATAGTATTCTATCTCCAAATTGAGAGTTTTTTGCAGGTTATTCAAGTTTTTTTAGTGCAACAGTAGCAGCAGTCTCACCTTGTATTCCCTCTAGCAGTTCTCATGGGAAATTCGAATTCTCCTCTCTCTCCCAAGATCCTGACACCCTTCAATTACCTTGATTGGAGGGATGATATGCAGATGGTCTTGCGCAACAAGTCACTGTACAGGGTAACAATGGGGAAGGAGTTCGAACCACAAGCAGCCATGAAGAAGGCCAAGTATCTGAATAGATTGGGTGAAGCATTCAGTTTCATGTGTATTCATATTTCTAGAGATCTACTCTTCCACCTCGAAGGATTGAAGACTCCAAGAGAGGTATGGTTGAATTTGGAGACCCTCTTTGGAAAACAAGATGAGATAAGGGTCTATATGCTGGAGAATGAGCTGATTGATCTTTAACTAAGTATTTTCGAGACCATCCAACAATTCTTTTCCAAATTCAAATATTTGGTCATGCAATGCAAGCAGTGTGGCATTGAGAAGAAGGATGAGCAGTTGGTTCTATACATTTTGAGAAAGCTAGGTCCTGAGTTCTCCATATTTGTCTCTACCTTCCATTCAAGGCGAATTTCAATTCTTGGTTGGAAGATGCCATCCTTAGATGTTTTCACGGAATCTCTCATCCAAGAACAAGATAAATTGATCTAGATGGGAACCTTGAAGACCTCCAAAAATCAAGATCTTGTGGATGGAGAAGCAAAAAGTGTGAATGGAAATGGGAAGCACAAGGGAAAGGAGAAGAGGCAATATAAACCCAAGCAGAATGCCAATTCAAGTCCATAGGAAGGAGCCTCCATTTCCAAGAAGGACAAACAAAAGGGATTTGAGAAATCCAAGTGTTTCTATTGCAAGAAAGGAAACCACCCAGAGAGATCTTGCATGCAAAAGAAGATAGATCAGATGACCAAGCTTCTTGAACAACGTAACATTTCCCTCCCAGAAGGTGCAAGAGAGACTGATTCTGGAAGTGATTCTAATGGTCAAGAGAGATGACATGTACTGAAGGTTGGATTTTCAAAACCACAATCCCTCCTCATAGATTCAGGAGCCTCCAACCACATGGTTGCATCCATAAAATAATTTTCTTCTCTAGATCTCAAAGATGGTTTGATTATTCACATGGGAGACAACTCTCATATCTCTGTTGAAGGGAAGGGAAGAATACATCTAGAGCATGGAAAGTTCAAAAATGTTCTATTTGTGCCTTCTTTGTCAGCAAATTTGTTGTATGTATATCAGATGACTCACATAGGTTCATCGAAGAAAGTGGTCTTTGGTCCTAACATAGTTGAGATTGCAAATATCTCTACTGGGGAAATTATAGTGAAAGGGTTTGCAAACCATGCCTCCAAGGCATATGAATTCTCCCATTTTTTTCCATACTCTCTGCCTACCCCATTGGCATCTGATGAAGATCAGAGTGATATATCTTCTAATGAAGATGAGGATCAAGATATTGATGTTGAGAATAAAGTTCAAGGAGATTCAGATGCATATCCAACACATGCTCCCAATCCATGGCCAAGGCCAATATGGGCTCACAAAGTCCTTGTAGCTGATGGGAATACAGTTGGGGATCCATCTGACCATAGAACCACTAGATCTAAGTATCATGCAAAACTTGCACTATGTCATTCTTATCCACTTCTCTCATAGAGGTGCTACATGATGGTGGGGTTTGATCCACAATCTCTTGACATTAGTACAAAATGAGAGATAAGTGACCAGGCGACCAAAAACTTTGGTCACCACTGCGTTTTCAAGGGATAAATGAACCAAATCAAGAAATTTTAAGTGAAATGACTAAAAATGACCAGGATAAATGACCAATTTGGTCATGGGATAAGAACTAAACTAAAAATGACCAAGATAAATGACCAATTTGGTCAGGAGATAAGAACTAAACTAAAAATGACCACATAACAATTGGTCATTTATGTGGTCATTTTTAGTTGTGTCATTCCGGAAATGGAAAATTTTAATTTTGATAATGAATTTGTACAATTTACTAAATTTTAACGTTGTAGATGGATTCAGATTCCCGATTCGGAGAACCCTTTCTAGGGGGTCTCTGAATTCATCTGCAGTGTTAAAATTTAGTAAATTGTAACATTAATAGTACACAACTTGGATTATTTTTCAATACATGTCTTCTAAAGGATCATTTCTTTGAGGCCATCCCGATACCTATTGTGTTAGATGATAGGAGAATCATTGAAATGCTCATTTAGGGGTTTCTCTGCTAATTAGTGCCTTGGGTGTGGTGAGTTGATATCTAGATAATACATCATGTCTTGCATATAGTTTATCAAGTGATAGATGAGTTCTTCTAGTACATGCGGTTGAGTCGAGTCTTAGATATTTGTCGTCTTTCCCTTTTGGAATTGTCATGTCTTGATGTTAGTGTCTCTCCATTCAGCTTGTTGTACTGGTTGTGTTCATATTTTGTTTCAACAAAACCATCGTCGTTTGACCATCTCGACAGTCTGTTAAAGTTTCGACAAGTTCATGTATTTTGTGTCATGTTAGCTAAAAATTGTCAATTTCTCAACCTCCATTAATTATCCATATGCATTCATTCACCGTGGTTCTCTTTGCACCTAAGTTCCAAAATCTTTAAAGTCCCCGTGGGTCCCTCCCTTACAAGAAATAGCCAATATCCTCCATTTTGAATAAAAAATAATTCCTCCCCTTTTGTAAAAATCCATTTGTTCCCATCTCCTTGAATAATAACAATAACAATAATAATAATACCCCCATAATCTCAGCTAACCCCTTCTCCTTTAACATATAAAATAAATAAATTATCAAAAACCTTTTTTCCCTGTATCTTTTCACCCATATATAATATTAATATATTGTATAGTTATTATATATATATTTATATAATTAATATATGACGTAACTAGTATTAACAAATTAAGAAAAAGAAGAATATAAACAAAACAAATGTAACAATAGAGGGAAACTCAAAAAAAATGAAAAATGAATGAGCGGTAAACTAGAAAATAGATTGAGAGGGAAAACAAAGAAAAATGGCCTCCAATAGATCTGATCTCCGCGAATTGCTGAGAGAAAGCAAAGTGTTGCATATATGTGTTGCAACACATGTTTACAAGCAAATTTATCTAACAATATTATGTTGTTCAGATGGCTTTGGCACTCAATACTTCTTGCGGTGTGATTTTACTTTTCTCTGTTTTGTGTAGCGATTCATCATACATAGTGATCCATTACGCCGAGCGATCTCCCAAGGTAAATTGTCTCTATTTTTTTCTAGGTTTTACTTTGTATTTTGGCTATTCAGCTTCATTATGTGATTATTTTTTAATTGAAAGTATGGGGAAACGATTTTCATAAGCTTGTACCTGATTTTCGTTCCACTCTGAATTTTATGTTGTCCGGTGAATATTCATCACATTGTCTCTCCATCATTCTTTGATCCCTTGAAAAAACCCTAAAGCGTTTGATGACTTCTTTTTGGGAAACTAAAAAAAGGTCAAGTGAAAATGGCACAGCTTCAAGTGCAACCCCAAAACCCTACTTTTTCACACCAACAACAGGCAGTTGGTAATGGAAGCAACAATCCGGCCAACCAGTTCGTATCAACATCTCTGTATGTGGAGGATCTGGATCCCATTGTTACCGATGACCATATTTTCGAGCTCTTCCAACAGATTGGCCCCGTGATATCTGTTCACATATGCAGAGATATTAGATTCAAGATTTCTCTGGGATATGCATATGTCAATTACAACTCTGCTGAAAATGGTATGTCTACAGTCTTTGTGTTTTTTGTGGTTTAAATATCTATTTTTGGGGGGTTTATGTATCTGCATATAACATTGAACAGTTGGAATTCCATCTGTATATATTCTTTCCACCTTTGATTGATTCCCAGGAGCCATGGACATTGGGTTTAAATATCGGTATTTTTGGGTTTAGTATCTGCATGTATTATTGAACTATAATTTTTTGGGTTTAAATAAGTACTAGAAATCACTTCTAAAAATTTCAATTTACCTGAAATCGCATAGGTCTCAAGATATTCAGTAGAAAGTTGTAAGTGTTTGAGGGGAAAAGGGAAAGATGACTGTCGCCAAACTATATGAGGTTTTGAGCAGATAAATTGTCAAAGATGTTCTTTTTATTATGGTTACAGTTGTTGATGGCATCATACTTACTATATATCTACAGGTACTCTGGATATTTATTTAGACCCAACTTATTTGGAAATGTTATAAACAGAATAAATTTTCTTGTGAAGGGAAGAACTATTCCAGGCTCATAAGTTATTTCTCAGATTATCTTTTTTCAGTGTCTTTTTAATCTACACCAGTGTCAATGCATTTTTCAGTTGGAAGATCTATCATTTTTTTTATTTCCAAGTTTTTAATTTGTGATATTTTTTTTTAGAATCTCTCCTAGTCTGGAATTTCATGATACATATTTGTGTAGATGTAAGAGAAACAACTATATCCTTTTTGTGTGAATGGTGGTTGCATTTGTATCTTGTTTCTTTCTATAATCTGTTTTTATTTATCTTTTTGTCCTTGGTTGTTGGATTTCTTTTATTTATGTTTTGAGAAAGCCTTTATATTGATATCGTTATTTGCAGGGGAACAACTTTCTTGTGGTTCAGAAATCCTGAAGGCATTACCAGTTCTACAGGAAGTTTATGGGGATAACATGCACAAGGTCTTACATGTCGGTCCTGACACCTGTCCTGTTACCTCCAAACTGTTAAAGGAATATGACACTTAAGCTTGGGGTATTGAGCCTTTTGATATAACATCCCCACTAGACAATTCATGCAAGAATTTGATTCGAAAGGGTATCGTCTGGGTTGCTGACATCAAATTTCATTTACCTTACATAGCACAGTCATTCCCAGTAGTGCTTGTTTCAGATGCACCAGACCATTTGTCTCCAAAATACTTGAATAAGACACTGCCAGAGCTTACTAGAGTCTCAGCTGATGCGCTTGTTCTATTTTTTGGTAAGCATCCAAAACTTTCTATGGTCTGCAACCAACCCCTATAATAGCAATTCTATTGTGGATGATCTTATTGTAGCTACCTTCCTTTGTGATTGTCCATTCTGTGTAAAGAGGAACGCAATTAAACTGATATTATTATTATTGTTGGCATATAGACATCTATTACTGGTATTAGCGCACAAGATTACCTGGCTTATCCATCCACCTGGCCATTCGGGGTTGTGTCCCTCTTATATTTAACTCTATATTCAATTGCTTTAACCACATTTTGACTATCGAGGAGAACCTAGCATTGTATATATCAACTTCTTCCCTAGTTGAGGCCCTAATTCTTTTGTGCAAGGGTCCTGGAGGTATTGCCTCTTTACATTTGTGTGACCTCCCTCGATGCAAACCCTATTCTACCTCCTAATAATGGGGTCTATATAAACCACAACCTTATATTTTCATAAACCTACTGTTGGAAGTTTAACTTGTAGGTGTGTGCAGTTCTCCAGACCCGACCACAAATGAATCCATTTACCAAATTCCACACAGTTGGTCTTGCTAGTATGAGCCATGTTTTGACCAAGATTGTGGTCATGAAGCCACCCACTAACTGCGTAATATTTTGGAGGAGTATCATCATCCACCATGTGGGAAACGTAAACTAAATTCCTGTTGGAATAACAGATGCTCAAACTCTGAAGTGCCTTTTCATTCCCATTGAAGTGTTTTTTATAAATCTAGTGACCAAAATGAGCTGGACCATTGGCCATTCCACTCAGATTCATACGAACTCCCTTACCGATATTGTCTCCCCTTCTAATGCAATGATTATTCCATACTGGTTGCAG
Source organism: Larix kaempferi (assembly GCA_027924585.1). Taxonomy (NCBI): domain Eukaryota; kingdom Viridiplantae; phylum Streptophyta; class Pinopsida; order Pinales; family Pinaceae; genus Larix; species Larix kaempferi. Next base: position 31,989,157 of record BSBM01000456.1, on the reverse strand, counting down.
GTGCGAGGCTTTGTTATGCACGTGGGAGCTCATTATCATGATGTATATCATCCTCCAAATTCCCTGTACTAGTCTCCATTGACTTGAAAACTGTTTGCCTTACGGTATGATGAGCTGAATCAATTGAATGGGTGAGACTTTTACTAATAAATGGGATTTTAGTATTGTCCAGGATATTACATGCCATTCAAGCTTCCCTTTTCTATTTACACTTATGATTTCTATTTCAGCTAACAAGTCTTCTGTTTGGAGTTTGCTTCTCAAGGAGAACAAGATTATGAAAGGAATGAAATTTTAAAAGCCAATTTCTCCCATTACTGACCTGTTTTGGGATACAGTAATTTGGAAAGCTTGTTGTATTAAAGTTTTTTTTGTTTGACATATATCTACCAACATTGTTTACAATAGATGAAAAATGACACTTATGATCCTATATGCATTATGTTTTGAGTTGTTTTTTTAGCTTAAATTGTCACAATTTAAATTTGGTCCTTTCATCTGTACGTAAACAAGCTATTATACAAACAATTTAACACTGGACGATTCTGTAAAATGCAAAATATTTCTTAAGGAGAGTATCTTAGTATAAGAGTTGAATCTAAAAGTCGTCAATCCACCACTGATCAAGGATTTACTTGGAGGCAAGTTGAGATATGTAAATTTGGCTCTTATATGTCTGGTTTTCCTGGAGAATAGAAGGGCTTGGATTTTTAATGTGGAATATTTGTTTGAAACATTTATTTTTCAGAAAGAGATATTCAAATATTTGAAGATTGCTATTTAGCATTTGCATTTGTTTAGCATGTTATGAAACTGTTGCTTTCATGAAGGACAATGTTTTGATTATTGTTTTACTTTTTTGTTCATGTTCTTCTGGGAAGGCATTCCAGGTCATCATACTTCAAAAATAAAAAAAATCTATTCAACTAAGAAAAACTGGAAAGCCTGTAAGTGTCACAAGTTGTATTTCATTTTTATTTTGCTGCCCAAATATTTTGAAGTGTAATTTACTAATTAGAAATATGATCATTACATAAACTCTCTGAGTATGTTTTGAACACCTTGAGATTATGAATGTTGTTTGGATACATGTTGTTTCATACCATGTACTTTTTAACATGTGTTATTATTATATAATGAAGCTTGAACTCAAGATAATTGCATTGCAAAGAATTTCTGGAAAAACTAAGGATGTGGGTAACTACCCTAGATCTTCAGGAAGGTACAAGAGAGATTCACCATTTATTTATGCAATGATTCAGCCTGTGGTACTGGGATAACAAGGTGTTAAAGGATGGGTAAATTGTATACAACCACGTTTCTCTTTTACTTGCTACAAGAACCTAATCTACATGTACTACATTTTTATTAAGTGAAAACCAGCAAGCCCTTTTCAAAAGTAAATGGTATTGCATCCTTTTAAATTCAGTGATGCGGTTCCACCTCTTCAACACCAGCAACTGCTCATATGTGCCTTTCAAGATTCAATTCCCAAATAGTTTCTATCTATAAGTTTTTTTTAATATCTTGATGAATCTTCGAATTCTAAAATTTTAAAATTTTACTTCACCATCAATTTGCTTGCATTGGTGCTCATTCCCACTTTACTTCTAATAATATTGGTGTTTATTCTATAATATAAATTGAGATTTTCAAGATCCATTTATAGTGCTCATGCATCAGTTTTTATATTTCGAATCCTTGTGTTTGTTCTGTTAAGTTGACACAACATTCTATTGTAGTTTCCAATCTCTTTAATTAGGGACACCTAGGTCCATGCAACTTTGTAAGCTAACTTTAGAAGACCAATCATATTGTCTCATATTGAACATTCTCACCCCAATATTATATGTATAAGATATTAACCATTTTAACTCCTTCACATCAATCCAAATTTCTGAAATAAGTATACTTATGGTTTCAAAACATTCCTGAACAACTTCAAATACCATGGATTGTTACAAGTGCCAATGTTTCTTTGCACGGTTTATTTATGGCTACTTGAAACTCTTCGGGAAGTGGAGTGGAACTCTTGTCACTGCCATTATCATTGTCATATGTTGCATTGTAACTAGCATCAAAGATTCTAAAACTAAGACCTGTATGTTCTGCCTCAAAACCTTGAAAATGATTTGGTATGACTACATGCTACTTATCGCTAACTTTCAACTCTTTCATATTTTCTACAATTTGGATGATGAGTCTTCGGAAGTTGATTTTGCAGATGGAGAAGTTGATTTTGCAGATGGAGAAGTTGATTTTGCAGATGGAGAAGTTGATTTTGCAGCTAGAGAAGCTGACCTGCTAACTTCAAATGTATTGTTGCTAATCAGTGAATGTGCCAATTATTCTAGGACTAGGTACTGCATTTTAATTTGTTGGTTTTGGATTCCATTGCTTAATAGGTTCTACTGCTTTATGAGATTCGATAAATTGTTGAGGCTTGATGTAGTAATTAGCCATAACTAAAGATATGCTCATGGAATATCTTCTTGGGTTTCAAGTTTGATATCTCGAGTGACTTGGGCATCAACCTACCCGATTTGGGCCTCATCTTGGTAATCAAAGATCTGCTCCAGATCTACGAATCCTCACCCAATTGGTTTTGGAGTTGAAAAATATTTTCTCCATCATGCCTTTCTTGAAGGATTGCTTCCTTAGAATGGTTAGAATCTTGTACATCCATCTAGCGATTCTCAATTACCCATCACTCCTATAAATATTTCTATTTGATCATCATCAAATACTGGTGGTTCCACACATTATTAGGCGTTTTTGGGAAATATACTAACTAAACATGTTATTTGGTTCACAATAGATTTTCATTTGGTTGGAAAGAAGAAGTAGAGATGGCCATTGAATCTACCATATGATTCATTTCTCTAGGTACAACCTAGATAATCCATCAAAGTGCTTCAACATATCCTGTATTGCATTTTGGTACTGCCAGAGCCTAATATTGTTTGTAAAACATTCCCCCCTTACCTGACTTATAATTGGCTTGGGATCTACAAAAACATGTAAGATACTTATTCTTAAATCTTGGGCAACCTTTAGCCCCAATAACGACGACAATTTATAAATATAGAAGTGGATATAAGCGTTAGAATACACTATACAAACCACAACACACTCTAGTCCCATCATAAACACTCAAACCAACATCCCAATAATAAATAGGATGTCCAACACTCAAACCATTAATAAAACGATAGTATGTTCAACCTTAGGGTAAGGGTTGAAATTGTTTGGGTTGTTGTTAACAGTTTTAGCTTTATCTTTGAGAAATTTTGATCTGAACATTGAGATAAATTTTGATTTCATTGAAGTGACAAGTACTTTACTCATAATTTTATATATATTATAAAATTTTAAACAAAACCCTTATTACTTCAATGTCATGAATATAATTTCTAAATGATGCCTATTTTTTCCATAGTGATTAAAAACATCACTATTAAAATTATATGCATGTACAGTGATATGCTTAATATGCTTAGTGGAATGAAAAAGTGTTTTGTCTAAGTTATTGAACAATATGATTAAACTAATATGCAATCAACTTAACCCTTTATGCTTTTCACCTAAACAGAAACCCTAAACATTATGAGGGAGAAATATTAAAAGGTATAGTATGTATGAAGGACTACAAGTTGGAAGAAGTTTGTTTGCACAACGAAAGCAGATAGAACATAATGCTTAACATTTGTTGTTTTTTATGTCATAATTAAGGTTCAAGACATTTGTATTCTTATGTAGAAAAATTCTATACATATTCCTTTTCTTATGTAGATATTTTTTGTATTCTTATGTAGGAGAACCCCAACAGTGAGATCATTGGACCAGTGTTTTGTTGGCTACGTCGATCCTCCTGTAGATGATTATAATGGTGGTTCTGCATCTAACCTTGAATGGACAATAGCTATGGGACTTGCTAGCCAGGGAATAGCAATGAGAGGAAGAGATTATGGCAAGTTAAATGAGGTGGAGATGGAATTAAACACATGTTCTTTCCCAGAGATACAATGCTAGTCTTGGTGAGATTGATTAGGCTCCAAAATCATTGCCTAAAGATAACACATACATTTTGAATGATCCTATGTCCATAATTCTTTCGAAAAAATTATATATACATATTATATTATTGATAAAATCGCCTTCAAATTTTCCTATATATCAAGAAGATTTGCCCATTTTTATACATATAAATTTGGGGGGGTTCTTAAAATAATCCGTGAAGCCAAGTAAGGATAATGGGAGCAAATGCATATGCCCAAGATCAAGAAAAGACAATTGTGATTCTTGATTTGGTACCACTAGGAGAAAAAATTGACAATACAACTACATTCTTGATTTTTGAGAGATTTTGTCAAAAGAAGGTTATCATTAACATGACCCTTTTTGGTGACTATTTGGCAAGACGGTGTTAACTATTGGAAATTTTATTCTCATATAAATCCATAATGAATTCTATTTAAGGGTGCTATCTCAATGGTAGAGCACCTTCCTTATAGGCAAGAGGTTGGTGGTTCGATTCCTCTATTCCCTATATATATTTTGTAACCACTAAAAAGAGATAAATGACTAAAAAATTACCAACATTTGCATATAAACGACCACCAGTGCAACATGAGAGATAAGTGACAAAACAAATGACCAAAATATGCATATAAATTACCACTTTTGAGTTGGCGATCGCTAGTAGAAAATTAGCGTTCATTTATCACGTGACAAAAAATGTGGTCATTAATTGTGACAATTAATGACCAAATATATGACCACAAGATGAGCTATAAATGACCAAGCTAAATATGACCACATTTTTGGTTGCGTGATAAATGACTGCTAATTTGCTACCAGTGGTCACCAACTCAAAAGTGGTCATTTATATGTGGATTTTGGTCTTTTTTTTGTCATTTATATCTCATTTTGTACTAGTGTGAAGAGAATTGCCATGGGGGATCTACAACCAAGTACAAATATCGGTTGTCTAACAAAGGGTAATCAAAGGTTCATGATTTGGACCACAATGAGCCATTTTATACAGTAGCAAGAAGGGTTCCTAAAAGACTTGTTTTGGCAAATACAACTTCGACATAGTGGGAGGTACATCAGAGGAGCAGATCCAGATCCAAATCCAAATCTAGCACATGCATTGCTATACTACATAGGAGTAGGTTGCCAATATTTTTGCAAAGGCTTTCACTCAGGAATTTTTTTTCCTTCTCTACTTAGTATGAAGGTTCTTTGAGTTCCCTACTATTGTTCCTTTTGAGGGGGGGTAATTTTCCCATGAGGTTTTTCCCCATTTCCTTGGTTCATGGACAATTCTTTTATTTTTGATCATTTATTTGGTTGTATGGGTGACCTTTGGTCTTAGTAACCAGGGCCCAACATGAAAAGGTGTGGATTAAGGGGGGCTATTAGGATATTTTAATACTCCATCCTTGTCCTACCTAGCATTATTTCATTTTCCTAGTAGCCGATGTTTTCATTTTCCCCCTAGTGCTGTGCAGATGTCATATAGGATCCAACTACCACCTTCTAAGCCATGCATGCATCATTTTAGGACCACTTTAGTCAGTTCCCTATTTTTTAGGAACCTACTCAATGTTCCAGGTCAGCCCACCTGAGTTAGCTGACTCTTGTGGCGGTTTAGAGATTTGAATGCCACTGATTGTGGCCTCATGCGCCCTTTTCTTACGGTTTTGCATGACAAACTCACTAATGTGCCCTCCTTTGTCAGTTAACTTATTGTGTCTTCATTTAACTGAGTTTAGGTTCAGTTTGGTTGAGTTTGAGTCTTTCGAAGCACTCCAGTGGTGACAATTCCTATGCTAGACCAACTGAGGTTCGAATTCTCTTGTGTGATTCGAATTCTCTCCATTGTAACATCATTGTTCATTATATTGATTATTGGATCATGTGACATTATTTTGCTCCTATCTGATTTCTCATGCATGATTAATTGTCTGCTCATTTTTACTGCAATTTTCACTCTAATTCATCTTTTATGCTCATTCTTTCTATGTGAGGTATACTCAACTCTTATATCTAATGTGATTTAGAATTTCACAATTTGAACCTTTTTACAAGTAGATATTGGAATTTTTGGGACCCATTAAATCTCCTTGAAATCAAAATAAACACATCTTGGATTTCATTGATTATTTGACGAAATGGGAAAAGGTGAAAGCCATGAAAAATTCAAAAGAAGAAAAGATGACAAAGTTCCTACATGAGAATATTTTCACTAGGTTTGGAGTGCCAAGAGATATTGTAATAGATCAAGGCCATCAATTCACCTCAAATCATATTGAGTACCTCGTGTTATTGAACAATATATTCCATAGAAAATCAACCACAAACCACCCTTAAGCAAATGGTCAAGTAGAGGTCACAAACAGAAACCTATAAAACATCCTCACAAATACAATTCATCTGCACAATAAGGAGAGGGTTGATAAATTCATCAAATTTGTATGGGCATACAACATAACATGGAATACCACCACAAGGTTCAACCCCTATGTGTTGGTATATGGTAAAATGTTGATATTTCCCATAGAATTTGAAATAGAAACATTAAGAACAACTTCATCCCTAATTCTAGACCTATTTATAGCTCAACAAGAAAGAATACGACAATTGAATGATCTATATTATTGTAAGAAACAAGCCTTATTTCACATAGAAGTAGTCCAACAATAGAGGAAGAAATGGCTTGACAAATTTACCAAAAACAAATATATACATAAAAAATTCATTGAGGCATATGGAATAGTATTTTCCTTGAAAACCTCTTTTTCAAGCATGAGCTCTGAGAAATAAATAATTCTCATGGTGAAAACCTCTCCAAGTACCATGATGCAGAGAAATGTTGAAAAAAAATCATGGCTCCAATGCCTTGATAAAAATAAAAAATAAAAAATAAAAAAATTATAAAACTTTTCCTTTTCATTTTTGTAGGTATATAAATCACTCAATATCTATATACACCTCATTGCCAAATAGAGGAAGAGGATCAATCCTTTCAAGCTCAAGGGATAACACTATGCAATCAAAATTTTATTGATCGGATTTCAAACACTTATCCAAACTACAAAAGAAGAGTCTTCTTGTTTACTTTGCATTTTCATCAACATTGTCGAAGGAATCATCAATAGGGATATTGGATCAAGCACATTGAAAGCATCATAAACACAGGGTTGGATCAAGAATCACCAAAAACAAATTGGTCATCACCCACAATCTTCTAATAGCTGGTACTCCACCTTCAACAAAATAGAACATTTGACACAAGAATATGGGACCTATTCACTTGGGACTTGTTATAGCACCAGTTGACACCTCGATGTTTGTGGTGTTCATTCATCCTTCAAAAGAATCACTTCCAACCCTTTCCCAATTAAAAAAAAACTTTAAAAACCATTTTTTGCAACCTCCACACACCCTACTAGAAGAAAAGGAGTGTATATGCACCTTCCCCATGTGAAAGATGCATGGGCCCTAAAAAATGTGCAAAAAAATCATTAAAACATGAATCGCATGCCCTTGAGTAGCTTCTATGGCAGTTTTACATATGTACCTCCATGGAACCATCTCCAACTACATTAAACATCTTCTTGAGAGTGTAGATTTTTCTCCCGAGAGTTGAAGGCTATATAATCCTAACTCTTCCCCTAGGGGGCTAGATGAAGAAAATCAATACCCTTTGAACAATTCGACAAGGGAATCAAGAGCAGAAGAAAATAGTACTTCTGAATAATTATTAGATGAAGGGTACTTAAGGAATATTGATGGTAACATATCAATACCTGGAAGGTTTACATCCCCTCCTCCCCAATAATATATATTTCCTACTGAAATCAAAGATCTAATAGATCCAATAGCTGTTGAAAATTTCAAACCACCCTTCACTGAATCTCGAATCCCCTCTTTCCTTCAAATCATAACTTTGATAACCAAAATCACTTTGCACACGTGAACCCTTTTCACCAGTGGTATAACATGAAAAATACTAGTGGAATTTCAAGATTTGGGGGCACCCATACTCCTGCTTTATGGGATGTTAGTGGAGGATTCAATCCTCCAATTATAAGTGTAATGGCTACAAGCATGTTCCCATCTACTTCTAGAGTGTCATGGGGAGGGGTATTCCCTTCTCTCATACCTCCAAGTATTGGATTTGGAACCTTTGTCTCTGCAACTCAGGGTCGTAATGATTTCACTTTCAGGATGTGTAGTGTCCCCTCTATCGTACCATCGTGATAGAGAGGAAGTTTTTCGGAAGAGTATTCCTTCCGCAATTTCGGAAGAGAATTCCTTCCAAAAAACTTCCCTTCGCAAATTTTCGGAAAAATTCTCGGAACGCTTCCGAAATTTCGGAACGATTCGCCGAATGCTTCCGCTGTTTCGGAAGGCATTCGGGAATTCCTTCCGAAACAGTCTTAAACCAAAAATTTCAAAAACAGTCTTAAAACAACTTTTTTTCCAAAACAGACTTAAGAAAACTCTATCAGATTTGGCCCATAGAGGCCCAATGCTGCAACGCAGCTCTGATACCATAATGTAGTGTCCCCTCTATCGTACCATCGTGATAGAGAGGATCACCGTGCTCAATCCGGGCAATTAGCCCCAATTCGTTTGAATTAAAAACATTGATGCAAGAACTGTATCTGTGCATACTATGGAAAAAACGAAGGTAATCAAATAAATGCTATTGATCTCTAACACACATTCCAAAATTCTGTGGCAGCCATGAAATAAAGATCTGTGCAGAAATATACAAGATCATATGGAAATTCCTAAGCTTTTAAAAACACAGCAGAAGCAAATTCGTTTAATACATCCACATACATTCATAACATTCATCAAATGATAATTGCTAATTTACACCAGAGAATACTTATCTCAATAAGGCAGTCCCAAGCAACTGGCTATGCAACTGCAACGTTCCACCCAACCATAGGCCAGTGTGCTCCTTAATCTCTCAGCACCACTGCCACCCCCGAGCTGGGCATGATCTCTACAAGGAACCAGGGAACAGCAGACTCACACATAGCCAAGCATACACCAAGATGAGCCAAGCCAATCTACAATTGGGTTTATCAGGCTACTAGGAGATGGAAAGGAAGAGTTGCTAAGCTAGTGAGCTCCAGCTCAGAGCCAGGGATAACCTTGCAATATCTATCTAGCTTGGCACCCACATTACCTACACACCCAGCACAAGGAAGTATTCTTTTCACTGCTGTGCAGTCCCTCAAGCCATACCTTCCCTATGTAGTGCTCTCAGGGTATGCATAGAAGAGTAACCAAATCCCTCTTGATATTTTTGAGAGGTTGTCTCCCCCACTAGGTTTATCAAGCCACTTCTATCCCCTACCACTCCAACACTTCAGCTCACAGGCTCAAACCAAGAACAAGGATGCACATAACAGCAGAACCCCACTTGCTGGGCATGAGGAAAACGTTTTCCACAGTGGAATGCATGAGATGGGGTTTCAACTAACCCAGAAAAACGTGGGAACCCACAAAAACGAAAATGGGAAGTTGGTGAACAACCCAGGAAGCCAAATCCGTTTTTAGAAAAACGTCATTGGACATTCAGGGGCAAAAACGACCTCCCTACAGTCCCCAAAACGTGGCCCTCCCTCTCCCAACTGTTATATACTGCAAAAACGACTCCCAGGCATGGAAAAATGCAGCATTTGGATGAAAAACGTAAATGGAAAGACCCAGCTAACTCTAACTGCGTGAATGATCAAAGGCTGCCTGTACAGAATGGCTTTGGGCACCATTTCGTGGGTGGTTTCTTGCCCCCACAAGCAAAAACACGATTTTCCAAGTTGATGGCTTGCCCATGCACGAAAATGGCTTGCCCATACTCTTTCATTCCCAAGGTATTAACTGCCTTAACCAATTTCTTGGAAAAATTAAATGATTGGGTACATGAGACAAAATGGGTAGTTGGTGGTTTATGGGTTTCCCCATTGACACATGGATTAATACCATTGGCTCAAGGTTTGAATAATTTCCCTCCCTTTTCCTTGTAAAGTCATGCCCCATCTCTTTTGTTGCATTGCATAGCCGGTTGTGGGTTTTTCCATTAAAATTCGTATTTACATGGTGTCTTATTTACATTGTGCCCATCTCGCACAAGAACCATGGGCATCTATTTTTAATTGCCGATTCATGAAACGCTAAATCGATGGTGGGGCCTTGGCCTTGAGCTCCTCACCATGATTAAATTACAATATTTACATCATTTACGGTTTAATACAAAGGGGGTCAAAATGGGGACATTACAGGATGCCATCTATTAAAGTGCCATATGCCAATCTCAATACTCCACCTACTTTCCCCAGTTTTAACACACTAGTGGGAAGTTCTTATACCCCTTTCAATGTTTTTTTTTCCATTCGAAGGAGCACATATGCCTACATTGATTACATCCATGGGAAGTGGAGCCACATCAAGTTTTGGAATGACTTCTCTCCCTTGGGATGGAGATCATGAAGACTGGGGCATTCCCTCCATATGTTTAGATCCCAACTGGTTTCCATGAAAACTATAGTGCACAAATAAATTTTCCTTTAATGCCCAGTAGCTGTTGTACACTAGGTTAAACTCTTTTGTGAATAATAACAAAATGTCAAGACATGCTTCTAGCAGTTGGAATTCATTTTCTCAAAGAAAATTGCCATTTCTTGCAACATTAAAAATTACAGATCTAACGAAGCTCATGAATGATGTGGTGATGCACAGCCCCAATTGTCCCCTTGTTCCTACTAAATTTCCTTCAGACATCCTCAAATTTGAAGCAAAAGCTGGAGAAGACCCAACTAATCATGTAATGATGTTCCATATTTGGTTTTCTTTGAACTCATTGATGGATGATAGTGTTAGACTCATACTTTTTCAATGAACCTTTACTAGTGTAGCGACAAAGTGGTATGTTGAGATCCCATGAGCATCATTTCACAAATTCAAGAGGTATGTATCGTAGCTTTAACACTTTCTCCCATTCTATATTTGTAAGGTTGTCTAAAAATAATTGCCCAACAAGCAAGTTCATCATTTTCATATGTTTGCAATCATAATTTGATATGTTTGTACAATGTTTTTTCAAGGTTCCGATTCTTTTTACCACTTGTGTTGTCAAACGTTTTTGTCTAGTACAGCCTTAAATAATTATTGTTTGAACTGCTATGCATGCAATGCTAGTATCTTTTTTCTATATCTTCCAAAAAAAATTATTCTATAGTTATATTTTCAAACACATTTTGTTTCACCTTTGATTATTTTATCGCCTTTTGAATACCCTATAATGATGTAACATCTTTTAACTTTTGGGGAACTAACAAACATCTCAAAATTTGAGCTTATGCAACTGTTGATTCGTGTTTAAGAACATATTCATAAAACCGATGGGCATGATATCGTGCAACGGGGTCGGCTATTTTCTTCCCAAATGTATCTCAATCAGTGTTTTACAACATTTCATCATCAATGTTGAAAATACCTATATACTTCAATTAAATTTAATTTAGCATATTGAATATACTAAATTAGAAACATAAGATAAAATAGATTTCACATTTATTAATTGGTATTAAAAAAAATTCAATCATAAATTAAATTACATATACTAAAAATTTACACACATTTACACAAACACATGTACATACCTATGCTTGACTCGATTTATGTTTCGTTATGGGTTTCAAAAACATCTTCTACAACTTGATTGACATTATGACATAGTTCTCTCTCTATTTGTTATGGAGTATTTTCAAAATTACGTGATTTTCAATATATATATATATATATATATATATTCATGTTCTTGAACTTGATTTTCAATATTCATTTCATCGACATTATATATAGATATAGATATTGATTTTCAATATTCATTTCATCAACATTTGGATGTAAATCTCTATTTACATCTTCAACAATTGTCTCTTCGGTATGTGTAAGCTTCTATCTTTTGGTAAGATAGAGTATTTGCTTTTCGGAGCAACATCATCTTGAGTGCAATCACTTGTTTTTGGCGTTGTCTTTTATTGCCCATGATTGTTCAATCTATATAGGTTTTCAAAAAATCAACACCTTATAACAAAGACAAAAAAAATTGAGATTGAAAAAACATTGTAGTCATTTAAAATTGAATAATTTTTGAAAAGTTGAAATTATATCTAAAAATGAATTAATTTTAAATAAATAAATAAATAATTTCATAATATAACCTTAGAATACTTGCAAGATTATTCACTTAAGAAGAATTTCGCTAAGAAAACCTTCACCATATAAAAAATTGGATAAGAAAATCTTCACCTCAAACAAAATTTGATAACAAAAAATTTAAGAGGAATTCCACCATAAAAGAAAATTCTCTAAGAGAATTTTTACTATAAAAGGAATTGATGAAAAATCTTTTCCCATAAAAAAAAAAGATGAAATTGTCTATGAGAAATGCCACTTTAAAAGAAATTGCTTTTGAGTTTTTTAGAGACCATCTTGTAAGAAATTGCATTTGATCCTTTGAGAAAACACTTTAAAATAAATTGCCATTGAGTATTTGAGCCTTTGAGAAAACACCTTAAGAGAAATTGCCTTTGAGCCTTTGAGAAAAAAATCACCTTAAAAAAAGTCCCATAGAAAAAAAAATCACTTAAAAAAAGCCCCTTAGAAAAAGAAAAACACCTTAAAAAAATCCCTTAGAAAATCTTTTGTAAGGTTCTCTATGAAAATGTAGTTTGCAAAATTGTGGAATTGGCTTAGTGTATAAATAAGTTTCAAAAGATGCTTAGTTATTAAAAGTGGGCCCGCATTATTCTAGCTAACGGATTTTTTTTAAGATTAAGTTTTCAGTCGAAAAATTGGCTCCATTAAAATTAACAGCCAACATAATTGAAACACGTTTTGGCCAAAAAAAATTAATTTTTCGACTGAACTATTTTTCGGCCAAAAAAAATTAAGTTTTTGACTGAACTATTTTTCGGCCAAAAAAACTGTCACTTTTCATAAACTAACATGTTTTCATATTTCTCCAACTTCGGAAGGTACAAACAATGTTCAATACTACAAAGCGACTTTCGGAATTGATACCATTATTTTCATCATTTAATCTACTTTCCGTAGGTAGAAATTTTGTTGAATTTGATTGAGATTTACTAATTTTAATTTTTTTTTGTTAGCATGTGTCTGTTTTGGTTTCATTTCTTTCAAAATCCAGTGAAATGAAAAATCAATAACTTCCAAAAAAACATAATGAAAAAAATTATGGGACCGATCATTGGAGTGTCTACCTCAAAATGGTACTTTTAGATTGTTTAGTCTTAGTGGAAATTGGGGAAGATGTGGTTTCTTCATAAACATGCTTTTACTTCTACAAATTTTCCACATTAATACAATTCAAAAAATTCACATAATTAGTATATTCACTCGTTGGATACAAAATAATAGTCATATGTTCATACACTCTGTCTAGATTGTCATGGCATATTTTGTTTTTAGTAAACAAAATTTTAACAATGGATACATGAGGGTATTCGAACATGAATATTTATTAGTCATTTCATTGTATAAGAACATACTCTCAAACATTTTCTAAATTGACATATAAATATCAATAAAAAAATCAGAAGGAAAAAAAAGGAATAGAAACCTAACATAATTCTTCAGAAGTTTTATTTTTACTGCAAAGTGAAATTCTAAACACAAAAATATTTTTTGTTCGTTGGAAGTTGAAAAAATTGAGAAAAAACATATTTATTTTCTCATAAATCCCCCCCAAATAGATACCCACGTTCATGAGTTTACCAAATAGTTGTGTCCTTAGTCTTTTGCATTATTGACTTCCCTCATCACAAATTTTTTGTGGCGATAGATCAACTGAATTTTTGTGGAGCTAAACCAACTACCTCAATTGGATCTAATATTATGTTAGTGGATAATTCCATGAGAGCTTGCAAAAATGTGGGTGTTGGGATGTACCCTACCCTTGTGGGAACTTTTATTATCCATCCAACCATTTTGTATATCAACTCGTCTCCTATATATGCAATTTTGTTAGTTGCCATGAGCTCGATGGATGTAGTGTGTTATTTCAAGACATCATAATTTGAAAATCCATGGGTAGTGCCAGATCCTTCTTTTTCAGTAGAAAAAAATGGATATATAGGAATGTCCATGCCTTTGTGTGTGGTAGAAATTACTTGCCAAGCTATTCAAGTAGCCACTGCAGACCTTGATCACATTTATTTGTAAATGGAGGAATATTATTAGTTTACATCACTTATGTGGGCTATTGTAATATCCCTTGTTAGGAATTTTATTAAAATGACAAATTTTCACTTTTTTCCCTAGTTAGACCTTTGACTAGTTTTGAGCTCTAGGTCCCCAAATTGCTCCAATTGCTCCCAAATATTATGAGAAGGTATATGGATGATGTTAGAACATAAATATGTATTTCAGGGATGCTTTTGGACCTTTAAAATACTTTTTCAAATCCTCTTTCAATTCTGGCCAATGTAGGGAACTTTACTAGTAATTTCCCTTTGACTAGTATTGGTCTCTAGGTCTCGAATTGACTCCAAATGCCTTCAAATATTCAAGGAAGGTGTATGAATGATATTAGGAATTGAATAGGATGTTCATGGATGATATATGGCCACCAAAATACCTCTTCAAACTCTCTTAATATTCTGGACCAAGTATGCAATTTTACTAGTAATTTGAGATTCAAATCCACCTGGGGTTAGTACTGAAAATGGCTTCCCAAATGCCTCCAAACCCACTCAAATTTCTGAATAGAGGTAGGGAATGTATTAAGTATGTTATTAATGTCTCATGTGAACCATTAATTGATTATTATATCTGTTCCAACCCTCTCCCATTCAAGTGCAAAAATCACCAATTCGACCCTTGGGGAAATGGAACTATTTCTTCTCCCAATGCAATTAAACTGAGTAAAAATACTTCAAATGCTCAAGTATAGTACATGAAACTTGTAAAATACATACATGGCAGTCCATTAATCACAAATGCATCAGATAATCATCCATTCATTCTAAATCATCATCAATACATTGGTTCACAACAAGGTAGTGGGGAAATGGCATTGTTCTTCCATTAAAAATGAGATTTATACATTTCTACTTGGAATTTCGACCTGAAACTTTCTAGAGATGAAGAAAAGAGTATTTAATTCATATAAAAAAATAAATGGGGTATGAGAAGCTCCCCCAAAGAGTACAATAGCTCGCCAAAAATGCCCTCCCTCAAGGATCAAGAATATGCCATCAAAACTGGAAATGGTTGAGAGAATGTGTTGCAATAGAAGAAACCATGAGCTGCCCTGTAGCTTACAACTGCAAATAAAGACTCCATTAAATCTCCAAATGAAAGTTCTGAATGGCATTTCCAATTACCAACTTGGATGGGAATCTTTCACCCTCGAAATTGGCTAAGGCAAGAAACTAGTCATCCACTATCTCTCCCTCTACACAAATGCAATTGCAAATTCTACAAATGATAAAAATCTGGTTCCATTCTTTGTTATTGACATTTATAAAGTTTTAATGTCCTCCATGGATCGAATTCCTTCCAAGAGACTCATTCCAACTTAAGTTGGGAAGAGATTCCAAAGAACGCCACCTGTACAACAATTCCTAGTCTCCCACTTCCACCAAATCACATGTGGAAGCATCTTAGCTGACCTAACACCCTTGAGCGCCCTCTTGGAGTCTATTTTTATCCCTGACATGTCATATATGTCATATGTCAGCCTTCAGGTCTGATTTGTGTCATAGGTGTCATAGCATCTTCATCATTGTTGTCATAGAGCTAGGGAATCTAGCCCAAGTGTCTCACTAGCTCCAAATTGCCTCTTCCTCCTCCATGGGAGTTACTATTCCTCTATATTTCGACCTTGTATGAGTCATGCCATGAATAATACCTTTTGGACTCCCCAAAGTATGTTACCATTCACCTTGAATTCGAATTGGTGAGAGAATGATGCCAAGTGTAATGGGGAAATCTAGCCATATGTGGGTCCCACTTCCTCCATGTGTCTTCATGATCAAATGCCACTTTGATTTTCACTTGTATATATTTATTTAGATCCTTTATTAAATATTTATGCCATTCTAATGTTCAAACATCATTTATTATCCCCATTATCCCAAATCCCAAAGCTTCCACCCCAAACCTAGGAAACTAGTAATTTTCCTCCTTGGCAATTATTTGACCTTTAGCATCAATTTGACAAACTCTAATGAATAGGGCCAATGTGATTAGGCCATTGTGACCCAATGCCAAATTTGGGACATGACAAATCCTCCCTTCCCAATATTGCTTGTCCTCAAGCAATTTTAAACATGGGTGTTGAAGAACCTGCTTTCTGTACAATTCTTTGAAGTTTCCATTGAATTGCCCAACCTTGAGTCTTTGAGTTTCCATGAATATTTTAGAGAGGAACCACCGTGCTTGTTGCTGCACTACTCTGATAAAAATCACTTTATTAAGTGGGAAATCCATCTCCCATACTGCTTGTTTCTCCAAAAAAATTTAAACCAATGAGATAAAAAATATTCCAGGGTCCCATTGATTGTATTGCACCCCAATAATTAAGAGTGCTCTCCAACCCACACCATTAGATAAGAGGATTCCTGGATCCCATTTTCTTGTATGCATCCTTCCAAACATTATGAGTACCAAATATATATCATCAAAGTACATAACAACATAATGAAAATGTACATCAAGGATATGCTTCATCAAAGAGTCATGAAAGTGCTTATACCTCCAAGCAAGTAGACCACCATTTTCTAAGTGCATACAAGCTTCAAGTGACCAATCAAATATGCTCCAATGACATAGGTGAGGATCCCATGTCCTATAATGCTGCTCCAAAAGGATGTGATATGCATCAAAATATTCAGCCATGTATTCTTTCATCCAAGAAGTGAACGAAGAATCTCCACTAAAATCTGAACCAAATAATGAGCAGAGAAAACAAGGAGACTTCAAATGACTCAAAGAAGTCTCACCCATACATCCCTGAATGTGAGAGTCATAAAGATATAAAAAATTATTTGGCTTGCAACAAAAAAAATTTCCAATCATAAATCTATTCACCCAAGTGCTGGATGAAGTTCCTCCAACATCAAATGAATCAAGTGTTGAGCAAGAAAAACCATGAGTCTTCAAGTGACTCAAATGCATATCATAGGTGCATCCGTGTAGATGTGCATCATCATAAAGTAACAAAGGATGCTGCTGCAAATGTGAATAAGAATGTGCTCCAACCATGTCATCATAAAAGGTAAATCTAGGAGTTCCATACTCCTCATGTGGCACCATCAAAAAGAACCCTTTCACCCATACTTCATTGAGACTAATGCTGCAAAACATGGAATTGTAGGATGTAGGATAATGAACTAACTCACCCAAATGATAAAAAAGTGCATAAGTTTTATCATGGGAAGGATCCATATGGGTGGTATCATGCAGCTCCTTCAAAAGTGTGAAACCTTTGTCATAGATTGGTTCCAATGTAGAGGAATCATGCTCTTCTTTAAAAATTGCATAACCTTCATCAAGAGACAATTCAAGTTCCTCTTCCACCACATCAAGTGTTTGGATATCTTCAAGTTCATCTTCAAACACATTAAGCACATTCAAATTTCCACATTTCTCATGATCCACCATGTCATGAGAATCCTCCAAACAATCTACCATTTGATAATCTGAAACATAGGAGGAAAAACAAGTATCTTGCAACTTTTCAAGAAGTTGCTCATTTTGAATTGTGAGATTATGAATATCCTCATTATTCTTCAAGTATGCATCATGTAACAATTCATTAAGCTCAAACAAATGGTTTCAATCAAAAAGCAAAGACATGAAATTACCTTTGATGTGGCACATTGCTCTTTGAATCTTCTCCATGTCTTCAAGGAAGGATGTTTCCTCCAATGAAGTAGCTCTCCAACAAGAATTTGACACCAATGCTTTAGTGTCATGGATAATGCTGAGGGACTCTTGGATCTTATTTTCATTCATCTTTAAGGACCCTTCAAGAAAATGAGGCTCTTGCAAATGAACCTCCTCATCTTCTTCAATTTTGCTTGGACCAACTTCATGAAGCTCAAGTGGTGATGGGGAAGTTGAACTTGGTTCTTCTTCAACTGCTACAAGGTCTTCATTATCATGCTTAATGGAACTTGGGCTTTCAGAAACACTTTCAAAAGTGATCTCTATGTCACCAACATAGAGGTGTGAGCACCCATCAGTAGGTACTCCTTTGTAGTTTAAGCATCCATCAGTAGATACTCTTTTGTTTATGTCTAAGCTAGAAGGTGTCTCGAAATGATCTTCCATATTTTCAATAGAATCTTCTTCATGCTCTTGTGATGTATCTTCATTTTTATCCTTCAAGCAAGATGATGCATTTTCCCCCTTGTTTTCCTTATGATCAATATCTTTGGAATCTCTTTTTGAAGAATTCCCAAAAGCTCTCTTCAAGTGGGACATAATTTCATGCACACATATATGATACTCACTCCAAGGTTCTTTACAAGAAGGGAATAAACCTTTCTTTACTAACTCCACATCTTCATTTTTTGGCCTATTTTCAAAAACATGTTCAGCATAGTACTCAAAAGACATGGCATTTTGTGTATTTTTGCTCGAAGCAAGATATTCTTGATATTTTTGATATTGTTGGGGCAAGGTTTTATATGTTGCTCTCCATCTTTGGAACTCACTCATAGAATTATCCTTGGTTGGTGTGACACACTCATATTCATCATATTTAAATTCATAAGAATAATCTTCATTTCTCTTGAAATTGTAAGAAGTGTTGCATGATGGAACCTCTTCCTCGTACCATTCACATTCTGTTTCATATTGCTCATAAGCATCTGCATATTCCTCATAAGAATTGTACTCATAGGATTCATCATAATAGTAAGACATGGATGCCAATTATTCTTGAATATGTGTACCTAATCCACAGGTGCAAGGACGATGATCTGATACCACTGTAATATCCCTTGTTAGGAATTTTATTAAAATGACAATTTTTCACTTTTTTCCCTAGTTAGACCTTTGACTAGTTTTGAGCTCTAGGTCCCCAAATTGCTCCAATTGCTCCGAAATATTCTGAGAAGGTATATGGATGATGTTAGAACATAAATATGTATTTCAGGGATTCTTTTGGACCTTTAAAATACTTTTGCAAATCCTCTTTCAATTCTGGCCAATGTAGGGAACTTTACTAGTAATTTCCCTTTGACTAGTATTGGTCTCTACGTCTCGAATTGACTCCAAATGTCTTCAAATATTCAAGGAAGGTGTATGAATGATATTAGGACTTGAATATGATTTTCATGGATGATATATGGCCACCAAAATACCTTTGCAAACTCTCTTAAGATTCTGGACCAAGTATGCAATTTTACTAGTAATTTGAGGTTCAAATCCCCCTAGGGTTAGTACTGAAAATGGCTTCCCAAATGCCTCCAAACCCACTCAAATTTCTGAACAGAGGTAGGAAATGTATTAAGTATGTTATTAAGGTCTCATGTGAACCATTAATTGATTATTATATCTGTTCCAACCCTCTCCCATTCAACTGCAAAAATCACCAATTCGACCCTTGGGGAAATGGCATTATTTCTTCTCCCAATGCAATTAAACTGAGTAAAAATACTTCAAATGCTCAAGTACAGTACATGAAACTTGTAAAATACATCCATGGCAGTCCATTAATCACAAATGCATCAGTGAATCATCCATTCATTCGAAATCATCATCAATACATTGGTTCACGACAAGGTAGTGGGGAAATGGCATTGTTCTTCCATTAAAAAAGAGATTTATACATTTCTACTTGGAATTTAGACCTGAAACTTTTTGGAGATTAATAAAAAAGTATTTAATTCATGTTAAAAAAGAAATGGGGCACGATAAGCTCCCCCAAAGAGTACAATAGCTCACCAAAAACGCCCTCCCTCAAGGATCAAGAATATGCCATCAAAACTGGAAATGGTTGAGAGAATGTGCTGCAATAGAAGAAACCATGATCTACCTTGTAGCTTACACCTACAAATAAAGACTCCATTAAACCTCCAAAAGAAAGGTTTGAATGGCCTTTCCAATTACCAACTTGGATGGGAATCTTTCACCCTCGAAATTGGCTAAGGCAATAAACTAGTCATCCACTAGCTCTCCCTCTACACAAATGCAATTGCAAATTCTACAAATGATCAAAATCTGGTTTCATTCTTTGTTATTGACATTTATAAATTTCTAATGTCCTCCATGGGTCGAATTCCTTCCAAGAGACTCATTCCAACTCAAGTTGGGAAGAGATTCCAAAGAACACCACTTGTACAACAATTCCTAATCTCCCACTTCCACCAAATCACATGTGGAAGCATCTTAGCTTCCCTAACACCCTTGAGCACCCTCTTGGATTCTATTTTTATCCCTGACATGTCATATATGTCATATGTCAGCGTTCAGGTCTGATTTGTGTCATAGGTGTCATAGCATCTTCATCATTGTTGTCATAGAGCTAGGGAATCTAGCCCAAGTGTCTCACTAGCTCCAAATTGCCTCTTCCTCTTCCATGGGAGTTACTCTTCCTCTATATTTTGACATTGGATGAGTCATGTCATGAATAATACCTTTTGGAATCCCCCAAGTATGCTACCATTCACCTTGAATTCGAATTGGTGAGAGAATGATGCCAAGTGTAGTGGAGAAATCTAGCCATATGTGGGTCCCACTTCATGTGTCTTCATGATCAAATGCCACTTTGATTTTCACTTGTATATATTTATTTAGCTCCTTTATTAAATATTTATGCCATTGTAATTTTCAAACATCATTTATTATCCCCATTATTCCAAATCCCAAAGCTTCCACCCCAAACCTAGGAAACTAGTAATTTTCCTCCTTGGCAACCCAACACCAAATTTGGGACATGAAAGCTATCAACTCTCCTTCTACCAAAGATTTATTAGATATAGTTTTAGCTTTGAATGAATCCATTTTAGAAGTCATGAATGGTACTGAGAAGCCTGAGAGAGATATGGACCAAAGGTCAACACAATAAAAATCAAGAGAAATAAAGAAAAGGCAGAAAAAGCTCTAGTTGTTTATTGTCCTAGATGTACAAAAAAAATATTCTAGAAATGAATGTCCACTTAATATTGTGGAAACTTGTGGAATATGTGAAGAGAAACATCAAACTAACAAATATCCTTGTTTTTCAAGTCTCAAGCTGCTTATCAAGGAGTTAAGGAAAATATGGAGCAATTATGTTTCATCAAGCAAAGGAGACAAGGATTAACAAAATCATTTCAATCAAGTACGCCTTATGCTTATACTCAATATTTTGATGGACACAATACGCAAATTAATACGCCTCCTTGTTCTCCTCCAAATAAACCTAGATTATCAATGTAAAATCAATAATGGCCATACAAAAATCAAGCTCAATAATTCCAATCTCAATCTCAACCTCAAATGAAAAAATAAAAGTTATCCAATCCACCATAAGTTTAGAGACCAAAAAAACAGTAGCAACAAGCATTTATCCCATCTCCAATGCATTATACCACTACCCAAACAAGAAATAATTAGAAATTTCTAAAGGAACCTCAACTACCTACCCACCTTAATTCAAATCCAAATAATAGATAGGTCCATCCAGTGTATAATAACGAGATGACCTACCAAACCTACTATAAGGATATTCAAGAAAACAATCTATGGTCAAGGAAGATTATGACAACTCCTCCTCTCATTATTGATCCCATAGAGAATGATAAATACAAAGAAGTGGAAGCTCGGCCACAACAACAACATGTTCCTCGATAACACCTCCTTTTCCTGAAAGGTAGAAACAAAAGCAACTTATACACATTCATACAATGACCTTTAAGTGAAATTAAGAACTTAGGTATCAAAATCCCTCCCCTCCAATATATTAATCATGTTCCCATGTACAATAAATTCATCAAGGAATTACTCATTAAAAGACCAATAAGAAAAAGAAAAGATCGTCCTACAATTAATTTGATATGTCAACTTGCAGGCCTAATGTTAGGTAGAGTCTTAATTCCAAATACTTAAATCCAATGGCATCCCTATTGTAGATTTTTACTTCAACAAAATTTTAATTCAAAACACCCTAATAAACCTAAGAGAAGTAGCTATGATGTCATGACAAAGGATACCATGCTTAAACTAGACCTAAGAGAACTTTTAATACATACACCTCTCTAGTTAGCAGACAGATCAACTATAAATCTTAAGGGAGTTTTAGAGTATGTGATATTCTATATTGATTCATAGGAGTACCCAAAAAATTTCATAGTGCCCCAAACCAAATCAAGACGCAATGGATGTCCACTCATCCTAGGGAGACATAGGAGTGAGTGAATATTCCCCCCTGTCAAGTACAAGGTTAGAAGTTCGAATACTTTCTCCTACAAGATGTGTCAATGCTCAAAGACTGGATTTTTCAGTATGACTAATATATATTCTTGGCTATTAATGACCATTGTCAAGAATTGATCCACCTTTAATATTGAAAGTTTCTTTAGTGTTGAACATCTATTTGAAGAATGATTATGTTTCCTGCAATGCTAACAACGATGGAGATCAAAACATTGGACCTCCATGTGGGCAATTCATTGATAATGTTGGCACTCATGCTAAATTGGAACAAGTGAAGATGAATCTTCTTGAAGGAATATAGAACTTTGAAACTAGATTGATATAGAATAACCTATAATGTGGAAGGTCTCCTCATCATAATATCTAACTTGTGTTCTATGTTCCTTGTTCTTGATTTCTTCTCAAGGCATGATCATGGGAAAGGTCAACACAATAAAAATCAAGAGAAATAAAGAAAAGGCAGAAAAAGCTCTAGTTGTTTTTTGTCCTAGATGTACAAGAAAAATATTCTAGAAATGAATGTCCACTTAATATTGTGGAAACTTGTGGAATATGTGAAGAGAAACATCAAACTAACAAATATCCTTGTTTCTCAAGTCTCAAGCTGCTTATCAAGGAGTTAAGGAAAATATGGAGCAATTATGTTTCATCAAGCAAAGGAGACAAGGATTAACAAAATCATTTCAATCAAGTACGCCTTATGCTTATACTCAATATTTTGATGGACACAATACGCAAATTGATACGCCTCCTTGTTCTCCTCCAAATAAACCTAGATTATCAATGTAAAATCAATAATGGCCATACAAAAATCAAGCTCAATAATTCCAATCTCAATCTCAACCTCAAATGAAAAAATAAAAGTTATCCAATCCACCATAAGTTTAGAGACCAAAAAAACAGTAGCAACAAGCATTTATCCAATCTCCAACGCATTATACCACTACCCAAACAAGAAATAATTAGAAATTTCTAAAGGAACCTCAACTACCTACCCACCTTAATTCAAATCCAAATAATAGATAGGTCCATCCAGTGTATAATAATGGGATGACCTACCAAACCTACTATAAGGACCTTCAAGAAAACAATCTATGGTCAAGGAAGATTATGACAACTCCTCCTCTCATTATTGATCCCATAGAGAATGATAAATACAAAGAAGTGGAAGCTCGGCCACAACAACAACATGTTCCTCGATAACACCTCCTTTTCCTGAAAGGTAGAAACAAAAGCAACTTATACACATTCATACCGTGACCTTTAAGTGAAATTAAGAACTTAGGTATCAAAATCCCTCCCCTCCAATATATTAATCATGTTCCCATGTACAATAAATTCATCAAGGAATTACTCATTAAAAGACCAACAAGAAAAATAAAAGATCGTCCTACAATTAATGTGATATGTCAACTTGAGGCCTAATGTTAGGTAGAGTCTTAATTCCAAATACTTAAATCCAATGGCATCCCTATTGTAGATTTTTACTTCAACAAAATTTTAATTCAAAACACCCTAATAAACCTAAGAGAAGTAGCTATGATGTCATGACAAAGGATACCATGCTTAAACTAGACCTAAGAGAACTTTTAATACATACACCTCTCTAGTTAGCAGACAGATCAACTATAAATCCTAAGGGAGTTTTAGAGTATGTGATATTCTATATTGATTCATAGGAGTACCCAAAAAATTTCATAGTGCCCCAAACCAAATCAAGACTCAATGGATGTCCACTCATCCTAGGGAGACCTAGGAGTGAGTGAATATCCCCCCCTGTCAAGTACAAGATTAGAAGTTCGAATACTTTCTCCTACAAGATGTGTCAATGCTCAAAGACTGGATTTTTCAGTATGACTAATATATATTCTTGGCTATTAATGACCATTGTCAAGAATTGATCCACCTTTAATATTGAAAGTTTCTTCAGTGTTGAACATCTATTTGAAGAATGATTATGTTTCCTGCAATGCTAACAACGATGGAGATCAAAACATTGGACCTCCATGTGGGCAATTCAATGATAATGTTGGCACTCATGCTAAATTGGAACAAGTGAAGATGAATCGTCTTGAACGAATATAGAACTTTGAAACTAGATTGATCTAGAATAACCTATAATGTGGAAGGTCTCCTCATCATAATATCTAACTTGTGTTCTATGTTCCTTGTTCTTGATTTCTTCTCAAGGCATGATCATGGGAAAGGTCAACACAATAAAAATCAAGAGAAATAGAGAAAAGGCAGAAAAAGCTCTAATTGTTTTTTGTCCTAGATGTACAAAAAAAATATTCTAGAAATGAATGTCCACTTAAAATTGTGGAAACTTGTGGAATATGTGAAGAGAAACATCAAACTAACAAATATCCTTGTTTCTCAAGTCTCAAGCTGCTTATCAAGGAGTTAAGGAAAATATGGAGCAATTATGTTTCATCAAGCAAAGGAGACAAGGATTAACAAAATCATTTCAATCAAGTACGCCTTATGCTTATACTCAATATTTTGATGGACACAATACGCAAATTGATACGCCTCCTTGTTATCCTCCAAATAAACCTAGATTATCAATGTAAAATCAATAATGGCCATACAAAAATCAAGCTCAATAATTCTAATCTCAATCTCAACCTCAAATGAAAAAATAAAAGTTATCCAATCCACCATAAGTTTCGAGACCAAAAAAACAGTAGCAACAAGCATTTATCCCATCTCCAACGCATTATACCACTACCCAAACAAGAAATAATTAGAAATTTCTAAAGGAACCTCAACTACCTACCCACCTTAATTCAAATCCAAATAATAGATAGGTCCATCCAGTGTATAATAACGGGATGACCTACCAAACCTACTATAAGGATCTTCAAGAAAACAATCTATGGTCAAGGAAGATTATGACAACTCCTCCTCTCATTATTGATCCCATAGAGAATGATAAATACAAAGAAGTGGAAGCTCGGCCACAACAACAACATGTTCCTCGATAACACCTCCTTTTGCTGAAAGGTAGAAACAAAAGCAACTTATACACATTCATACAATGACCTTTAAGTGAAATTAAGAACTTAGGTATCAAAATCCCTCCCCTCCAATATATTAATCATGTTCCCATGTACAATAAATTCATCAAGGAATTACTCATTAAAAGACCAACAAGAAAAATAAAAGATCGTCCTACAATTAATGTGATATGTCAACTTGCAGGCCTAATGTTAGGTAGAGTCTTAATTCCAAATACTTAAATCCAATGGCATCCCTATTGTAGATTTTTACTTCAACAAAATTTTAATTCAAAACACCCTAATAAACCTAAGAGAAGTAGCTATGATGTCATGACAAAGGATACCATGCTTAAACTAGACCTAAGAGAACTTTTAATACATACACCTCTCTAGTTAGCATACAGATCAACTATAAATCCTAAGGGAGTTTTAGAGTATGTGATATTCTATATTGATTCATAGGAGTACCCAAAAAATTTCATAGTGCCCCAAACCAAATCAAGACTCAATGGATGTCTACTCATCCTAGGTAGACCTAGGACTAAGTGAATATTCCCCCCTGTCAAGTACAAGGTTAGAAGTTCGAAAAATTTCTCCTACAAGATGTGTCAATGCTCAAAGACTGGATTTTTCAGTATGACTAATATATATTCTTGGTTATTAATGACCATTGTCAAGAATTGATCCACCTTTAATATTGAAAGTTTCTTCAGTGTTGAACATCTATTTGAAGAATGATTATGTTTCCTGCAATGCTAACAATGATGGAGATCAAAACATTGGACCTCCATGTGGGCAATTCAATGATAATGTTGGCACTCATGCTAAATTGGAACAAGTGAAGATGAATCGTCTTGAAGGAATATAGAACTTTGAAACTAGATTGATCTAGAATAACCTATAATGTGGAAGGTCTCCTCATCATAATATCTAACTTGTGTTCTATGTTCCTTGTTCTTGATTTCTTCTCAAGGCATGATCATGGGAAAGGTCAACACAATAAAAATCAAGAGAAATAAAGAAAAGGCAGAAAAAGCTCTAGTTGTTTTTTGTCCTAGATGTACAAAAAAAATATTCGAGAAATGAATGTCCACTTAATATTGTGGAAACTTGTGGAATATGTGAAGAGAAACATCAAACTAACAAATATCCTTGTTTCTCAAGTCTCAAGCTACTTATCAAGGAGTTAAGGAAAATATGGAGCAATTATGTTTCATCAAGCAAAGGAGACAAGGATTAACAAAATCATTTCAATCAAGTACGCCTTATGCTTATACTCAATATTTTGATGGACACAATACGTAAATTGATACGCCTCCTTGTTCTCCTCCAAATAAACCTAGATTATCAATGTAAATCAATAATGGCCATATTAGAAATGTGTTATTCCTCTATAAGGAAGTGTCGTCATGTGGATTGACAAGTGTCGCAAGTGTGTGTACTTGTCGATGGGTTATTAGACCACCATGTGTGGGGTCGGCCCTGAAATATATATATTATAATGTGGATGTACCTAGATAGACAAGTCGGCCCCATAAGGTCACTGGGCAAACAGGTTAGTATAAATAGAGATCATGTGATCTCTATCTAGATCATTCGAAAAGTTATCTCTCTCTCACTCAGAAAGTGGCGCACTAGTGAGGAGGAGGATCATCTGCTACTAGGAGACTATCTCAGTGTATTTTGGTTGTACTTTGGTTGAGCCATTGCTCTCTCTATCTCTGAGGAAGTTGTGGGGTTTTTCACCTTAGGGTTTTCCTCACGGAAACTCTGTGTCTCTTGTCTCTCATGCTTTTGATTCTTGTGATGCTTGTCATGCTTATTGTGATTGTTATGCATTGATATATTGTACATGTTATTCTCTCAGTGAAGATCCTAGAGTATTGTGAATTAATGCTCAAAATTTAACATCTCTAAGGGTCATGCTACACATTGTAGTGGGATTAGTTTCCCTCTTCTGGTGGGATTAATCAATGGATTGGTTTAGTATGTTCTAAGAATATATTTTTGACACACACACATACCATAATGAATGATATATCAATTGCAATGAAAAAAGTCATATTTATATACCCCAAGTACATCAAATTTATGCAAGAACTAAAGTACATAGTCCCTACAGTACATGAAGAAAGGGAGTGGCAATATTCATAAATTTCAACAAGGTATTTCATGAAATTTTATTAATGCATTATTTGTATACAATGCAAAAATGACTAATATGTGTTAGTAATTACCAAGTAATTTGTTCACTATATAATCTATAAACCAAGTAATGTGTTCACTACATGAAATATCAACCAAGAAATTAACAATGAGGACTTTTGGGGGAGGTTCTAAAAATACCCCTCCTAAAGTTGTTTTTGAAGGCGATTTTGTAACCCCCCCCCCAAAAAAAAAAAGGTCATGAGAATTCTCATGACTTTCTTATTTTTTTGGGGGGGGGTTTACTTAACCGCCTTCAAAAACACCTTTTAGGGGGGGTCTTTTTATAACCACCCCTAAAAGTCCTAAGAATTGGACTTTTGGAGGGGGGGGGGCGGATTATAAACAACTGCCTTCAAAAACACCTTTGGGGGGGGGTGTATTTCAAAACCCACCCCCAAAATTCCTTAGAATTTGACTTTTGGGGGCGTTTTTTTTTAAATTGGCTCCAAAGGTCAAATTTTCAAGACTTTTGGGGGCAGGTTTTAAGAACTGCCCCTAAATCCCCCCAAAAAAAATTTGGGGCAGTTTTACCGAGACTACCTCAAGACAAAACCACCCCTAAAGGGGTAACTTGTTGTAGTGAGGAATACGGTATAGATCTCTAGAGGATTTGTATAAGGAAAACTAATTAAATGTAAACTAATGAAAAAATTTGACATCTGTAGAGAGGATTACATTCTTGATCTCCTAAGGATATGTACAACTCTATCATAACTTTGTACAACTCCATATAGTTTTGCAACAATTTACTATCTTACTTTTCTCTTTATCCATATATTTGTAGCTTTGTATTCAACTAACCTGAGTGCAATAACTGCAAAGCATAAAGATGCAAAATCCTTGATTGGCAGAAGTGTTATAACATCATTCTCAAAGTATCTCATAGGATTCTTTACCTTCAAGAGGATTCTCGACCTCACATCATTCATTAAGATACTAAGGTTGGAAACATTTTGTTGGATCAAAATATGAATCCCAAAATTTTAGATTTTGGCACGGTGGGGCTCATCTAAGGAGATACCACTAAGCTAAAGACAATAATCATCAATACTTAGTAAGACTTGGTCAAACCCAAATCCATCGAGTACTTAAAATTCTTAGCATTGGTGAACACATCGCCATTTATGTCAAACCCATTAGCTTTCAACGTCCATTTTAATACCAGGTTTCATTTATGTTTCTTAAAACAACAAACATTATTTGGCTTCTAAATCTTGTAGGCAATGTGTGATATTTTCTTTGGTTGGTCTTATTGTGATGCTTATAGCTCATTATTTGATTTTGGGTGCTTTCAATCTCAAGGGAAGTGGGGATGAGAAGAGTATGTGTGTTGTTATGGTAGGATTGAGCTTGGTACTGTGAATAATGGGTGTTGGTGTGGTGGTTAGTTTGTGTACATTGGGTTTCTTTGTGGTGGTATGGAAGCACAAGATGAGATGTCCATGTTGTCATGATATGGAGTAGAGTCAAACCTAGGAAGAAGATGTAGACAAGATGACTCAGAAACCCCAGTACCCTAAACAATTATTTCCCCATGCGTTACACAATACATGAGGTGATATTCCTTCATTTGTTCGGATTGCACTAAAATGGGTTTTATTTTATTCACTTTTATTGAAATGGGTGTCATTTCTTTTCCCTCAATTGAAATGGGTTTTCATATGCTTAGATTACATTGAAATCATTTTCATTCGATATCCCTCCATTAAGATGGATTTCATTATTTACTTATAAAATTGATGTAACATATTGTAGATTAGAATGCATTATTCTATATGACCTCCACATTGCTTCTCAAATTGCGACCAAAGTCATAAAGTTAGAACTATCAAGTTATAAAGTTCATTCATGCCTTGGGATTCTAGCTTCAATGGATGAGACTTTCCTATGGAAGACATAGAAAGAGTAAGTTGTATCAAGGATCAATCTATTAATTGTTTTTTAGCTCATATAAGGTCAATTTTCCTAAATTTTGTTGCTAATGTATCAATCATTATATTTTCTTTCAATCAATACTAGATAGTTTTTTGTAGAAAGAAATGGCCTATTTGAAGAATGATAAGTTCATTGATTTAGGGAGTCTAATAACATCAATCCTAAATCATAAACCAACCACACATGAGTTTTTGAGTTTAGGATATAGCATTAGGTCAAAATTGAAACGACCATGAAGGTCTTGCTCAAATTGGTATTCTGCAAAAATGTTAAGAAAATGTTAAACACCCCATACCTTTGCATTCGAGGAGAATCTTGATGAACTAGGAATGAAGTTATACTCTGTTAGCAGATGCAAACCATGCATCCTTGTATGTGAGGCAAATCTTGGCAAGGGTGATGGGGTAGCCCTTGATCATGTCGGAACCACAAGAAAATACACCCATTTCTCCTTAAATGCCACCAATAGTGCAATGAAATTGCATAGGGCACCTCTGACTGCATTCACTTCATATAGAAATGTATTTAAAAATATTCTGCTCGTATGCTTTGGTAATAATGTAACTAATAGAGGTGGAGGCTCGTCAAGTGAATGAGTGGTAATTGGATATTGACAAAATGAAACTTGTCAAAGCCTTCATTGCCACTTGTGTTATTTCCATGCTATCATGGTTGTATTTGTAACTTAAATTTGTCTAATTTGACACTTCTCACACACCACGTGTTTATACCAATGCATTGGTTGCAACAATTCACTATTAGTCAAGCATGCTAAAGTATTTATAGGTTGGGCTTGTGTAAATATTTCTTGTGTATGGTTACCATAAACTTGGTTTAAATATAATTGGTTCAAGTATATATTTGGTTAGAATCGTTGCCTCAACATCCACCTATTTCATCCAAAGGGATTTTTAGAGGATGTGATAGTCTATATTGATTCCTAGGAGAACCCAACAGATTTCATAGTACTGCAAACCAAATCAAGACTCAATGGATATCCACTCATCCTAGGAAGACCTTGGTTAGCAACAACTAATGCATATATAAGTTGTAGAGAAAGGAACGCGACCATTACAAATGGTCAAGCACAATATAAAATTACACTCTACCCTACTTCCAGACCATTCCTTGACATTGAAACAAGTATTTGGGTTAGGAAGAATGTGAATGATATATTTTAGACTACAATACATCCTCTTTTCACAGTTGAAACAACCCTAGAAATAAAAGATATAGATGAGGACACCTTTATCTCAAATTACATGCAAATTTTGTATCCAAGCTCTATGAAAATGGAAGAATATGTTGACCAAGATGAGATTGGACAATCTGGAAAATATATTGATTCAAAAGAGAATTGGAAAGAATTGATCACTGCTGAAATTGATCAAACTACAATTAAAACAATAGAAATTTCTCCAAAAAAAACTCATAAAATCAACAATAATTTAACTATTGTCTAATAACATCAATTACAAGATGTTCTCAAGATACATACATAAACCTTTGCTTGGGATTACAAATATATCAAATGAATAAATCCATACATATGTAAACATCACATTTACATCAAGGAAGATTCCTCACCCATCAAATAACCCAAAAGAAGAATGAATCCTACCTTAAAGGACATAGTCAAAGCATAATTACAAAAACTCCTAAATGCATAATTCATCTAGCATATCTCTGATAGTGAATGGATCTCACCTTTGGTTATATTTCCCAAGAAAAGTGGAAAATGGAGAGAATGTATAGACTACAAGGAGCTTAAAAATCCACAAGGAAATACCACTTTCCCTTACCTTTCATTGATCAAGTTCCATATTCCTTAGCATGTACAAAGTGATTTTCATTTTTAGATGGGTTTAGTGGATATAATTGATGGATCCCAACATTAGGTAAGAAAATGCATCTAATTCATTTTATATCATTCATTCAAGACCTAAAAGGGAAGCACTGTTTCGCGGACAATCTGCCAAGAGCAGACTCAAGGCCTGATCTCCCTAGCTTAACGTAAGTCTAGAACAAATAGGACAGAACATCAAATACTTTCCTAGATCATATAGAGGTACAAATGTAAGAGTAGATCATTTACCTTAGATTCGTAGATCCCTTTCTCCTCTGTTGATCCAATGCTCCAGCGCTGCCAGATTGCAAGTAGCTAAACCCTGTTGAACATATGACAGACCACGAGAAGTGAAAGCATATATTTCATATGATAGATCTAAGCTAACAGTTAAGGAGAAAATCTCTAAACATCATCAAGGAGACAATACTTATGGAAAGCAATTATATTAACTATATTGAAGAGTGGAGAAGTACAATAGAGAATAGGATTACAACCATCGCCTTAACGTTGCAAGCTCCTTCCGACAAGCCATGCCAAAGCTCCTAGAGAGAAGTGGATGTTCCCCAAGCTAGAGTATTAGATCTATTGGGCTTGATTTCACCAACATGAGAGTACCATAGACTTCCTCCCTTTAGAATTGGAGTGAGCTTCATTTAAATAGCACTAAGTGGATAGGATATGGATAGGATAGGTTGATATATGATAGCAGAGGCTTAAGGGATCTTTCCAAGGTGTTAGGAATCGAGTGCCAACTCTCCCAAGAGGTCAAGGATAGGGTCCCAAGTCAGCAAGCTTCGAGAAGGAGCTCGAAGAAGCTATTTTTTCCATCTAACTGACTTCGTCGCACCCTGTAATGGAGCAAAGTGCGACGTCGCATGCTGCATGAGTGAAACCTGTGACGACCTCTCAAAACCTAGTACAAATGGGTACAAATCCTTCCAGGTCAATCACTCAATCAAGGTAACTCCAGGGGTGTATACACTGAATCTCATGATGGGAATATTTTAGGTGTAACAGAATGCCCCCCAAAGCATGAAGCTGTTGAAAGATAGACAGGTGAAGTGCTTTGACAGAAGGAATGGCAATGGACTTGTCAGAGGAAGAACGCTGCTGCAGTACAATTGACTCTGAGCACACAGCCTCAAATGACTCACAACATGGTTGCCGACCAATACAATGCAGATACATGGTAGTAATGACCGACTGAACACAATCATGGCTACTATACACAAGCGTAGATCCATGATGAGATGGTAACACAGCCACGACCAATACAAATGTGGATCCATGTAATATAACTCAATACAAACTCCATCGCAACTTGGGTAAAACATGACTCCCCGGAGTCTTCAAGCTAAACCCGCAATGATACGAATCTATCCATGTGATTACAAATGTCTTGACGTCGAACATGGTAGAAACCACTTGATTACCGGTCGTTGATGTATACCGTTAACAAGTATGAGGGAGATCACCATTAATGTCAATGATTCCCAAGGTATCATAGTACATATCATCAAGTGTGAATAAGTGAGTTGAAGTTGAACGCAAGATGAAATCTTTCAATCAAGATTCAATGATGTAAACTCATGTTGAAAGCGAGATAACCTGCCATTGAGGCATGCAGGGCCAAGGTACTTGGTTTGTTTTCTAGATTCAGTCCTCGGATGATGAGTTGATGTTGACAAGGATGAATCCGTCGAAGGAGGGCCATGATGAATCCCCCATCAATCGACACGAAACATGACAAAAGATGTGTAGAGTACATCGAACGGTACAGTAACATGCAAGACTGACTCAGAGTAGACCGACATGGTGGCGGGCATACTGACTGCAGATGATAAATGAAGGACGTATTCTTGAACATGGGCATGGCATGACCTGGCAGTATTGACATGATGAGTATGACACAAATTCCTAATGAAACTGATGATGGAAGATTTCTATGAATGCCTCAAAGGAGTAACAAGACCTAGGAAGTAAGCAAAACTTGAGGACAAACAAACGATCCAAGTGTTGTATGCAAATGCAGATGAGTTCCATGTTCAAGAGCGACTACGTACTACCACTAACAAAGTGTGTAACATAAAATCCTTCCTTTTTCCCCATCATGAACGATGAGTGCCTCATGTGTTTTTTCATGAGCTTGATGAGGGTAACCAGATGCTCGGTATATCTCATCTCATAAATGAGTCCAATCCCAAATATTTTCTGAACCTGGGATAGGAGGGGTTCGTCCCATGGCGGGGCCTTCAATGTAAGAGTTTAACGAGTCCATAAAAGGTAAACTCGGTTGTCATTTCATGTTTAGAGAGTCTGAAAAGAACTAAAGAAGACTCCAACGGTCCTTTTTCATAAAGTTAGCCTCATCGCCCGAAAAAGGGTAAAACAACGCGGGAGAGGACTCTTCCAGTCATGATTGGCTGGATTATACCTTTTTCGTAACTAGTGCCCCCTGCTCCGAAAAAGGGGTAAACTATCACTAGGAAGATGGCCATTCATATTCTTTTACAAGCGTGAACGTGACAAGTTCGCTTGGCAATCTTTTCGTATTTCGAGAGCCTGAAAAGAGCTTAAAGGTAGACTCTGGGGGGTTCCTTTTTGGTAGGAGTTTAACGAGCCCAGAAAAGTGATAAATCATAACTTGGTAACCTATTCTCACGGTTTCAAGAGCACGAGAAAGAACAAAGAGTAAGCTCATGATCATTAAATAATTAAAATCTAATGAAGTGAAAAGATAAACGACAAAATACACAAGGGGTGTTCATACCTAATGTAATGTCCCCATTTTGACCCCCTCTTTCATTAAATCGTAAATGATGTAAATATTGTTATTTAATCATGGTGAGGAGCTCAAGGCCAAGGCCCCACCATTGATTTAGCGTTCTATGTATCGGCAATTAAAAATAGATGCCTATGGTTCTTGTGCTGGACATGCACAATGTAAATTAAGACATCATGTAAATACGAATTTTAATGAAATACCCACAACTAGCTATGCAATGCAACAAAGAGATGGGGGCATGATTCTACAAGGAATAGGGAGGGAAATTATTCAAACCCTTGAGCCAATGGTGATAAGCCAAATGTTAATGAATAAACCCTCAACTACCCATTCTGACTTATGCACCCAATCATTTAATTCTTCCAGAAATTGGTTGAGGCAGTTAATGCCTTGGGAATGAAGAGGCATGGCAACCAATTTCGTGCATGGGAAAGCCATCAACCTGGAAAAATGTACTTTTTCTTCTGGGGCAAGAAAACACCCACAAAATGGTGCCCAAAGCCATTCGGAACCCAGAGTCTTTCCTCTCTCACGCAGTCTAAGCTAGTTGGGCTTTCCCCATCATGTTTTTTACCAATTTCCTGCATTTTTCCATAGCTAGGAGCTCGTTTTTGTGTTGCACAGTGGCTGGGAGAAAGGGAGTCACTTTTTGGGGTTTATAGAGGTCGTTTTGGCCCCTGGAATGCATATAAACATTTTCTGAAAACGAATGGCTCTCCTAGGGTTTATTTACCATCTACCAGTTCGTTTTGGTTGCCCACGTTTTTCAGCACTTGTATTTTGTTGTTGGGTGCATCCCTGCATTGGTTTAAACTGTGAGCAAGAAATTAGGAGTGGAAGTGGACCCGAATTGGCTTGATAAACCTAGTGAGGGGGGTAACCTCTCAAGAAGATCAAGAGGGTTGTCTACTCTTCTATGCACACCTTGAACAATATTAGATTGGAAGGTATGGCCTGAGGGACTGCGTAGTAGTGAAGGGAGTACTTCCATGTGCCAGGTGTGTAGGTATTGTGGGAGCCAAGCTAGATATATCTTGCAGAGGGTACCCATATCTCTATGGATGATCCCACTAGCTTAGCAATTCTTCCTTCCATTGCCTAACAGCCTGATAAACCCAACTGTAGATTGGCTTGGCTGATTTGGTGTATCTTTGGGCTATGTGTGAGTCTGTTGTTCCCTGATTCCTTGTAGAGATCATACCCATCTCGAGGGTGGCAGTGTGTTGAGATATTGATGATCACAACTGGCCTATGGTTGGGTGGAACGTTGTAGTTGCATAGTCAGTTGCTCGGGGCTACTTTGTTATAAGATAAGTACTCTCTTGTGTTAACCTTGCAATTATTTATTTGATCAATATCTTGAATGTATGATGGATGTGTACTTGAAATTACTTCCACTCTGTTTTCTTATAACCATACATTTCCATATGTCTTTTTATAGTATGTGAATGCTTATTTAATAAATTCATGGGGCTAGATGCCCTGGCTTCAGTATAACATTCTCTCCATCGCACTGGTATGATGGGTGGGGACATTACACCTAAGATGACCTTTCCAATACAAAAATGGCGTAGAAAGGTACTTCACAACTCCTGCACACTCGAAAACTAGGTCAAATAGTCAACCGAATGTTCAAATATAATAAAACCAATCCAAACTATAGCAAATGGCATAATGGCATCAAATATTTGAAAAAGGAATATTCCATTTTGTTTATAAATAGAAATAAAAACCAAACATAGTCACCATTGTTCTATTTTCCAAATTTGGGAGGAGTAGTGCCATTTGGATCCAAATCATCACTCGTCGATTCCGAGAGCTACGAGCATCCATTTCACTCGTCATCGGGAGCAGGTAACCCTAAACTTCATCCAGCAAGATTGTAGTGGTTTACATTTTTGAATTTCAGTCATTTTTTTGGGTTTTAGCTTGATTTGGGAAGGGCCATTACGCCCTCGTCTCGTCGCAGTTGGCCCTTTCGGGAACTACGACGAGACTGAGTCATCTCTAGGGTCTCACAGGTGGACTGTGAAGACATCACTCTATTTGAAAAAATAGGGTGCAACAATGGCGATGTCCATCCCCAAATTCAAACCAAGCTCAAAAGAAATACTGCCAGTGGTTGAAGCAAGTTCTAACATTGTTTATACTCTCCTATTAGTAGGTTCCAAGCATCGAAATGGTTCTGGAATGGCGAGAACTGGAACATGAGTCGAATGATGAACAAGCTACAAACAACCCACAGTGCTACGAATATTATATGTATGTTAATTAAAGTTATTAATTATTAAGTGAAAGGGTGTAACCCTTCACTATACATGCTCAAGCCTATAAAAGCGAGCCTCGTTGTAAATTATTAATCATCCATTTTATCTATCATTTTATCATATATATTTTTATATTCAATTATGTGAAGTCGGATTCGCTTCTCAATGGAGACAACCGGATTCGGTTGTAGCATTTGGTATCAGAGCCAGCCGTTCTCGGCCCCTGCTGATTCTGGCTTTTAGCCATCCATCTTGGAGCTTTCTCCAAATCTGGCTTTTAGCCATAATTTCAGAATTATCTGAATAAGGATTTTGACCTCCCTCACATCTCTCTCCTTTTCGCTGCCACTCTCTCTCGACCACATCCCATCCTTTCCATCTCTCCATACGCAGCACCCACTCTGCTCCCCTTGTTGCCCCCATTACTTCCACCCTCATTCTCCAGCTCCAACGCAGCCTCCTCCTACACCGCGCCCGCACCTGCTTCCACACCACCAAACTCCTCTACGTCTCCCATCTACCTGCATCCTGCTCCTTGCACATCCACTCTCTTCCCACGACCACGCTCGCCCACTCCCATGCTCGCCCATGCCCACGCCCACGCTCGCCCTCCTGCCCCCACAGCCACACTCCCCCATGCCCGACGCTGCTCCACTCCCCACCTGCGTCCACCTTCCTACCACATCCCGCTCGCTCTCTCTTCCTCCTCACACGCCCACCAGATCTCCCTTTCACACCTCGGCTTTGCCACTCCCTTCTCCTACACTCTTCCGCGCAACCTGAGTCCTCGCGGCTGCTATCCCCACACCGCCTACTCCATACACCACGTCTACCCCTGCTCCCGCCCTCATCCATGCACCACGCGTCTACCTCCACCACGCGCCACCCTGCATCCATCTCCCTTCCCTCCACCGCAGGCATCCTCTCGTCGCCACCACCTCCACGCATACCCTATCTCTTCGCCCTCTCAACCTTCCCCCGCAGCTCCTACTCCAGCTTTCATCCGCCACCACCGACCCTCTTCTGCCCCTCCAGCTCGGCCACCCCTCCACTCTATCCTTCCCTGGCCACCATACCAGCCGCCATTTCTCCACTACATCTAAAAACCCTACTTCCACATCCACTCAAAAGAAAAAGAAAAAAAAACAAATTCCATAATATTATTGTTAAAAACTTGAGTGGAAAAAAATATTATTATTACTTATTATTATAATAACATATAACATTTCAAAAAATATATATTAAGTTGTGGAAGAAAAAACTATATATATATAGTTTATACAACATTAATATAATAATATTATTAATTAATTAATTAATAATTATTATTATAAAAGAAAAAAAAAATCAATTCTTTTGAAATAAGAATTGTTTGAAGAAACAAAGCAAATTCAAGTCAAAGAAGACATTAAAGACAAGTCCAAGCAAGACTCCTTATTATCAAAGAAGTCGAAGAACACTTATCATCGAAGAAATCAAGTCAAGGACAATCATTTATCGTTGAAGAAGTCAAAGTAAAGGAAGGCTTATCAAGAAGTCGAGATGCGTTAACGACAAGGACGACCAAGTTTAAGAAAGACTCATCAAAGAAATCAAAGAAGATCATTCCACCGTCGAAGAAGACAGAAACCATGGAAGCCGATTTGCGAGAGAAATTAGAAGCCAAGTTAAAGCGCTATCGAAAAGACAATGAAGAATTACGAGACATTAATACACAATCAGAAGTAAGGATTGAACTACATAAGATACAAGAATGGTTCAATGAACAAACAATGTCCAACCAGAAAAATCACATAGAAAAATTATGTGCGCAAATCAAGGAATTGAAAGATGAAAGTGATTTCAATCAGAGATTGAAAAATTAAGATATAAAGAAGGAAATAAATAATTACGAAGCAGAAATAATACGCTTGAACAAAATCGTTAGCGACAAAGATGAAGAACTAATGCAGTTACGACATAAATTAGAAATTCAAGAATCAGAGGTCGGCCAGTGTCGACAACAGATAAAAGTTCTTCAACAACAAAATGACGACTCTAAAAAGACACATAAGTCAGAGATAGCAAAGAGTAGTAAAACACTATCCAACAATTCCGAAGAAATTTTCAGATTAAGAAATCATAGCAAGACACTAGTCACAAAAATTAAGAAGTTGAAAAATAGTCGGAAGATAGAACAATCTATGGAAAATATGGAAGGAAAACTTCTAGACAAGCAGGAAGAAAATAGCTGCATCAGAAGTCATAATGAAGATCTTAAGGAACAACTTAAGAAGTCTGAAGATGAAAGAAAATCGCAGGTCGAATTGATCAAGAAGCTTCAAAATGATAACATGCAGTTAGGAAACAAGTTGGAAAAGATACAGAATGAAACCTTAAAACCTCAAGAGACGAAAATAAAAGTCCCAGCTCAGATCAATGCTCAAAAGACGACACTCGTAAAAGAAAATGACATTGTGAAAATTCCCTATCGACACCCCAACCATAAAAATCGATATTTTGAAAAGAGGGAAATGTCGAAAGACGATGGTACTAATGTGATCAAAGCTCTTAACGAAAAATTAGTGGGGAATCCCAACAGTCAGCAACAAATCAATTTGGGATGGATTGACCCATCCACATATCGGAAGTTATGCTCTACACTTAGCAGTTCGTATCAACATGTTTCATCAGCCATGACATTGCAAAGAACAATGCGACAAAATTATAAGGCTTTGAGGACAAAGCCTTTCTAAGAGAGTGGCAATGCTACGAATATTATATGTATGTTAATTAAAGTTATTAATTATTAAGTGAAAGGGTGTAACCCTTCACTATACATGCTCAAGCCTATAAAAGCGAGCCTCATTGTAAATTATTAATCATCCATTTTATCAATCATTTTATCATATATATTTTTATATTCAATTATGTGAAGTCGGATTCGCTTCTCAATGGAGACAACTGGATTCGGTTGTAGCACACAGTTTGGAAGCTTTGAGGAACTGTGGGCTCCTCAAGTTCTTCCGCGTCCAGGAGATGAGATCTCAAATCCCACTATTGACTCACATGCTCCGATGTTGGGATGCGGCCCAGAAATACTTTGTGATCGGTGAGCATGAGCTTACCATAGATGTCGAGGACATCTATTTTTTGACCGGATTGTCCTGAAGAGGGGACAACGTGATACTTGTTGGATCACGTGGGAGTGATCGGACCGTGGATGATAGGATCCAGCAGCATCGTGTTCCCAACACCCGTGCATCTAGTGGGAATATTCCCATAAAATATGTATGGGAACACCCATTACGTGCCATACTGTTCACCATTACAAGGATGGCGAGGATCCAAGCTCCTCACTTAGCCACCAGAGCACAGATGCTTTATGCGTAGGACTGTATGTCTCCAAATATATTTAACTGGTGCGAGGGGGTCCTTGCAAACATGCAAGCTCAACTGACAAAGTGTCGGTAGGGAGAGCTCAAACAGTTTGTATATGGATCAATAGTGATCTCGTTCTTACTGGAACGGGTTCCCCTTTTACGTCCTCAGGTACCACTGGAGGATAGGGATCCTAGAGATCCTCACATGGCTAGGTGGACCGATGTGATGGCCTGACAAGGTGGGGGGCCTATTATTGGATACCCTCTTGAGTTCTTTACTTGGATAGAGGGCCGGTTACTGATGGTGGAGGATTTCCCATACACTGGCACAAACTTTAGAGATGACCCGGACTTGCCACTGCTAGAGGGAGCAGCATGGGGGGACCTCGGTAAGAACAAATGACCCTTGTACTTTTTAAGTTTTGTGCATTTATAATTTTTTTAATATAGTGCTGACAGATGAACAACATGTGTGTGCAGATGTAGGACCTATACGACCTATAGGGACCTCTCTTCTGGCTAGGAGAGAGAGAGGGGAGGGAGCAGTTGTGGGTCCGGCTATGCACGCTGCCATCGCGGAGATGGGTAGAGTAAATTCCAACCTAAGTGGGTTGACATTAAACGTTCCTAAGTCGTCGGTAGATGAGGTGCCGAGGCCCATGCAGGTACACATGGTTGGAGCTACTGTGCCATGCTTTGCAACGTTGCGAGAGCAGTCAACTGTTTTCAGACTCAAGAGGCTAGGGCTGCTAGATCTCCTAGGGTTGTATGGGCCAGGCGATAGGCCATATGTTGTTATTGTGTGTGTACTAAAAGCTTAGAGGCCTCAGGTTTTGTACTACTGAAAGCTACGAGGCTTCAGATTTTGTAGAGACTTACTGAAAGCCGTCGTGCTTCAGACTTTTGTATCAGCACTACCTTTTTGATATTATATATATATATATATAGATACAGACAGTCCGGCGATTTATACATTATGTGTTCCAAAAACAATGATGCGAACTTGTTTATATGCTTTGCTTTTATACAATGTATTATTTACATGTTGTGAATGCTTTTACATATTATGAGTATTATGTGTGTGCGATGTACCAATCTAGAATGAAGTTGGCCATCGAGTCAGTAACTGCGTTTAACTCTCGTGGAATGTGCAGGTATTGAATGGATTCAAATGACCTTTCCAGGAGACGAACTCGTCTAAAGAGACGGAGTAGGGTAGGATCACGAATAGCGTAGACCCAGTTAAGATGGGAAACCACTAGTTGAGAATCCATGTGGATGACAATGTGGTTCATACCCAAGGAAATAGCATCGGTTAAGGTTCCAATTACCACCAGATACTTTGCAGCATTGTTGGTTGCAAATCCAAGACAACTTCCTCCTGAGATGATGAGCTCGCCTGTTGGGGAATACAGTACCCAAGCTGCCAAAGCAAGGTTACGGGTATGTCGGCTGGCGCCGTATGCGAATCCGTAGCATGTTTCCATCTGCACACGCAGACAGAACATGGTATAAGAAGCAGAAACAAGATCTAAAGACACTCAAAAACAAGCACATCACACCACACAAAAACACACAAACACTCCATGTACAGTATATACAAGAAAGTCTATGCATGACAGGATCAGGCATAGTACCTCTTCAGGTAAATCCCATTACGGGGTTCACCCAAAGATATTCTGTCATAATCTTCAAGCTCGTAAGCTCCTTTTTCCAAAACACGTTTGACAATGTAAGGTCCGTGCCACATGGACTTGAACTTTCCTGCCCCTAGTTTGTCATGTTTCTGGTCATATGTGAGGACCAGGTCACCCTCGTTGAAAATCCGAGGTTCAACTGACTTGTCGTATTGAGCTTTGATGTGTTTCTTGTGTGCTTCGTTAGCAAGAGCGGCATCTCGGCGGGACTCGTCAAGTTTTTCTAAGTACAAGAAATGTTCTTCCTCGGCAGTAGGGTTAGGAAGAAGTTCGACAAGGAGTTGTAGAGATGGAATTTCTCACTCTATGGGAAGGACAGCCTCCAATCCATACACCAATTGAAAAGGAGTGAAACCTATGGCGATTTTAACGGAAGTTCTGTAGGCCCATAATGCTGAAAAGAGCATATTATGCCAGTTGGACTAATGTGTACCTACCATCCTTTGGACCATAGTTTTCAAGACCTTGTTAATGGCCTCGACCTTTCCATTGGACTGCGGGTAGTAGGGTGTTGAGTTTTCATGACGAAAACCCAATCTATCGCTCAATTCATCAACCATATGGTTCGGAAAGTGAGAACCATGGTTGGTAACTATCGCCTACGGAACTCCAAACAGCGCTATTACATGATTGAACATGAGGAATGCGGCGGTTTTGCCGTCGTTTTGGTATGTAGGCATTGCCTCGACCCACTTTGTGAAGTAATCCATAGCTACTATGATGTAACTATGCCCCCCGGCCAAGGTAGGCTTACAATGCATAAAATCGACGCCACATTTTGCGAAGGGGCCCACGGCAATAACCGGGTGTAACGGGGCGGGATGGGTGCGCTTCTTCGTATGGAAGTGTTTACATGGAGGATATCTTTTCACGGCCTCAATACAATATTTGAAGATAGTAGGCCAATAATATCCTACACGCAAAATCATCTGGGCTGTAGCCATCCCAAAGAGGTGACCACCACACTCCCCAACGTGATAGTCATTCAGAATGCGTTCAGCCTCATCGTGAGTTAGACAACGTCGAAGAATTGAATCGACACCACAGTGGTACAAAGTATCACTGATGATCAGATAATACTTCGCATGGTGACGTATTCTACGACGGTCATCGCGAGACAGTTGAGGGTTGAAGCATTGGGTTTGAAGATATAATGAAATATCTCCATACCATGGATCAGTCGTACTGATGAGAAACAACGATTCATCCGGAAAAGAATCATTGTGCTCAACTTCTACATCAAAACGGGGAAGGTCACAAATAAGCTCAGGAAACACCAAGGACTTTTTAGACTTGGCTTTCTCGAAAAGAAGGTCGAATTCTTGCAGTATCACAATCCAGCATGAGTGTTTTCCCCCAAGCACCTGACATGTCAGTACGTGGTACATGGGGTTCGAGTCTGCAATGATGGTGGTGGTGCGGAGCAAGATATAGTGGCGGAACTTTTGGATGGCGATGACTGCCGCAAGAGC
This sequence comes from Larix kaempferi, assembly GCA_027924585.1. Classification (NCBI taxonomy): domain Eukaryota; kingdom Viridiplantae; phylum Streptophyta; class Pinopsida; order Pinales; family Pinaceae; genus Larix; species Larix kaempferi. The sequence continues at coordinate 31,946,095 of BSBM01000456.1, read as the reverse complement.
AAGCTTCTCGACATGTGAATATCTAGTTTTAGCATCAATGAGACCCTTACTCGCATAGTATATTACATGTTCCTGGGAATTTTGATCCTCCTGTACCAAAACCATGGCGATAGTGGTAGCAGAAGCAACAAGATATAATATGTAATCTTGGAAATAGTTTGGCGGTTGGATTACGGGGGCATGCATGATGGCATGTTTGATGTTGTCAAAGGATTTCTGAGCTTGATCGTCCCAAATGAACGGGACGTCCTTCTTAAGCAGTTTCATATACCCCTTAGTCTTCTCCGCGAAGTTACAAACAAAATGCCTTAAATAAGTTGCCTTCCCTTGGAGACTTTGAAGTTCTGTCACGTCGGTTGGAGGTGGTAGGTTGACAATGGCCTCCACCTTTAAGGGATCAATGCGGATCCCATCCTTCGATACAATAAACCCTAAGAGGCATCCAAACTCAATGCAAAAGATACACTTATGAGGATTCAGATAGATATTGTACCATCTGCATCTGAGGAATATGGTCGTCAGATGATCCATGTGGAACTCACGCTACTTTGAATGAGCAGGGAGATCATCCAGGTAAGGTTCCACAAAGTCTTTAATGTCATGGAAGGCATACGACATGGCCCGCTGGAACGTGGCACCAGTGTTTTTAAGTCCAAACGGGATTTTGCGGTATGCAAACTTCCCCCAAGGACAGATGAAATCTGTCTTATGTTGGTCGGTTGGGTTGATCTCAATCTGGTTGTAACCGGAAAAGCCATCCATGAATGAAAAGATGACGCTTCCTTCACAATTGTCGATAATCTGGTCAATGAACGAGGTCGGTTAGTTGTCCTTTGGACAAGCCTTGTTAAGGTCCCAATAATCGACACGGACACAAATGGTACCCTGCTTTTTGTTCACAGGGACGACGTTTGAGACCCAATCCGTCAATGGGATAGGATATATGAAGCCAGCCATTAAGAGCTTTTCAATCGCTGCCTTGATCGCTACAGTCTTTCGGGGGTGTACCTGGCACAACTTTTGACGTACAGGTTTGATGTCGGGATAGGTTTTTATTTCATGAGAAACAATCGTGGGGTCTATCCCAGGAATCTCCTCATAGGACCAAGCGAATACATCTCGAAATCGCTTAAATAAAGTCGTACCAATAGCTATTTCTCCAGGGGAACACTTATGGCCTATGCGAATGTGTTCCACTACACCAGGTTTTACCGAGATGTCTACCGGGGTGGTAGGCTCAATGTTGGCCAAGTTGCCCTTAGTTTCCGAAAGACATGTAAGTATGGGGGAATGAGGGAACGGGTAGATATCCGGTGAAAAGATGGTGTTAATGTTGTCCTCTATGTACTCCAAAGGGGGGTGAAAAGACGACCTATGGTGGAGGTCATCCCATGGACCATCATCAATATTCATAACTTCCATGCGAACTCGTCTGAATGAAAAGTACGAAGTAAGAGATCAGGTAGAGATGATGCCCGTCATAGAGAACGGGATGGTGGAGCCATAGCTAAGTGGTTCTCTGGTGCTGACTGGATAGCCTTGTAAATACGTTCAGCAGGTGAAAAAGGAATTGCGTCTCCAATCAGGTGTGTTGTGGCTTCGTCAGGTACAAGCCAAGTATCATTGGAGTGAGATGAAATCTCTATGGAGATCATGTTCACCGAGGCAACATGATTAGGGGGGTCCGAAATTGGAAAAACGCCCATGAGAGATGAATTTTTCAAAAGGCCAAGCCCTATACTCTCATACAGTTTTGATGTTTGTCCAATGGAAGGAACATGGTCACCAGGATGAGTAGTAGTGTCCGGTGTGCAAAAATCTAGTTGGTCAATAGTAACAATTCATCCTTGGTGGGGGAATTGTACTACGCGAAAGACTGAAGAGGCTACAGCCTGCATGGCATAAAACCAATTGCGACCAAGCAAGAGATTATAATCTATCGGGGCCGAGACCACTTCCACATTAATGGTTACGGTATTTCCGCCCAACTAAACTGTGAGAGCTTGTAGGATCCCATGAGGTTGAAAGCCACGCCCGTCGAATGCTTTCAACGTGGTGGGATAACGATTCAATTCCGGAGAGCCGATGGCTCTCCAACAGGCGATCGACATGACAGAAGTAGAGGCGCCTTCATCCAAAATGGAATGATGGACCATTTTCCCAGCAATGTTCGTAGCTACTTGGAATGTGAGCTGATGGGAAAGCCTCGGTTTGAAGTAGTCAAGCCGAAACATGATGGTATTCGAAGAATCAGGGTCGACTGCACCAATTGCTGCGAGGAGAGTTTTGCATTGATTAGGACAATTCTGCAAAACTTCCAGGGTAGACATGGCGCAAGGGGCTTGTTCCAAGTCCTCTACGATATTGTAATTTTGTGTTGCCCGAGCATTAGGATTGAAAACAGCTTTTCGAATCGTGCTCTTGGGCGGTCGCAATATCGAATCTAAGGACGGCTTCTCAATGGTGAGAGAAGCCGACGGTACAGTGATATCAGGTATGGAGTTGGAAGCTTTTTCAGTGTTACTTCCAACAGGTTCTTTCGAAGAGACCAGGTCGTATGATCGCGAGCGAGTGTTCAAATTGATCATCTCGTTACCTGCCATGAGAACATGCACGGTATTGGATGGTTCCCCATGGGATGGGGGGGGTTGAGCAATCATTTTCTGATTTTGAGTGGGAAACAGATCGTTGAGGACTGCGGGAGTCAGTTTAGCCCTAAGAAACTTTTGGACTTCGTCTCTATGGGGATACTCTTTGGAAAAATGATCATCTCCGCACAGTAAACAAGGAAATTTTAGTTTCCATTTCTGTTTGGTGTCGTCAGGAGTGCTCTTTTGTTCCTGCTGGGCAGAAGACTTCTTAGCTTTCCCTTTTTTCTTCTTCTTACCGCTGGACTTCTGAGTTGAAGATGATTGGACAAAATTCACATCTTCAATTACAGCAAGGGTGGTCGATTTGGTGGTGTTGTGCCTAGCCTGAGTTGGTAATGGGGAGGAACCATGAAGGTTCGACGATCCAGCAGGATGGGTGGTAAGGGATCCAATGATGCCATCAGTTTGGGGTCCCTTAGGAGGTTTCGTGGGGTCATAAGTGTCACAGGGTGCGTCGGGAATAATTTCAAACAAGGTGCCCGATTAAGCATAAACCAAGTCTAGGTAATGGGCATGAGCGATAGCTTGTTCTTCAGTGACAGTACTGCCCATGGCGACGTCTCGAGCTATGTGAGGGATGAGAGACTTCGTAAACCAATATGATAGGAGTTGGTCTGGAGTGGGAGCCTTAATCAAGCGTCTTCTCCTCTGCCACTCATGTATATGAGTAGCGGTATTCTGGCGGAGAGAGGTGAGAAGGTCCGTACCAGTTTCGTATCGTATAAGCAGTTGGAAGTGAGTGAAAAAGTTCATAGCAAGAGAACCGAAATCATGAAAAGAATGAGGTGGTAGTTCGATATACCACTTGGCAGCCAAACCAGTGAGAGTCCATTGAAATAATCTTAGACGGATCGAGTCGTCCATCAGAGAGTTGGATGAACACCATAAATGGTATGTCATCACGTGGTGTTTAGGATCCTCGTCCGGCTTGCCATCAAACTTAGGGATATCTGATGGAAGTTTCACCGAAATCGGGGGCCAGTTAGTTCCATGGTAGATGGGGTCGTTCATCAATCGAGATAGATCAGGTAGGTCCAAAGTAGCCAGAAAGGGTAGCTGTTGATTAGGCTGCGGGTACTAGTAGTACTTGTAAGGCATGTAAGGACTGGTAGGACCTCATATCGACTGATTAAAGGGTGACCACGGAGTAAACTGACCGTAGGGGGGTGTTCCTCCTGGACTGTAAGGGGGTCCACCACCATAAGGTGGTCCATTCCAATAAGGTGGGGGTCCACCTCCACCACCAGGAGGAGGTGGGAGTCCACCTCCACCACCGGGAGGAGGTGGGGGTACGCCGCCACCGCCGGGAGGAGGTGGAGGTCCATAACCGTAATAAGGTGGCCCACCACTTCCTCCACCTGGAGGGGTTGGTGGACCACCTCTACCACCAGAAGGATGGGGCCCCCACCACCTCCGCCACCGGAAGGATGAGGGTCTCCACCGCCACCACTGCCACCATAATAATTAGATCTGCCACTGCCTCCACCTGGAGGGGGTGGTGGACCACCTCCACCGCCCAAAGGGAAATGTCCTCCTCCACTATAATAGGGTGGTCCTCCACCGCCTCCGCTTGGGGGGGTGGTGGACCATTCCGGCCACCGTCGGAAGGGTGGGGCCGTTGTTGGTAAAATGAATTGGACCTCCGCCAGAAGGGAGAGGTCCACCTTCTCCAAAGTTAGGTGGGGGGGGGGGCGCCTCCAGTAGGAGGTGGGAGTGGACCGATCGGGGGTGGTGGTGCTTGAGTTATAGTTGGTTGGGGTCCATGTTGTAAAATGGGTTGTTTCCCCCATAGAGTGTAGGGATTTCCGGGATAAGGTATCCCGTATGGTGCGTTTTCGAGATTAGATTGACCCAACGCAGGGTTAACAGAACCTGGATACGCTTGACTCCATGAGGGTTGAGTTACATTGGATGGCCCCCCAACATGAGATAATCCCATGGTGGATGGTCTAGAGGGTTGGGGAGGTCAAACGAGAGGTCCGTTGGGGATTCCACCGCCTACGTTCTGGTTAGAAAATGGGGGTTGCCCCCCAGCCACAATAGGTTGACCATTATTCAAAGGTTGAACCAACATAGGTTGTTGATTAGCTACCATAGTAATAACGTTACCAATGAGATAATCTAGGGGATGTTCGGATATCCACATCATCTTTTTCAGGATCTTGCATGCAATTAGGGTTTGCATGCACTTTGCATGCATCCCAGTCACCAGGTTGATGCCTCCAGCACCTTAGCCACCTTATTCTAACACCCGGGAGCCACTTACTTCAGAGTTTTATCCCTCCTAGTCAGGAAGGCGCCCACTTCTCACCTACTGCCAAAGAAGGGCGCACTTCTTCAACTACCACTGCAGTTCCACTTCAGTTACACTCATTTAGCTCCGATTCTCCCTGATTTGAGGCTAGTTTCACTCCCGACTGACTATTTCACTTCCGTTGGGCCTCCAGATTGACTAGATGACTTGTTCTGACTTCAGTTAGCCTCCCATGCGCCCTCCACTGAGCCCACTTCCCTATATCAGTGCTACACATTTCAGTTACACATGTTACACTTAGTTAGACTCAGATTGACACTTGGATGACTGGTTCTTGTGCATTGATGACCACTACTGATTGATGATGAGGACTCCTAGTTGGAGTCAAGCTACTCCATTCAGTGATTCAAATGACCTCCTTAGGCAATTCGAATTGCTCAGTCATTGTTACTGTATTCTATTGTAATCATTCACCCTTACTGGGATATTGAGCATTGCTGCATGTTTTGCACAGTTTTACACCATATTTTCTATGTTCATCTATTGTGATTGATTTACTTGTTCATTAGATCTGCTGTGACTAATTTTACATGGTATCAGATCCATTGCAGGGACAAGATCTCTTTTCTACAGGTGTTTTTACAAGAAGATTTGAGTGAATTGCTCAAAAATTGCAAAAAGTTTTGGCATGAAAGATCTCAAGGGCATTCGCTCCTGTGCATGCAAAGCTTGAAAATACATCCAATACCACTCCAGAAGCTTGAGTTTCCACATAATTCCTGGATCTGATACATTGGACCCATTCAACATTGTTTGATCTCCAATCCCATGTGTGATGCAACTCTAAAAGGGTGGATTGTTCGACCTCATTGTTCTTGGTTTATTGTGATTTGCAGGTTATTGTCTCCATCATTTGCATTCGCTACTCTGCCCTTGCAAGCTCCTCTACATCAGTGTGCACTCGCTCCTAGCAATGGAATACTCTTCTTCAAAGCCTATCCTCACCCCATTCAATTATTTTGATTGGAAAGATGATATGGGGATCATATTACGTTCAAAAGGTTACTACCGAGTCACTCTTGGTCTTGAATTGGAGCCAAACAACTTGTCAGATAGAACCAAACACTACAACAAGCTTGATGAAGCTTATGGTCTTCTTTGTCTCTCCATCTCCAAATATCTTCACTTCCATCTCAGCGGATTGAAGACTCCAAAAGCTATATGGGAGCAACTTGAAACACTATTTGGCAAGCAGGACGAGCTTAGGGCTTTTCAATTAGAGAATGAATTGATTGCCCTTAGTCCTGAGAATTTCGAGACCATTAATGAATTCTTCACAAAATTCAAGAACTTGAACTTGCAGTTGAAGAACAGTGGAGTTATCAAAGAGGATAAACAATTGATCCTCTCCATTCTCAGCAAGCTTGGTAAAGATTATTTGGTATTTGTCTCTACTTTCAATTCCGGTCGGCTAACTACCCCGAATTGGAAGATGCCTACCTTGAATGCCTTCATTGAGTCCGTCACAAAAAAGCATGACAAGTTGATTCAAATGGGGTCCATAAGCTCCAAAGATTCAGCCATATATTTTCAAGGACCCAAGATCTCGAATGGTAAAGGAAAGCAAAATAAGGAGAAGCCCAAATTCTAACCTCACAAGCAAAGAGAGAAAGGCAAACAGACGGATGCACCATCCAGTTCAAAGTTCAAGCAAAAGGGCAAAGAAGGTAACCAAAAATCTAAATGTACTTATCGCAACCATGGATTTCATCCCGAAAGTTCATGTATGAAGAAGACTATAGATCAAATGGCCCTCCTTTTGGAAAAGAACAACATAACTCTTCCTGACGGTGCAAGGACGAAGGATAGGAATGATAATCATGAAAGAGGACAAGCACTCATGGAAACTGTTTCGAAGCCCACTACTCTTTTGATAGATTCGGGTGCATCGAATCATATGGCTGCAAATATTGATTATTTTTCTTCATTCGATCAAAACAGTTCCATCCCCATCCATTTGGGAGATGACTCAAAAATTTCTTCAAAGGGCAAAGGTACGATTCATGTAAATCATGGAAGCTTTCAGAATGTTCTCTATGTGCCTTCCTTGGCTTCAAATCTTCTTTCTGTGTATCAAATGACACACACTGGTGAACCGAAGCAAGTTACATTCAGCCCTAATACAGTTTAAATTTCTGATATCAAAAGTGGAAGACTTGTTGCAGTCAGAAAGGCAAACCACACTGCAAAATGCTATGAGTTTTCACACTTTATTCCACTTGCAAAGCCCACTGCTCTTCGCACACATGGTAATGAGGTTAGTAGGATTTGGCATGAAAGATTTGGACATCTTAATTATAAGTATTTGCAGCTGCTATCAAACAATTCCATGGTAGATGGTCTTCCACAACTCCGTTCCTCGAAGGGAATATGCACTAGTTGCATCATTGGGAAGCACCCCGAGCACAGATTCGACCGCGGCAAAGCTAGCAGAGATTCTACAGTTCTGGGGTTGATACATTCTGATATAAGTGGTCCGCTTCCCCATACGTCATTAAATGGTTCAAGGTATGTTTTGACATTTATTGATGATTTTTCCCGCTTTACATGGGTATTCTTTCTCAAAAACAAGTCAGAAGTGCTTGGAAAATTCAAGGATTTTAAGGCTTCTGTTGAGACCGCCACTGAGAGCAAGATCAAAGCTCTTAGATCTGATAATGGTGGAGAATATATCAAGGTCGAGTTGCTGCAACTTTGTTCCCAAAACGGAATTCAGATCCAACATACAATTCCCTACACACCCCAGCAGAATGGTGTTGCGGAAAGGAAAAATCGGTCACTGAAAGAGATGGCTACATGCATGATTGAATCAAAAGGTTTGGCTGCAAATCTTTGGGATGAAGCAATCAATGTTGCTGCATACATACAGAACCGTGTTCCACATTCATTCGTGAAAGGTATGACTCCTTTCGAAGCATTCTTTGGTCACAAACCGGATGTGTCAAATTTGAGAGTTTTTGGCTCTACTGCATGGGCTAGAATTTCATCCAAGAAGAGACGAGCTTTGGATCCACAAAGTATTGAGTGCATACTGATAGGATATGGGAAAGAATCAAAAGCATATAAACTCATGGATATCATATCTAAAAAGATATTCATAGAGCGCAGTGTGCAATTTGAAGAACCGCTTCAAGAATTGCAACTAGTCGAGGAAGAGACTGTCGATTCACCGCCTTCACCAGAAGAAGATCCGTGCAGCGATAATGAAGGTATGAGTTCTGATATTTCTTATATTTTAGTAGCACATGATTATCATGACATATCAGGTTCATAATCCAACCATTATGATCCTCCTCAGTTACCAAAGTGGGCCCAAAACACTCTTCAATCTGCTGGTTCGAACCTTGGAAATCCTGCTGATCCGAGATGAACAAGAGCAGACTTTCAAAGAGAAGGTATCGCTCTTTCTATTTCTGATCCATTACTTCCTGAGATTTGTTATTTGATGGCTGGTTCAGATCCCACATCATACTATTCTGCCCACCGAGATCCGAGATGGCAAAGTGCCATGGATGAAGAGTACAATTCTCTTCAAAAGAACAACACATGGGAGCTAGTTTCTCTTCCACCTGGAAGAAAATTAGTAAAGTGTAAATGGGTCTACCACACGAAAGTTGCTGCTGATGGCTCTATCAGCAAATACAAAGCAAGGTTGGTGGCAAAAGGTTTCTCCCAAGTCCAAGGAATGGACTACACTGAGACCTTTGCTCCGGTTGCAAAGATGGATTCCATCCGCCTTGTTTTGGCTATTTCCGCATCCAAGCACTGGGAAGTGCACCACATGGATGTGAAGAGTGAATTTCTACATGGAGACCTTGCTGAAGAGGTATATATGCAGCATCCAGAGGGCTACACATCAGATCCATCATTAGTTTGCAGATTGAAGAAATCTTTGTACGGGTTAAAACAGGCCCCAAGAGCTTGGTACGCAAAGATGGACTCCTTCCTTCTTTCTCAGAATTTCCAAAGATGCAAATCTGATCCGAATGTGTATCTTCAGCGAGTTAAAGGTAATTTTTTGGTTATTGTACTTTATGTTGATGTCTCATTACTGGTAGCACTCTTACTTCAATAAACAAGCTAAAAACTGCCTTAAATCTAGCTTTTGACATGAGCGATTTGGGCTTGCTGAGTCACTTTTTGGGCCTGGAGATAGCTCAAAATTTTGATGGGATCACTATATCTCAGCAAAAATATTCTTCCGACCTGTTATTGAAGTTTAATATGGATGAATGTAAGGCGGCCCCATTCCCATTCCTCTCAGGAATCAGTCTTGAGGAGGGAGATTCTACACCGCTTGCAGATTGCAGTATGTATCGACAGTTGATTGGTTCACTACTTTATTTGACACACTCAAGGCCTGATATTTCATATGCCATGAGTGCCGTGTCAAGGTATATGCAAAAGCCACATGAGCTTCATTAGCGAGCAGCCAAGCAGATCTTGCAGTATGTGCAAGGTACGAGACAGTTTGGCATACATTATGCTGCAGATTTTGAGCTTGATTTCATTGGTTTTACTGATTCAGATTGGGCAGGTGATAGCATTGATCCGAAGTCCACTTCCGGTTATTTTTTCATGATTGGTCATGGTGCTATTTTCTGGTCCAGCAAAAAGCAAGCAGCCATTGCACTTTCTTCAGCAGAGGCAGAGTATCGAGGGGCAGTCAATGCCTGCATTCAAGCAGTTTGGTTGCAGGGTATTCTTTCCGAGTTCGGTTTTGGTGGCACTACTTCGAATGTCCTATTTTGTGACAATCAAAGTGCTATCAAGATCTCCACAGATCCAGTTCAGAGGTAGAGTACCAAACACATTGAGATTCATATGCATTACATTCGACAGTTGGTGCATGATCGCACCATCATTCTGCAATATTGCCCTACTGATGAGGAAATTGCAGACATCTTCACCAAGAGCTTCACTGAGAAGAAGTTCTCTTACCTTCGTTCACTGTTGGGGGTGAGTTCCATCATGGTGGAGACAGATTGATCCATTATTATGCTTTAGCTTGAGGGGGGGCTTTCTTCCCACTGGGTTTTCCCTCTTTCCTCACTTAGTTTATTTTCAGCATTTTTTGGATTATTGTATTGGGGTGACCTTTGGTCTTAGTTACCAGGGCCCCACATTATTTTCTTTTGCACATCATAGTCTAGCTTGAGGGGGGGTGTTCGGATATCCACATCATCTTTTTCAGGATCTTGCATGCAATTAGGGTTTGCATGCAAATTCTAGGGTTTGCATGCATCCCAGTCACCAGGTTGATGCCTCCAGCACCTTAGCCACCTTATTCTAGCACTCGGGAGCCACTTAATTCAGAGTTTTATCCCTCCTAGTTAGGAAGGAGCCCACTTCTCACCTACTTCCAAAGAAGGGCGCACTTCTTCACCTACCACTGCAGTTCCACTTCAGTTACACTCAGTTAGCTCCGATTCTCCCTGATTTGAGGCTAGTTTCACTCCCGACTGACTGTTTCACTTCCGTTGGGCCTCCAGATTGACTAGATGACTTGTTCTAACTTCAGTTAGCCTCCCATGTGCCCTCCACTGATCCCACTTCCCTATATCAGTGCTACACACTTCAGTTACACATGTTACGCTCAGTTAGACTCAGATTGACACCTGGATGACTGGTTCTTGTGCATTGATGACCACTACTGATTGATGATGAGGACTCCTAGTTGGAGTCAAGCTACTCCATTCAGTGATTCGAATGACCTCCTTAGGAAATTCGAATTGCTCAGTCATTGTTACTGTATTCTATTGTAATCATTCACCCTTACTGGGATATTAAGCACTGCTGCATGTTTTGCACAGTTTTACACCATATTTTCTATGTTCATCTGTTGTGATTGATTTACTTGTTCATTAGATCTGTTGTGACTAATTTTACAGGGGAATGGAGTATCCTCCCCTCGAATTTTGAGGTGGGGGAGGAGCTGGTAAAGTAACTGTGGTAGTAACAAGTGTGTTGGACTGTTTTCCTTCAACCGGTTGGTTCACTTGAAGTGCAGGACTAGACTCTTGCGAGGGTTGACCAGTCTCATTAATGGTCGCGTTGTGGGGAGATGGTTCGAGTGAACCAAAAGATATCGGATGAACTGGGGTGTCTCTATACCCAGGCCGTTGCTCGAGACTTTGTCTTCGAAGTTCATCACCCCTAACATGTAATCATTCCAAACGATCATGAATAGGGCCGAAAATATCGGCGGGGTCAGGCCTGTAGAAGGGTATAGAGAGTTCTGGAGTAGTCCAGTTGGGTGGGGATGCGATGGAAAAATGAGCCACTGGGTGACTAGTAGAAGATGTCCAGTAAGCTGTTGAAGGACCAACAGCTATTGTGGGGTAGTCCTGGGGTTAATTTATCCATTCCAACGATCCAGGCTCTACTGGCATAACTGTCGGGAGGGTATCATCTTGTGAAGTAGAAATGCCCACCTCTTCACCCTGTGGGGGGTTGGAGGTGGATGAATCTGGTGGAGTTGGGGAAACAAAAGTCCTCCAACATTCAGGGTGGGGTTTTCAACTTGAGTAACTACGACCGTGTTACGCTGATCCATTCTTACCCTCGAAATAGCCTCCGGGTTAAGGGAATATTCGGGTGATAAGTTTAAGATCCTATGGGACCTTCTCCAGGGAAAATCCTCTAGAGCATTAGGAAAGTCAGCCAGGGTGGCTGAAACAGCGTTTCTCCTAAGGGTATGCTACAAAAGAAAAGCAGTCTAGAAAAACCTACTCAAACTAAGGCAACAAGCAAGCTTATGTGACAGAGTGGATTCAAAGTCTGGAACCTCACGGGATTATCAAGGCATCGCAAACTGCTATATACTGCAGGGTCCAACAATATGACGCGACAAGGAGGATTGGGACCATACCCTTTCCTGCATACCCAATTACCTGGACAGTACGTGCATGCTAATCTCCCCGAGTGTTGTTCTCGGTGTATTGCTTTGCCAAGACGACCAAATGGTTAACTCAAATGGTTTCAGGAATCCTAGTGGTGTCTCCCGATATGTGCAAGGTACATGGGAGCTCAAATCCATAGTGGTGTTGTCTAATGCACAACCGTTTGGCAAGAGACCTTCCAATATACTACCGAGTACGTGATACACCCTTCAATATACGCCAAGGATGGATTATGGTACTTGGTGGGTACGTGAAGGAGCTCGATATACCGATAAGTACGTGGAAGAATTCAATACCCCCAGGATACAGTGCTGGAAAATAACGACAGCTGCCATGCTTAACGACGCCGGAACATGTCTCTAACTTACACACAAGTTGCTAAAAAGTTTACCTAGTTCTACCGTTAATTTTATTTGGACGGTTAGGTGAATGCATGAGGTGAGTACATAATCGGAAGCATAATGCAAGTCCTAGCTACATGCACAAAATATTCTTTTCTTTTGATGAATTCTAACTATGGGAAGGAGAAATCTTTTTCTTTCCAACGAGATTTGCCAAAACAACACAATGCAACAATTCCCAATTCAAACAAGTTTGACTATGAAAGCATTCTTTTCATTTTGTGCGAAACGCAAAAAATTACAACACTACTAATCCAAATCACAACATTTTTTCTTTTCCTTTTCCTTTTCAAAACGAAAATGATGCTAGGTAATGAAAAGAGAGGATTCTAAGATGGGGTATACAAGCTTTTCAATTTCACTTTCAATGGCCTAAAAGCAGTAAGAATTAAAAATGCATCTGTCTTTCCTTAGTATGGAACTAATTTTGCAAAAAAAGTGAAGTATATTTTGGATTTTTCGAGAAAATGAGAAACTCATCATTCAAGAAAAACACAAGCAATCACACATTCATTCAATTTTTCCGAAAATGCATAAGCAAAACATTCCAATGCACGAACAATTTTCTTCAATAATGCTTGAGAAATGATGGGAAAGAGGCACTTTTAACTTTTCAATGGAGGCATCAAAAGATTAACTTGATAACAATTATGCTTTCAAATGTAAATGACTGAAAAGAAAACACTACTTGCAGCACTTAGTGCACTCAGAAAACTCAAGAAAAGACAAGCACTCAATCAAACTGAAAGACACACTCGACTCAAAGTCAGACAGTAGCAAGCAAACCAAGCAAGCAAAGTTCATAAAACAATGTAAATGAGGTCTGGGAGCTGATGTAATGCGGTAACCAAATCAGTTAAGGAGAGGAGGGAATGCAGGGTGAGTGGATGAAGGTGGAGGAGACAAGAGTATCCACCACTACTAGTTCTCAAACTTGTCCAAGACGAAACCCAAAATCAATCCAAACAAAACCAAACACTCAACACACAAATCAAAGATGGGATCTCTGGCTGGATCTTGCAGCACAGAGGGAGTTCATACAATAAACCAAAGCTTAGATTAAGAAATGGAGATGGGATGCCTTCATGCCAAATTCGACAAATCGACGCACTCTGTGCTTGTACACAGTGCGATGTCACAGTTCACCAATGCGGGGAGTGCGACGGTGTCGCAGTATATCAGTGGGAGGACTGCAATGAGTGGCTAACAAACAAAGAACAGAGACCCGAAAAGACATAGTGTCGCTCTGTTTTCACTAACCAAGTGCGACAGGCGAGATCTAAGTTCAAAAATAATAAAATATCCAAGCAATGAACTATGAGACGGTTTGAAAATGAGTGGTATAATCTCAGAGGAAGCAGATCAGAGTCTTCAAGATGAAGATCTAATGGTGAAATCAACTCAAGAAGCAACTGACAAATAAAAGGCTTGTGTCCAGCAATCAACTGAAAATGACTCTCAGGCAATTATAGAACAAGACGTAATCTTCCCCGGTATGGTCGCCAGATTTGTTTCGCGGACAATCTACCGAGAGCGGACTCAAGGCTGATCTCCCTAGCTTAACGTAAGTCTAGAACAAATAGGACAGGACATAAAATACTTTCCTAGATCATATAGAGGTACAAATGTAAGAGTAGATCGTTTACCTTAGATTCGTAGATCTCTTTCTCCTCTGTTGATCCAATGCTCCAGCATTTCCAGATTGCAAGTAGCTAAACCTTGTTGAACATATGACAGACCATGAGAAGTGAAAGCATATATTTCATATGATAGATCTAAGCTAACAGTTAAGGAGGAAAGCTCTAAACATCATCAAGGAGACAATACTTATGGAAAGCAATTATATTAACTATATTGAAGAGTGGAGAAGTACAATAGAGAATAGGATTACAACCATCGCCTTAACGTTGCAAGCTCCTTCCGACAAGCCATGCCAAAGCTCCTAGAGAGAAGTGGATGTTCCCCAAGCTAGAGTATTAGATCTATTGGGATTGATTTCACCAGCATGAGAGTACCATAGACTTCCTCCCTTTAGAATGAGAGTGAGCTTCATTTAAATAGGACTAAGTGGATAGGATATGGATAGGATAGGCTGATATATGATAGGAGAGGCTTAAGGGATCTTTCCAAGGTGTTAGGAATCGAATTCCAACTCTCCCAAGAGGTCAGGGATAGGGTCCCAAGTCAGCAAGCTTCGAGAAGGAGCTCGAAGAAGCTATTTTTTCCATCTAACTGACTTCATCACACCCTGTAATGGAGCAAGGTGCGACGTCGCATGCTGCATGAGTGCAACCTGTGACGACCTCTCAAAACCTGGTACAAATGGGTACAAATCCTTCCAGGTCAATCACTCAATCAAGGTAACTCCAGGGGTGTATACACTGAATCTCATGATGGGAAGATTTTAGGTGTAACAAGCACTATGGTAAAAAGTTGGTGAATAATGTATACATCCTAGTTAGAATTATAGAAGATTTTAGTTTATCTATTTAGATGTTTTAGTCTTCCTTTTTCCTAACTAAAACGCATATATGACACTAATGAGGTTGGTTTCCAGCGGTACCTTTTTGACACGGGATTAGACTAATACATTTTTGGCATCTAAATACATCAAGCCAGTTTTTTTCAAAGAATAGATGATCACAACGGTCCACTTTCAGTTCATTGTTGAAGTTCGAGTTGAACCAAAGAAGTTCTAGTTTTGCAGCAGTTTATGTGTTCGACGAACTCCAAAGCTACATCAGATTGAGGCCTAGTCCCCGAAGATTGATTGAGGCTCAGCAGATTGGCACTAAACATGATGTTTTGCATGGCGGACTTCACTCAGCCATAGCACATCCACTGAAGGAAGAACTAGTAGTTTGTTCGTTTCATAGATTAGGAAAATAGATATTTAAGCTATATGACCTGACTTAAGCAAGCGGAGCCCATTTTTGTAAAAGACATTATTATTATTCTCTATAATCGTGTGTTATTAAGACAAAGGAATAGACTGTTTATTGGGACAGTTCTCCATATTTTTAATGAAAGTAATTTGATCTGCTTATCTATTTTAGTTTCTCAGCATTTCTTGCTTCCTTTGGATCGGGGCCCATCCAAGGAAAAGTACAAGGACTCATTTGTTAAGTTAGTTTTCAACATTTACATATGTTTCAGTAGAACATAGTAGTATTTACACGTTGTATTTTTTCTGCATATTGTGGTAGTTCTGAGTTATTAGAGTAAAACACATTTTTCCATATTATTTATGAAGAATTTAGTCAATGTTTATTTCATGCATGTGCACATTTAATATTATTTCATTTCACATAAGATATTGCTTTTGGTGTTCAGTAATATCCATGGTCCTCTACTTGTTATGAACACTTGTATGAAGTATCAAGAGCAACTGAATTCCTGAATTTTGCAACCTGGAGGTAGAGTGATAAAAAGGATTTCACTAACAGTTATAACTAGGCTCTAGATATTAAAATACATGTCTCTGATGATTGCTAGTTCAGGAATAAGTGTCAAGCCCGGAATTTAGATCTCATGCCCTCGCAACCCTTAGTTAAAAAACAATTCCTTTTTATTGTTTTGATTAAAGACTAGATTTTCACACAACCAACCATAGATAGTTCCCTTGTAGTTGCATATATTGTGCAGTTCCCTCATAAGTTTGTATGAATCCTCGGGTTGATGATTGAAGTAGTGGTTTAGATGCAACACTTTTTATGTTGTCTTACTCCGATAAGATACAATATTACGGTTGATTAATTAATCCCATCAATAATCAAACCTAGATAAGCCTTAAGGATCAATACAATACCATATTGACTTTCTCGTCGGGCACATTTTCCTATAAATCCTCCCATTGGGATTATGTAATTCTCCTACAACTTTCAAATGATTTGTACTTAGCATATTTCCAAATTTAGTGCATGACAATGTAGAAATCTATATGGATAATTTCACTCCATATGGAAATTCATTTCAAGAGGCCTTAACCAATATGAAACATGTACTAAAGAGATGCCAAGAGATATATTCATCACTAAGTAATGAAAAATGTAGCATTATAATCATGAATTATAGAATTGACTTAGTCCATCACATCTCTCTTAGGGGGATTTAAGTAGATCCAACAAAAGTTAACATAATCCAATACCTTCCTAGACCCAAAAGCAAAACAATGTGAGAATCTTTCTAGGCCATGTAGGGTACTACATAAGATCTATCAAAGACTTTAGAAAATTAGCTTCTCCATTGTTTACTCTCCTATATAAGGACATATATTTATGTTGGATGGAAGATTCTCAAAAGGCCGTTGACAACATGAAGGAAAAAATTACCACAACCCATGTATTGCAAGATGCCAATTATGAAATCCCATTCCATATACACATTGATGAATCTAATAAATCATTAGTGGTATTTTCAATTCAACAAGAGTCAAAGGAGCTATTTGCATTCTACTTTATCAACAAGAATTTCTTTGAAGCATAACTGAATTATATTATCACGGAAAAATGATTTCCTGCTATTGTATATGACATAAACAAGTTTAGACGTTATATCATTGGATATCTAGTTTTTGTACACACAAATCATGCTACTATCACATGCTTAATAAAAAAAATAGATGTTAATGGTAGGATAATTAGATGTTTGTCACTAGTGTAAGAATTTGATCTAACAATACTTTGACAAACCAGGTAAGTAGAATTTTGTTGCAGATTTTGTATTAAGACTAACAAATACTATAGACAATGAAGTTGTTGATGACAACTTTCTAAAATGAGCACATCTTTGCAATATATATAGAGACATGATGGTTTATTGATATTGAAAACTACTTAGCTACATGCATATTTCCTCAACATTTTCCTTATAGAGAATGTTGCAAAATTGTCAGAAAGAATGCCACCTACACATGGATAAAAGGATACATGTTCAAGCTTGCACTACCAAATATTGTGAAGGTGCATAAGACAAGATGACATACATGATATTCTTCATGCTTTCTATGATGATTCTTTTGGAGGTATGATGATTCTTTTGGAGGTCAGTATACTGCAAAAATAACATCCTACAAAGTCCTACAAGATGGATACTTCTAACCTACATTGCACAATGATATTGAGCAATATATCTCTCACTGTGATGAATGTCAAAGGATGGGTAAACCCACAAATGGAGATGAAATTCCATTGTATCCATGCGCCTCATTTGAACCTTTTTACAAGTAGATACTGGAATTTGTGGGACCCATTAAACCTCCTAGAAATCAAAAGCAACACATCTTGGATTTCATTGATTATTTGACCAAATGGGCAAAGGTGAAAGCCATTAAAAAATCAAAATAAGAAATAACAGAGTTCCTACATGAGAATATTTTCACTAGGTTTGGAATGCCAATAGAGATTTTAATAGATCAAGGCCATCAATTCACCTCAAATCATATTGAGAACCTTATGTTATTGAACAATATATTCCATAGAAAATCAGCCACAAACCACCCTCAAGCAAATGGTCAAGTAAAGGTCACAAACAGAGACCTATAAAACATCCTCAAAAATATAGTTCATCTGCACAATAAGGAGAAGGTTGATAAATTCGTCAAATTTGTATGGGCATACAACATAACATGGAATACCGCCACAAGGTTCAATCCCTATGTGTTGGTATATGGTAAAAAGGTGATATTTCCCATAGAATTTGAAATAGAAACATTAAGAACAACTTCATCCCTAATTCTAGACCTATTTATAGCTCAACAAGAAAGAATACAACAGTTGAATGGTCTATATGATTGCAAGAAACAAGCCTTATTTCACATAGAAGTAGTCCAACAATAGAGGAAGAAATGGCTTGACAAATTTACCAAAAACAAATATATACATAAAAAAACTCATTGAGGCATATGGAATAGGATTTTCCTTCAAAACCTCTTTTTGAAGCATGAGCTCTGAGACATAAATAATTATCATGGTGAAAACCTCTCCAAGTACCATGATGCAGAGAAATGGTGAAAAACAATCATGTCTCCAATGCCTTGATAAAAATAAAATAAAAATAAAAATAAAAAAACTTATAAAACTTTGCCTTTTCGGTTTTGTAGGTATATAAATCACTCAATCTCTATTTACACCTCATTGTCAAATAGAGGAAGAGGATCAATCCTTTCAAGCTCAAGGGATAACACTATGCAATCAAAAGTTTGTTGATCAGATTTCAAACACTTATCCAAACTACAAAAGAAGAGTATTCTTGTTTACTTTGCATTTTCATCAACATCGTCAAAGGAATCGTCAATAGGGATATTGGATCAAGCACATTGAAAGCCTAATAAACACGGGATTGGCTCAAGAATCACCAAAACAAAATTGGTCATCACCCACAATCTTCCAATAGCTGGTACTCCACCTTCAACAAAATAGAACATTTGACACAAGAATATGGGACCTATTCACTTGGGACTTGTTATAGCATCAGTTGACACCTCGGTGTTTGTGGTGTCCATTCGTCCTTCAAAAGGATCACTTTCAACCCTTTCCCAGTTCAAAAAAAACTTTAAAAACCATTTTTTGCAACCTCCACACACCTTGCTAGAAGAAAAGGAGTGTATATGCACCTTCCCTATGTGAAAGGTGCATGGGCCCTAAATATGTGCAAAAAAATAATTAAAACATGAATCTCATTCCCCTAAGTAGTTTCTATTGCATTTTTACATATGTACCTCCATGGAACCATTTCCAACTACATTAAACATCCTATAAGAGCTATAAAATGAAGCCTAAAGGTGGAGGAAGGGGAATCATGTTGATACTACCATTATGTTGGAGCAGTTGTTTATGATCTTTTGAGTTTTTATGACATCTCTTGTCTTACAAACCCTTGTTTCTACTTGGTGATTTATTTATTGAGTGTGGAGGATCAAACTACTTGTATTTTCGCAATCTTTACCTCAAAGAGAGATAGGAGTGTAGAGGTTTGTCATCAATTCCTCAGGATCGGAGTAACCCTAATGGAAATTAAAAAGGGTGCTAGTAGCAAAAGGTCATGTATACTTATGTTATGTTGCATATTTGAATAAAATAATATCTCATCTTTCCACCCCCACACCCCCCCCAATGAAAGTGATATATGATTGGTTATTGATTCCATTGTATTTGGATAAGTGAATTGGTTTTCCTAATCAAACTAATTTGAGTTAATTGTTTCCTATATTTGCTTTTGTCTTGATCAATTGCACTGAGAAGGGTGGTTTTTTTTCTAGTGCAAGTCTTGGAACTCTAACTTGAGTTGGATTTTGAAAGGATCGGGATTGCTGTACAATTCACTATTCAAGGAAACCACTGGTAAAGGTACATGATTATTTTGGACAGATATATAATCATTGCAAGTATTGGAAACCTAACTTAGGAAATGATGTTTGTTATTATTTGTTTCGCTCTAGAATAGTTCCGATGCTAACTATTTGAGAATTTTCTCCCTAGCAAAATTGGCAACTCCATTGGAGAAGAAATCCGTGAGCTCTCCTCATTAGGGTATTTATTTGTTGTTCTCTAGCCTTTTTTGGGGTAGTTGGTGGTCATCTGTTGATTAAACATTGCTTGATATCTTGTAGACCTAATTAATATTTAAGGAATTTTTTTGGTTTTAGCAAGCCTTCTTAACTGAAACAGGGTATCGATGCATATCCTAGGGGTGAGAGAAACATGTACATGCTACTATCCTTCACAAAAGGGATGTGGCCATGCATTTTCCTCAAGAAACATGACTGTGGTTTTCCTGCAGGGGGGTTTTCTTCCTTTTCTTCCTTGTTTTCTCTCTATTCAATTAATGTTTAGGGCTAACCTAAGGTTCTAGGTTTTGCATTTGGAATGATTTCTTGTCTTTGTGCTTCATTAAGTGCATTTTAGGGATCATTAAAGGAAAAAATAAGGAAATTTTTTATTTTGTTTTTGTTCTTTTGCTTATATTGAATTTTGGTAGCAAACTTGTAGATGCATTTTTCCCTTCAAAAAGTTGTTGATTGCATACTTTTGGTTTTAAAAAGAAAAAATAAAGGAGTGTATTTGTATTGTTTAATGATTTTGAAAAGCTATTCTTAGAATTTGGATAGAAACCTAACTTTAGAAAAGATTTAGTGCATATTTGAAAGCTATCCAATGTTCTTATTGGTTCCTATCATTATGTCTCTGAAAATTATTTTTTACACATTTCGTTCCTTGAGTAACAACAACCTTTAAAAGTAAGCATAGTGACTAAAATGAACTAGACTTGTTTTTCTTTGGTAGAAAACCAACAGTAGTTTAGGTTCTAGAGCGTTGATTGTAGGTTTGGAGAGTAAATTCTCCAGGGCCACAAAAAACACAACTAGGATTTGATTAAAACAGAGGAAAATTCCATTAGTAACAAAGAGATATTATTGGGAAATCACATCTAACACATGTATTAAGCACTACGGTCAAGCTAAGCAAGTGGAGTAGACATCTCCTCTTCACTTGTTTGGTGGGATTACTGCATGTACGGAAGACTTGGATAGAAATTGCAGGTCATCGAGGTGACACCACTTTTATCTAGAGTTTCAAGATGAAAATTTGGTCATGTATTCCCCGCCCATATACATAATATTGACTCACAATTTTTTCCCCCAACCGTCGATTGTGAAGTGGTATCCCCAATTTCCTTTCCTAGGAATCTTTTGCATGGGTGACCGCAAGTGGGAAGTGCATGTGGTATCTGAGATAGATTCATAATCTTTGTTTCATTTCCCTTGGAGGGTGTCTATCTTCGCAAGGGTACTTGCACCATGGGCTATTGTTATGTGAAGATTACCATAATTATTTCTCTTGTCTTCTCTAGCTAGTCGTGCACCCTAATCATCCCAAGCATGATTTTGAGAGGCTCTCTTATCAACTCTTCACCAATTGAGTCTTAGGTCCTAACCACCCTGGGTTGATCTTTGGGAAAATGTTTTTGCTTGTTATCCATATCATAGGATTTTTTTATTTTTTTTCAGTCAAGTGCTTCTTAGATTGTGTGATAGATTTCCTTAGGATTTATTTTTCTTGTAGTTTTTTTACTCTAGGATTCAAGGTGGTCCACTTACCTCTCCATTGGACTATAAGGACTAGAGGTATCTCTCCTGAGAGTGCATAGTTTTCTCCCAAGATTTGAAGGCTTCATAAACCTAACTCTTCCCCCAGGGGGCGAGATGAAGAAAATCAAGACCCTTTGAAAAATTCGATAAATCAGGAGCAGAAGAAAATAGGACTTCTGAAGAATTATTAGATGAAGGGTACTTAAGGAATCTTGATGGTAACATATCAATGCCTGGAAGTTTTACATCCCCTCCTCCCCAATAATATATATTTCCTACTAAGATCAAAGATATAATAGATCCAATAACTGTTGAAAATTTCAACCCACCCTTCATTGAATCTCGAAGCCCCTCTTTCATTCAAATCATAACTTTGATAACCAAAATCACTTTGTACACGTGAACCCTTTTCACCAGTGGTATAACATGAAAAATACTAGTAGAATTTAAAGAGTTGGGGGCACCCATACTACTGCTTTATGGGATGTTAGTGAAGGATTCAGTCCTCCAATTATAAGTGTAATGGCTACAAGCAAGTTCCCCTCTACTTCTAGAGTGTCATGGGGAGGGGTATTCCCTTCTATCATACCTCCAAGTATTGGATTTGGAACCTTTGTCTCTGCAACTCAGGGTCGTAATGATTTCACTTTTAGGATGCCATCTACTAAAGTGACATATGCATATGTCAATACTCCACCTACTTTCCTCAGTTTTAACACTAGTGGGAAGTTCTTATACCCCTTTCAATGTTTTTTCCATTCAAAGGAGGACATATGCCTACATTGATTCCATACATGGGAAGTGGAGCCACATCAAGTTTTGGCATGACTTCTCTCCCTTGGGATGGGGAGCATGAAGACTAGGGCTTTCCCTCCATATGTTTAGATCCCAACTGGTTTCCATGAAAAATCTAGTGCACAAATAAAATTTCCTTTAATTCCTGATAGTAGTTATACACTAGGTTAAACTCTTTTGTGAATAATAACAAAATGTCAAGACATGCTTCTAGCAGTTGGAATTCATTTTCTCAAAAAAAATTGCCATTTCTTGCAACATTAAAATTTCCATATCTAACGAAGCTCATGAATGATGTGGTGATGCACAACCCCAATTGTCCCCATGTTCCTACTAAATTTCCTTCAGACATACCCAAATTTGAAGCAAAATCTGGAGAAGACCCAACTAATCATGTAATGATGTTCTATATTTGGTGTTCTTTGAACTCATTGATGGATGATAGTGTTAGACTCATACTTTTTCAATGAACCTTGCCTAGTGTAGCGACAAAGTGGTATATTGAGATCCCACGAGCATTATTTCACAAATTCAAGTCGTATGTAGCATAGCTTTAACACCTTCTCCCATTCTATCTTTGTAAGGTTGTCTAAAAATAATTGCCCAACAAGCAAGTTCATCATTTTCATATGTTTGCAATCAAAATTTGCTATGTTTGTATAACAATGTTTTTTCAAGGTTCCTATTGTTTTTGCCACTTGTGTTGTCAAATGTTTTTTTCTAGTACTAGCTTAAATAATTGGTGTTTGAACTGTTATACATGCAACACTGGTATATTTTTTCTATATCTTCAAAAAAAATTATTCTATCGTTATATTTTCAATCACATTTTGTTTCACCTTTGATTATTTTATTGCCTTTTGAATACCCAATAATGATGTAACGTCTTTTAACTTTTGGGGAACTAACAAAAATCTCAAAATTTGATCTTATGCAACTGTTGATTCGTGTTTAAGAACATCTTGATAAAACCAATGAGCACGATATCGTGCAATGAGGTCGGCTATTTTCTTCCCGAATTTATTGCAATCAGTGTTTTACAACATTTCATCATCAATGTTGAAAATACCTATATACTTCAATTAAATTTAATTTATCATATTGAATATACTAAATTATTAACATAAGATAAAATAGATTTCACATTTATTAATTGGTATTAAAAAAATTCAATCATAAATTAAATTAAATATACTAAAAATTTACACACACACACACACTAACACGTGTACATACCTATGCTTGACTCGATTTATGTTTCGTTGTGGGTTTCAAAAACATCTTCTACAACTTGATTGACATTATGACATAGTTCTCTCTCTATTTGTTATGGAGTATTTTCAAAATTACAATTCATTATGTGTGTGTGTGTGTACCTGGTCCGATTTCATGTTCTTGAACTTGATTTTCAATATTCATTTCATCAACATTTGGATGTAAATCTCTATTTACATCTTCAACAATTGTCTCTTCAGTATGTGTAAGCTTCTGTCTTTTGGTAAGATAGAGTCTTTGCTTTTCATTATGAGCAGCATCATCTTGAGTGCAATCACATTTTTTTGGCGTTGTCTTTTATTGCCCATGATTGTTCAATCTATATAGGTTTTCAAAAAATCAACACCTTATAAAAAAAATTGAGATTAAAAAAACATTGTAGTCATTTAAAATTGAATGATTTGTGAAAAGTTGAAATTATATCTAAAAATGAATTTATTTTAAATAAATAAATAAATAATTTCATAATATCACCTTAGAATACTTGCAAGATTATTCACTTAAGAAGAATTTCGCTAAGAAAACCTTCACCATATAAAAAATTGGATAAGAAAATCTTCACCTCAAACAAAATTTGATAACAAAACATTTAACACGAATTCCACCATAAGAAAAAATCTCTAAGAGAATTTTTACTATAAAAGGAATTGATGGAAAATATTTTCCCATAAAAAAAGTTGAAATTGTATATGAGAAATACCACTTAAAAGAAATTGCTTTTGAGTTTTTTAGAGACCACCTTATAAGAAATTGCATTTAATCCTTTGAGAAAACACTTTAAACGAAATTGCCTTTGAGTATTTGAGCCTTTGAGAAAACACCTTAAGAGAAATTGCCTTTGAGCCTTTTAGAAAAAAATCACCTTAAAAAATTCCCTTGGAAAAAAAAATCACTTAAAAAAAGTCCCTTAAAAATACCTTAGAAAATCTTTTGTAAGGTTCTCTATGAAAATGAAGGTTGTGAAATTGTGGAATTGGCTTAGTGTATAAATAAGTTTCAAAAGATGCTTACTTATTCAAAGTGGGCTCGCATTCTTCTAGCTAACGGAATTTTTTTAAGATTAAGTTTTTGGTCGAAAAATTGGCTCCATTAAAATTAACAATCAACGTAATGGAAACATGTTTTCAGCCAAAAAAAAATTAAGTTTTCGACTGAACTATTTTTCCACCAAAAAAAATGTCACTTTTCATAAACTAACACGTTTTCATATTTCTCCAAGTTCGGAAGGTACAAACGATGTTCAATACTACAAAGTGACTTTCGGAACTGATACCATTATTTTCGTCATTGAATCTACTTTCCGCAGGTAGAAATTGTGTTGAATTTGATTGAGATCTACTAATTTTAATTGTTTTTTGTTAGCATATGTCTGTTTTGGTTTGATTTCTTTCAAAATTCAGTGAAATGAAAAATCAATAACTTCAAAAAAACATAATGAAAAAAATTATGGGACAAATCGTTGGAGTGTCTACCTCAAAATGGTACTTTTAGATTGTTTAGTTTTAGTGGAAATTGGGGAGGATGTGGTTTCTTCATAAACATGTTTATATTCTACAATTTTTCCACATTAATAGAATTCAAAAAATTCACATAATTAGTATATTCACTCGTTGGATACAAAATTATAGTCATATGTTAATACACTATGTCTAGATTGGCATGACATATTTTGTTTTTAGTAAACAAAATTTTAACAATGGATACATGGGGGTATTCAAACATGACTATTTATCAGTCATTTCATTGTATAAGAACATACTCTCAAACATTTTCTAAATTGACATATAATTCTCTTAAAACAACAACAACAAAAAAGGAATAGAAAGCTAACATAATTCTTCAGAAAAAAATTTTTACTGTAAAGTGAAATTCTAAACACAAAAATATTTTTTTTTCATTGGAAGTTGAAAAACTTGCGAAAACCATATTTATTTTCTCATAACTCCCCCCCAAATAGACAACCACATTCATAATTTTACCAAATAGTTGTGTCCTTAGTCTTTTTCATTATTGATTTCCCTCATTAGGAAATTTTTGTAGCAATAGATCAACTGTATTTTTGTGGAGCTAAACCAACTACCTCAATTGGATCTAATATTCTGTTAGTGGATAATTCCATGAGAGATTGCAATAATGTGGGAGTTGGGATGTACCCTACCCTAATGGGAACTTTTATTATCCATCCACCCATTCTATATATCAACTCGTCTCCTATATATGCAATTTTTTTAGTCGCCATGAGCTCGACGGATGCAGTGCGTTATTTCAATACATCATAATTTGAAAATCCATGAGTAGTGCCAGATCCTTCTTTTTCAATAGAAAAAAATGGATATATAGGAATGTCCATGCCTTTGTGTGTGGTAGAAATTACTTATCACACTATTCAAGCAGCCACTGCAAACCTTGATCATGTTTCTTTGTCAATGGAGGAATATGATTAGTTTGCATCACTTATGTGGGTTGTCAACTATCCTTCTACCCAAGATTTATTAGATATAGTTTTACCTTCCAATGAATCCATTTTAGAAGTCATGAATGGTACTGAGAATCCTGAGAGAGATATGCACTAAAGGTCAACACAATGAAAATCAAGAGAAATAAAGAAAAGGTAGAAAAATCTCTAGTTGTTTTTTGTCCTAGATGTACAAACAAATATTCTAGGAATGAATGTCCACTTAATATTGTGGAAACTTGTGGAATATGTGAAGATAAATATCAAACTAACAAATATCCTTGTTTTCCAAGTCTCAAGTTGCTTACCAAGGAGTTAAGGAAAATATGGAGCAATTATGTTTCATCAAGCAAAGGAGACAAGGATTAACAAAATCATTTCAATCAAGTATGCCTTATTCTTATCCTCAATATTTTGATGGACACAATACGCAAATTGATACTCCACCTTATTCTCCTCCAAATAAACCTAGATTATCAATGTAAAATCAATAATGGCCATACAAAAATCAAGATCAATAATTCCAATCTCAATCTCAACCTCAAATGAAAAAATAAAAGTTATCAAATCCACCATAACTTTAGAGACCAAAATATCAGTAGCAACAAGCATTGATTCGATATCCAACGTATTATACCACTACCCAAACAAGAAATAATTAGAAATTTCTAAAGGAACCTCAACTACCTACCCACCTTAATTCAAATCCAAATAATAGATAGGTCCATCCAGTGTATAATAATGGGATGACCTACCAAACCTACTATAAGTATCTTCAAGAAAACAAGCTATGGTCAAGGAATATTATGACAACTCCTCATCTCATTATTGAGCCCATAGAGAATGATAAATACAAAGAAGTGGAAGCTCGACCACAACAACAACATGTTCCTCAATAACACCTCATTTTCCTTAAACGTAGAAACAAAAGCAACTTATACACATTCATACAATGACCTTTAACTGAACTGAACATATGTATCAAAATCCCACTCCTCCAATATATTAATCATGTTCCCATGTACAATAAATTCATCAAGGAATTACTCATTAAAAGACCAACAAGAAAAATAAAATATTGTCCTACAATTAATGTGATATGTCAACTTGCAGGCCTAGTGTTAGGTATATTCTTAATTCCCAAATACTTAAATCCAGTGGCATCCCTATTGTAGATTTTTGCATCAACAAAATTTTAATTCAAAACACCCTAATAAATCTAAGACAAGTAGCTATGATGTCATGACAAAGGAAAACATGCCTAAACTAGACCTAAGAGGACTTTTAAGACATACACCTACTATCATCTAGTTAGCAGACAAATCAACTATAAATCCTAAGGGAGTTTTAGAGTATGTGATAGTCTATATTGATTCATAGGAGTACCCAACAAATTTCATAGTGCCCCAAACCAAATCAAGACTCAATGGATGTCCACTCATAATAGGGAGACCTTGGACTGAGTGGATATTTCCCCCTGTCAAGTACAAGGTTAGAATTTCGAATACTTTCTCCTACAAGATGTGTTAATCCTCAAAGATTGGATTCTTCAGTATGACTGATATATATTCTTGGCTATTGATGACCATTGTCAAGAATTGATCCACCTTTAATATTGCAAGTTTCTTCAGTGTTGAACATCTATTTGAAGAATGATTATGTTTCCTGCAATGCTAACAAGGATGGAGATCAAAACATTGGTCCTCCATGTAGCCAATTCAATGATAATGTTGGCACTCATGCTAAATTGGAACAAGTGAAGATGAATCTTCTTGAAGGAATATATAACTTTGAAACTAGATTGATCTAGAATAACCTAGAATATGGAAGGTCTCCTCATCATAATATCTAAGTTGTGTTCTATGTTCCTTGTTCTTGATTTCTTCTCAAGGCATGATCATGGGCATGTGATTGAGTCTAAAGAAGTTCCACTTTTCTTGCAAATATTGCAAACAAGTTAGAAAAAATATGAGAGTTTCTTTGTCTATTTTGATTGTATTGTCAACAATAGTGAGTATTAGAGTGTTCAATAAGTCTAATAATATTTTAGTTTGAACCATTTTAAATACTAGCTAAGGCCTCATATGGATTCTTGCCGCTATAACTCATAAATGAAGAGCGTTGGTTTCTACTGAGAATGCACTTGATACAATTGAACATATCTATAATTTATGCATCAACTAAAAATGTGGACTATTCATTTCATCATTGTAAAATATGGTTGATGATGCTTTTATGTGTATATTAAGGAAACATAGAAACATCATTGTGATTGATTCCACTGACTTAATAGATGCAGTATGCAAGGTAAGATCTTCCTTTCATGAGTATATCATTAAACATTAGGTGTAGTCAAGGTAAGAGCTTCCTGTCATGCTCCACATAATCATTGATTCTACCAATCAACAAGTGTTGTGCAGAATTTAGTTGCATGTTATTCTAGTATACTTACAACCCCAGTAATACCATTAGCTATACGATTTCATGAGCATTTGTGTTACTTCTTACCATGGCTAGATTGTGCGATTTCATTAGTAGGTTATGTTACTTCTTACCATGGTTAGATTGTTAGATGGATATATGTATAGGGTATGCTAGCTAGGAATAAAACTTAGACTTTGTAACTTATGACTGTGCATGTTTTCAATAAACTATAAAAATTAAAAATTTATATAAATATTTGAAGTTTATTCCAATGTAGCTTGCAACTGTTTTGTATTGGACTAATTAGCTAGCCTACTAAAAGTAACTATCTAATGAACTTCATCTATGGCAATACAGACTAACTAGTTTACTACAGGTCTTCATGTAACTAATATAGGGGTCCTGTAGCAACTAAAAATGGTGATTATTGTACTGCATAATGGTTACAATACTCATTGTGAATATTGAAAATGTAAATGTTGGAGACATTGTTAGAGAATCATAACACAATTATCTACAAAACTATCATCTTTGAAACACTGGGATATTATCAACATCACATTGTCCTCATTGTTAATTTCTTGGTTGATATTTCATGAAGTGAACAAATATTAACCCAAGGGAATCGCATTTAAGCGATCCATTTTTCTCACATGTATAACACATGTGGATAATACATGCACCTATCCCATGCATGATAGACCCACAAAGATAATTGATGCACCTAACCCATGGATGTAACCTACAAACACAAGTTAACACACCAGTGATGTTTTTAAACACATGTGCCTATGGGTTAGTGATCAGTTTGAGCATGTTAGGTATCCTTGTTGGTTACTTATATGGACATGTGTCCTTGTTTTGTTATAGCATCCCTCACCTATATGATATAATATATGGGAGGAGAGACTACTTGTAGTCATTATTGTGCCCTATTTTTGTACTTGTATTGGAGACATTAGGGTTCATGAGAGTGGAATTGGGAACATGGAGGAGTGGCTTGTATGAAACACTTGGATAATGAACCATTGTGGAAGTTGGAGCATTGGACTACATAATCTTGGAGAGTACACCATATTAGAGGAGAATCATTGAGCCCAAGGAAGATCATGCTTGGAGGGGGTTTTATTTTGGGTGTTGGATAAACCATAGTTTCTATTTCATTTGTTCATCATTGTATTTTAGAGTGCTCCATGTGATGATGCCTTGTCAGTTCCCTATATGAACAAATGTTCTTAATTATTACCTTTCCTATTTGTATATATAAGGGAGGAGAGAGATTATGTAATCATAACCATTATTCTACTATATATTTGTAAATGTCTTTGAGAAGAATATGACATTGAAGAAAATGATAATTATGATGGCCCTCAGTGTAGGGATAGGGTTGTGTACCCTAGTACATGACATGCAAATGGAGCTAACAGCTTGTATGATATTGAAGCCTTAATATTATGGGATATAAAGCTAGGGTATGATCATGGAGAAATGAGATTGATGAGTATTGAGCTCGGTGTGGTGCCTTGGTCAGAACACAAATTGGTTATTGTATCTTTGATGTTCCATGATGGTCTTGATGCTACTGCTGGTGCAATAGTTGAAGACATAGAGTTTGAGGAGTCACACCCTATGATGGACATGTACGATTATAACCTAGCACTAGATTTGTCTTACGATGTCCTTATGTAATGAAATGTGACTAGGGTTTGGAAACTCTAAGAAATTAGGAAACCATGTTAATGAGCATAACACAAGAGTGATAGTACAAGATTGGTATTGTATCCAAGATTGATCAAGGGATTGGCTTAGTATGTTCTAAGAATATATTTTTGACACACACACATACCATAATGAATGATATATCAATTGCATCGAAACAAGTCATATTTCTATACCCCAAGTACATCAAATGTATGCAAGAACTAAAGTACATAGTCCCTACAGTACATGAAGAAAAGGGGTGGCAATATTCATAAATTTCAACAAGGTATTTGATGAAATTTTATTAATGCATTCTTTGTATACAATGCAAAAATCACTAATATGTGTTAGTAATTACCAAGTAATTTGTCACTATATAATCTATAAACCAAGTAATTTGTTCACTACATGAAATATCAACCAAGAAATTAACAATGAGGACTTTTGGGGGAGGTTCTAAAAAGACCCCTACTAAAGTTGTTTTGAAGGCGGTTTTGTAACCCCCCCCCCCCCCCCCGCACGAAGAAAAAGAAAAATGACTTTCTTTTTTTGGGGGGGGGTTACATAACCGCCTTCAAAAACACCTTTAGAGGGGCAGGGGTCTTTTTAGAACCACCCCTAAAAGTATTGAAAATTGGAATTTGGGGGGGGGGGGATTTTAAACAACTACCTTCAAAAACACCTTTGGGGGGGGTGTATTTCAAAAACTACCCCCAAAAGTTCTAAGAATTTGACTTTTGGGGGCGGTTTTTTAAAAACTGCCTCCAAAGGTCAAATTTTCAAGACTTTTGGGGGCAAGTTTTAAGAGCCGCCCCTAAATCCCCCACAACAAAATTTGGGGCAGTTTTACCAAGACTACCTCAAGACATAACCACCCCTAAAGGGGTAACTTGTTGTAGTGAGGGATACGATATAGATCTCTCGAGGATTTGTATAAGAAAAACTAATTAAATGTAAACTAATGAAAAATTTTGACATCTGTAGAGAGGATTACATTCTTGATCTCCTAAGGATATGTACAATGCAAAGTATATGTACAACTCTATCATAACTTTGTACAACTCTATATAATTTTGCAACAATTTACTATCTTACTTTTCTCTTTATCCATATATTTGTAGCTTTGTATTCAACTAACCTGAGTACAATAGCTGCAAAGCAGAGAGATGCAAAATCCTTGATTGGCATAAGTATTATAACATCATTCTCGAAGTAGCTCATAGGATTCTTTACCTTCAAGAGGATTCTCGACCTCACATCATTCATTAAGATACTAAGGTTGGAAACATTTTGTTGGATCAAAATCTGAATCCCAAAATTTTAGATTTTGGTACGGTGGAGCTCATCTAAGGAGATACCACTAAGCTAAAGACAGGAATCATCGATACATAGTAAGACTTGCTCAAACCCAAATCACTCGAGCACTTAAAATTCTTAGCATTGGTGAACACATCGCCATTTGTGTCAAACCCATTAGCTTTCAACGTCCATTTTAATCCCAGGTTTCATTTATGTTTCTTAAAACAACAAACATGATTTGGCTTCTAAATCTTGTAGGAAATGTGTGAGATTTTCTTTGTTTGGTCTTATTGTGATGCTTATAGCTCATTATTTGATTTTGGGTGCTTTTGATCTCAAAGGAAGTGGGGATGAGAAGAGTATGTGTGTTGTTATGGTAGGATTGAGCTTGGTCCTATGAATAATGAGTGTTGGTGTGGTGGTTAGTTTGTGTACATTGGGTTTCTTTGTGTTGGTCTGGAAGCACAAGAGGAGATGTTCATGTTGTCATTATATGTAGTAGAGTCAAACCTAGGCAGAATATGTAGACGAGATGACTTAGAAAGCCCAGTACCCTAAACAATTAATTCCCCATGCATTACACAATACATGAGGTGATATTCCTTCATTTGTTTGGATTGCATTGAAATAGGTTTTATTTGATTGACTTTTATTGAAATGGGTGTCATTTCTTTTCCCTCAATTGAAATGAGTTTTCATATGCTTAGATTACATTGAAATCCTTTTCATTTGATATCCCTCCATTCAGATGGATTTCAATTTTTGCTTATAAAATTGATGTAACATATTGTAGATCAGAATGCATTATTCTAGATGACCTCCACACTGCTTCTCAAATTGCGACCAAAGTCATAAAGTTAGAACTATCAAGTTATAAAGTTCCTTCATGCCTTGCGATTCTAGCTTCAATGGATGAGACTTGCATGTGGAAGACATAGAAAGATTAAGTTGTATATGAAGGATCAATCCATTAATTGGTTTTTAGCTCATATAAGGTCAATTTTCCTAAATTTTGTTGCTAATGTACCATTCATTATATTTTCTTTCAATCAATACTACATAAATTTTTGTAGAAAGAAATGGCCTATTTGAAGAATGATAAGTTCATTGAGTTAGGGAGTCTAATAACATCAATCCTAAATCATATACCAACCACACATGGAGTTTTGATTTTAGGGTATAGCATTAGGTCAAAATTGAAACGACCATGAATGTCTTGCTCAAATGGGTATTCTGCAAAAATGTTAAGAAAATGTTAGACATCCCATACCTTTGCATTCGAGGAGAAGCTTGATGAACTAGGAATGAAGTTATACTCTATTAGCATATTCAAACCATGCATCCTTGTATGTGAGGAAAATATTGGCAAGGGTGATCGGGTAGCCCTTGAACATGTTGGAACCACAAGAACGTACACCCATTTCTCCTTAAATGGCACCAATAGTGCAATGAAAGTGCATAGGACGCCTCCGACTGCATTCACTTCGTATAGAAATGTATTTAAAAATATTATGCTTGTATGCTTTGGTAGTAATGTAACTAAAAGAGATGGAGGCTCATCAAGTGAACGAGTGGTAATTGGATATTGAGAAAATGAAACTTGTCAAAGCCTTCATTGCCACTTGTATTATTTCCATGTTATCATGGTTGTATTTGTTACTTAAATTTGTCTAATTTGACACTTCTCACACACCATGTTGTTATAGGTCAAATCTGCACTTCTCCGTCCTGTGATCACCTTGCCTTGTAGATCACACAAAAGGCCACAAAGGATTGAAGAGCTAGATTGCCTTGGATGATTTGCTGCTAGAAGTACACCCCTCACCTGAAAATATTGCAGTTTCTCTTGATTTTTCCACATGTACGCCCCTCTCAGCATAGAAGTTGCTTCCTGTACGCCACTCTTGTTGTATGAAATACGCGTACATCTTAAGATGAAATAAAAAATATATTAATTTGACGAATTAGGATTAGTTGAAGTTGGTTCTACAACTTCCCCAACCTCCCAATTCAACCACCTCTCGATCTAAACTGCCTACCTTGTCCTATAAATACAAGGAGGATCCATGAGAGGGGTTACTCATAATAGTCATAAGAGATAGAAAGTGTGAAAACTTGGAGAGAATGCTTTGAGTACTGTTACGCTGGAGGAATTCCCAAGTTAGAGTTAAGAGCAGGAGCCCAGGATCCGGTTGCAGAAACATCTCTACACGTCAGGTATATTGTATTGATTTCATGTTTCTTTGACAATAAAAAGGTCGAAACACCCTTCCTATCCCAAATCAGATATCTATTGGATTGTCTGTCTATTTGGCTTAATTCTTGATTATAGTTGATGTTAAATTGATTTATAATTTCATCATATGTTATATGGTCAAGATACGCTGAGGAAGGTATCTTTTGTGTTGCAGGTTCGTCAAGCAGAAGATCAAGTGGGAGATCAAGCGAAATACCAAGCGAAAGCTAGGACCAGTCGTCGAAAAGAGGTATTTCTTTCAATCTCGATCTCTTTCTTTTGCAGTAACCAAATGAAATATAATCAATGTGTTTACCTGTCAGCCCCTCCTACTTGGTAGTGTCCATCTCCTCACTATAAGTTAGAAATCCTGAACAACAGACTGGCGAATCCGCTGGGGAGTAACCATTTAGTCTTTTCTACTCTAGGAGACTTAGTTTTGGTTTTCTTCCAGCCCATTTTTCAGTCTTTTTTATTGTCTGAGGGGCCTTGTAGGTCTGTGTTACCTATCCTTTGTGCTTGATTCATTTCAGTAGACTGTTTGCAAAGCCTGTTTGTACCCTTTTGAGGCATGTACGCTGGTCCTCCCTACTTACAACAGCGTTTGTTACCTGATAAACGCCCCTCCTTGCACTACACATTAGCGTACCTCTCCTGATGTATGTTGGTTGCTACACTACACATTAGTGCATTTTCCTGTAGTGTCTAGTTTTCTGTTAGGGTTTGATTTCCAAGCTTTGGTTTCTTTTCCATCCTGTTACTTTGCTATCTGCACTGACCCCTGAGACCTCCTATGTCTCTGTTGAGTCTTGTTGGCCTCTCCAATCTCTTTTAGATTTTTTTTGCTTGCTTGAGTCTTTGATTAAGTGTCTTTTCCGCTTACTAGCCTTTTTTGAAGTTCGTGTACTATTCTCTTTCCAACATAGCTGCATACCTTCACCCTAGTTGCTATTGTAGTCATACAGACCTGCATTTTAAATGTTTGTTGTCTATTGCAACGTATAGCTCGCTTTCTCTTTGTCTTATCCTTTCTATTAGGGTTTGACCGTCAAGATTGAGTCCTTAGGGTTCCTTTCGAAAGGTTGCTTGGTTCAAATGCTTGTTGATTATCTTATCAGTTTAGTTCAAGTAAGTCGAAGCCTCTTAGTTGTCTTTCTGTTGAGTCCGTGTGCTGTTAAAGTCATTCTTGGTTCGCTTGCTTACTTTTTGCTTGGCTTAGTGTTTTTCTTAGGGTTTTGATACTTAGGAGCAACCTATTTAGGTCTGCATTTCCGTCACAAGTGTCTCTTTTCCCCGTTTATTTTTCACTTTGTTTCCAAGACTCAAGTTTTTCTTTTGCAAAAACTTGGTAAGTCAAGTCTTCGTCGAGTCTCTTGATTCGTTTGCTTTGAGCCATTTAGATGTTTGTCTTACACACGCTTTATATTTAGATCTTGCTTGCTTTTGTACAAAGTTCTCTTTCTTTTATATTTATCGTAAAAGACAAAAAATGTTTTAAGTAGCTTAGTAGTAAGGTCTAGCATTGTTTTGAAGTAGCATAGTTTGCTTCAAAATATTAAAAGAAAATACAAAAAGATTTTGTTTTAGGTTTGCTTATCTTTAGTTTTGGAAAACAATAAATGAGAAAGTTTAGTGAAAGTTATTTACTTTTATGTACTTTCCGTTTCAGTCACAACCATGCCACACACTGCACTACAACCCTTGAGTAACAAGTAGCCCTTAAAAGGAATTATTAATAAAATTTATTAGTAACATTTTTCTTTTTTAGGTATACACAACATCAACTAGCTTAGGCTAGAGTTTCGAGCTTAAATCACCTTAAACTGCTCGACATTGGCTTCATTACTCAACAATCGTAGTACGACTATCTTTTAGGTAAATCCATCTGTATCAAAATCTCTTGGGAAACTCTACTCAAACTAGAGCTAAGCACGAGGACGTGTGAGACTAGAATTGCTGAGGATAACCCCTCACTTTCTTTTCGAGCATAAACCAAAGTTGTCTCGCCTACGGGGATCCTTTTGGATTTCAGGCTTTGTTACCCTGCCCATGCGTTACGGCTAGACTAACAATTGTCCCCCCAAGAATTTTCGTACTTATGGTAGCGTTAGTATCTTGACCATCTAGGACTCTACACAGGTGACGACAGAAGGCTATTTCTGTTGTACCTAGGACAAACGTGGGAGGAAACCCTCTACAGAAATTTGGGAAGGCGATTTGGTGATTCAAACACTTGCACCCAGAGGACTTGTATGTGGACCCCAGGTAACTGTTCTTCATCCTTCGTTGGTTAGTTCTGGGCCCTAATCATCCCAGACTTCCCTTCAGAGGGCATCTGTTTTCCTAGTTTGGATTACCTTAGGACATTTTTAGTGGTGTGCTCTTTGTGCTGCTTGTTTTTTTGCCTTAGATATTTTTGGCCCGTTGAGTCGGAAACTATGGAAAGCATCCCGGTGAGCACCAATCAAGGGACCCCTGTTGAAGGGGCTCCTTGTGCTTTTCCATTCATTGGGAACATTGGTACTCCCTTAATGGCTACCTTGAATCTTCTGAGATTCACTATAGGGCTACCGATTTGGTTGTTTTCCACTCTGAACGCCTTGCATGCTCCTGATGCTTCTCAAGTAACCACCTCACATCAAGAGCATCAAAACCCTATGCCTGCTTCACCAGTAACATCTTCTCCTCCTCCTCCTACCTCATGTGGTGAAAGTAGTAATACTAGTAACCAGCAGTCTAAAAGGAATAGACGGAGGAAGAATAGGAAGAAGATGCCAAAGCAAGGGGGCAGGCACCCAGCCTCTGGAGGTCATGTTGGGGGCACCCACCTAGCCTCTGAAGGTCATGCTGGGGGAACCTACCCAGCCTCTGGAGGTCATGCTGGGAGCAAACTTTCAGTCACTGCAAATCATACTAAAAGCATGTCTTCAACCACTGTTGCTCATGTTGAGGACACGTCATTGATCACTGCCGGTCATATTAATGACAAGTCACCAGTTACTGTGAGTCATACTGGAGACACTGAATCGACCACTGCAAGTCATGCTGAGAACATTAACATTGTTGAAAAACCTAATAAACAGAAGCTTAAGTTCCCTTGTAAGTTTTGCGAGGGAGACCACCTGACCTATTTGTGCCCTGTACTTCAAGAAGTGCAAAGAGTGTGGTCCATAGTTCAAAAGTCTTATGCTTCTGAGCAACCAGCCACTGCAATTCATGCTGGGGGAAAGATATCAGCCAATGCTAGTCTTGCTGAGAGTACTGTTGTTGTAAAGGAGTCTAAGCTTATAGGACGGAAGCCAAAGTTTCCTTGTAAACTTTCTAAGGGAGATCACCTTACTCACTTGTGCCCTGCTATTCCAGAGGTGCGGAGAGTGTGGTCCATGTCTGAAGGACCTCTGCTCCTGAATTGTCTATAGATTCCCAACAACCTGATCAACCTTTGGTTGATGAAGTGGTTGAACCAATGCAATCTTTGGTCAACCCCACTCTTCCTTCGGAGAGTGAAGCGATCAAATCGATGCAATCTTCGACCGATCCCATCAGTCCTTCGGAGACTGATGCACCTGTCCCTGAAGTCTTATGCATTACCAGTTCGGATGTTTCTGAAAATGGGGGCACTTCATCTGTGCCAAGTGAACCCCTACCAAGATCTGGGATCATTTCCTTTGATTGGAATATTCTAACTGGGCCTCGCCTTCCTTCTACTACAACTTTCCAGATAAAGGTTGATATCAGAAACCATGCGGTTCATTGATGTATTGTAGATGAAGGAGCCTCTGTTAGTATCTGATCTCCTTATGCTTGGAGAGATTTAGGTTTTCCTAACCTTGTTACAGCTGTTAATTGGCCATTGACTTTTGATAAAAGACCTAGTGAACCGTTGGGATTCCTCCCTCAAGTACCCGTTACTTTGGGTGGAAAAATAGTCTTAGTTGATTTTATGGTTTTAAAGGACCCTATGGACTTTGATATGATCCTAGGGTGTGATTACGTATATGCTATGCAGGCTGTAGTGTCTACGCTCTTTCGTGTGATGCATTTTCCTCACAATGAAAGCATTGTCACTATCGATCAGCTTACATTTGTTAATCCCTCTTATTACCCAACTATAGACCAAGTATATCCCTTTCCAATAGGCACTACCATGCCACGATCAAATATTGTGGCATATTGTTCCTTGAGTCCAATTGCTACTTAGAAGAATCCTCTGAATTCATGCTTACCTTGTCGGGACTGGGTCCCGACAATTAACCAGGTGATGAATCCATCTGAATGTTTAGACATGCGTTCTATTTGGGATGATATACTTCCATCTGATGAAGTTTTCCTAGAGTCTATAATGCAGTCTTCCATTCATTTGGACATTGATCCACCTTCGAGCATTATTCCACCTTTTCTTCAAGCTCTCTAAAAACAGTAAGGAGGCTACGAGCATTTCTTCCACCTTCACTTTGAGCTCGTTAAAAACAGTAAGGAAGTCCCGAGCATTTCTTCCATCTTCACTTCGAGCTCATTAAAAACAGTAAGGAAGTTATGAGCATTTTTCTGTATCTCCTTTGAGCTCGTTAAAAACAGTAAGGAGGTCACGAGTTTACTTTTTCAGGCTCGTTAAAACTTTACGAAAAAGATCTCTATAGAGTTCATTCACGCTCTAGTTTGACTTTTTAAATATGACAAGATTGCCGAGTATAGTTGTCATTTCAGACTCGTTAAAGGATTTGAAGCGACATCCGCTTAGGTATAAGTTTAACCCTTTTCTGGACCTTTGCGGATTACTTACGAAAAATGAATACTCTAGTCATACGTGGCTAGAAGAGTTCTACTCTCATTGTTTTATACTTTTTAAGGGGAGGGGACTAACTATACGAAAACGGACTTTTGGAGCCTCTCTTTAGGGTTTTCAGGCTCTCTAAACATGAAAACACCAAGCGAGCATTAACCTACTTGGGCTCGATATTAAAATCCACGAGTAGGTGTATGGATTTATTGTTTAAGTTTTTCAGACTCCTTAAAATTGAAAACACCGGCGAGCAAGAACAGATCTCGACTCGATATTAAAATCTAGAGATCAGTATTATAGAGTATTCTTCCATCTCTTCTTCGAACTCTGTAAACAATGAAGAAGGTCTTGAGTCTTCCTCCCATGGGCTCGTTAAACTCTTTACATGGTTGGACTTATTGAGTTTTCTTTTCTTCTTGGACTCATTAAAACAACAAGAAGGATGTTCTTTTATAAAAAACAATAAGGGATAAGAAGGGTATATCGCATCTCTTTCTGTTTCAAAGGCAGTTTCAATCAGTCATATCCTTAAACATAGCACCTACTTGAGTCTTTCATGTCAGTTGGTTTTTAGTTTTTGGCCTTAGGGAGAACTTGGTCTCCGAGATGTCAACTCCCCCGGTTAGTTATTTTTCCAATCATATGGAGGGTCTGTCAATGTCTCCTACATTGCAGTGTAACGTCCCCAGTTTGAACCCATGGCATTAAAACGTAAATGATGTAATATTGTTATAAAATCATGGTGAGGAGCTCAAGGCCAAGGCCCCGCCATCGATTTATTGATGCATATGGTTTGCGTGCTAGCCAGGCACATTGGAATTTCAACATCATGTAATATGCATTTTAATAAAAATACCCGCAACTAGCTATGCAATGCAACAAAGAGATGGGGGCATGATTTTACAAGGAATTGGGAGGAAAAACATTCAAACCCTTGGAGCCTATCAAGTCAAGCCAAGTGTCAATGAGAGAACCAATCAAACCCTCAACTATCCATGTTGACTTTTGTACCCAATCATTGATTTCTCCCAAGAGTTGGTTGAGGTAGTTAATGCCTTGGGAATGGAGAGGTATGGCTATCCAAATTCAGGTATGGGCAAGCCACCCTTCATGGAAAATCGTGTTTGTCTCCTTGGGCAAGAAAAGAGCCATGAAATTACTCTCTAAGGGATTATTCACCATTGCCTTGCTCTCTCACGCAGCTCTAGCTGCCTGGGCGTTTTCCTCCCTGGGTTTTCTGTGTTCCCCTTCATCTTTTAGCTGGGAAGGGGCATTTTTGTGTTGATTACCAGTGGGGAAGAGAACATAACGTTTTTGGGTCTTCCTGGAGGTCATTTAGGCCCTTGGAAAGGATCATAACCAGTGGGAGAAATCGGTTTTGCTCCCTGGGGTTGAATTCAAAATTCCATAGTTCGTCTGGGTGAACCATGAGTTGGGAGAGCCAATGTGGTCCCTGTGTTGTGAGTACCTCCGTTGTAAATGTGTTAGGGTATGGGTAATGGGTAATCCATTGTTTTGGCTTGAGCTTGAGAGTAAGCATCCAGGGTTCAAGTGTAGCCTGATAAACCCAGTTGGACTGGCTTGACTGAGATGAAATGGTTAATGGGCTGTGTGTGAGCTTGAATGTCCCCTTTTCCTTGTGAGAATCATGCCCAGCTCGAGGGTGGTCTCTGAGTGCTGAAATAATACAGGCTAGGCAGAGACCTACGGTTGGGTGGAACGTTGCAGCGACCTAGCTAGTTGTTTGGGGACCATTCTACCACAAAGATAAGTGTTTCTTTGTCTATGTGATTTACTTCTGCAATGTTTAATTGGATGACTATTTCGATGTGTTGTATGCATATGATATGTGTGTGGGTAATGTTTTAAATTCCGTTGTGCATAATTTCTTGTTTCCCATCTGCGCACATCTCTTTTAATGGTGTGAATCTAATGAATGGGCTGAATTTTTATGAAAAGCACCAAAGATTGCCATCATGTACTCTCCCTTGCCTTGGATGGATGGGTGGGTACGTTACATGCAGGCTTATATCATCTCCCCCCTTTATGTTGAAAACTGCCTAAGTCACTTTGTGTCGTGCTCACTGTTCAAGGATACAGACTGTGTCAGCCATTCTGTAGTTTACCTTGACTTCATGTGTCGTCCATCCTGGTGTCAGTTTGTTTCATATTGTTACTCGTCCTACTCCACATCAGCTCATACCTGTGAGTGTTCCTCGTGTTGGATGATGGAGGATGCATTAAGGCCTCCCTTCCAATGGACTTCTTCCCATTGACCTCAGTTCATTATGCTCTAGGAACGAAGTTTAGAGTTTCGGTTAGTACCTTGGGGATTGCAGTCATCATTGGAAGTTTCCCTCATTGTTTAATAAATGGGAATACATCAATGTCTCTTATTCGACAGGTTCCTCAAGTGTTCGACTTCAAGTCCACTTATTCACACTTGTTTGGATCGTACTAGGTACCTTGGACCCCATTTCATTATTGATGGAATTCCTCGCGTTTGTTAACGGTATACATCAATGACCGGTAATCAAATGATACCCCCCATGTTCGACTTCAACTCATTTATTCGCATGGATAGGGTTTGTACCTTCGGTTGTTTTGGATGAAGACCTTGGGACTCTGATAACATCACCATATTTATGTTATTGCCCAAGCTGTGCAAGACTGAGCCTCACTCATTTTGTCTCTTCATGAGACATAGATCCAGCTTGTTGTTATGGCTATGATCTCTCATTTTGACATCGATCCACGCTTGTATTTCAATGGCCATGCTCTATATATACATCTCCTAGTTATGTATCGGAGATCATGTTACACATCTATATGATGTCAAGATTGTAATTGCTCGCTAACCTTAATTGTTGTTTCAGGTTTTTTTTGTGACTTGGTTCTGTGGTTTCTTGCTCCTCCTCTGACTTGGAATTATAATGTATTTCGGCCATCGTTTCCCTATGACCTCACACATTGGGGGCATCTGTTGTAGGTTAAATCTGCACTTCTTCGTCCTGTGATCACCTTGCCTTGTAGATCACACAAAAGGACACAAAGGATTGAAGAGCTAGATTTCCTTGGATGATTTGTTGCTAGAAGTACACCCCTCACCTGAAAATATTGTAGTTTCTCCTGATTTTGCGACATGTACACCCCTCTCAGCATAGAAGTTGCTTCCTGTACGCTACTCTTGTTGTATGAAACCCGCGTACATATTAAGATGAAATCAAAAATATATTAATTTGACAAATTGGGATTAGTTGAAGTTGGTTCTGCAACTTCCCCAACCTCCCAATTCAACCACCTCTCGATCTAAACTGCCTACCTTGTCCTATAAATACAAGGAGGATCCATGAGAGGGGTTACTCATAATACTAAGAAGACTCGTAATAGTCATAAGAGATAGAAAGTGTGAAAACTTGGAGAGAATGCTTTCAGTACTGTTACGCTGAAGGAATTCCCAAGTTAGAGTGAAGAGCAGGAGCCCAGGATCCGGTTGCAGAACTATCTCTACAAGTCAGGTATGTTGTACTGATTTCATGTTTCTTTGACAATAAAAAGGTCGAAACACCCTTCCTGTCCTAAATCAGATATCTATTGGATTGTATGTCTATTTGGCTTAATTCTTGATTATAGTTGATGTTAAATTGCTTTATAATTTCATCATATGTTATATGGTCAAGATACGCTGAGGAAGGTATCTTTTGTGTTGCAGGTTCGTCAAGCAAAAGATCAAGCAGGAGATCAAGCGAAAGCTAGGACCAGCCGTTGAAAAGAGGTATTTCTTTCAATCTCGATCTCTTTCTTTTGCAGTAACCAAATGCAATATAATCAATGTGTTTACCTGTCAACCCCGTCCAATTGGTAGTGTCCATCTCCTCACTATAAGGTAGAAATCCTGAACAACACACGTGTTTATACCAGTGAAT
Organism: Larix kaempferi; assembly: GCA_027924585.1. NCBI lineage: Eukaryota > Viridiplantae > Streptophyta > Pinopsida > Pinales > Pinaceae > Larix > Larix kaempferi. Next base: position 31,903,845 of record BSBM01000456.1, on the reverse strand, counting down.
TGGTTGCAACAATTCACTATTAGTCAAGCATGCTAAAGTATTTATAAGTTGGGCTTATGTAAATGTTTCTTGTGTATGGTTACCATAAACTTGTTTTAAATATAATTGGTTTAAGTATAGAGTTGGTTAGAATCGTTGCCTCAACATCCACCTATTTCATCCGCCATGTATTCCAATTAGTGGGAAAAACAATTAATTATCTTACTTTACTATGAACGTGGCTATTAAATTTTTGAGTTCCACATAAATAATTATTATGAAGTGGGTGATATAATATTACTTGCATTGAAAGATTGCAATTTTAATATTGATTTGGAGCACAATTCTAATTTAAATGTTGAATTTGGAATGCAAATCTTAAATTGATATTGTTAATAATATTATTCAAACAATAAGCACGGTTAACATTGTTGGTTTCATGCCGAGTACAAGGATGTCATGTAACGTGGTAAAAAAATCGTAATTATTATATATGGATTTTTAGCTGTGAGAATCACTTTTCTCCTTGGTTTCGTGACTATTCATCTTGAGAAAAAGCTCTCCCTCTACTATACAAATTCTCTCCACTAGCTTAACCTTTAACGCTTTAAGGTACAATTAGAATTCTATTACAAAACGTTGCATGATCTACACTTCACTTTTGTAATTGATTTCAGGCATTTACAACATATGGGAAATCAGAAGGGACCCTACAATATGGAATGTAACATTGAAATTCACCCTTGGTAAGTTTATGGTTATGATAACATGAGTAATTTGTAGTATAGGGGAAAACGCTTGAGTTGATTATGTTTGGGTCATGGAGAAGAATGTGTATGGGGTTTCCATTGGGAACTTGGATGATTCACCTGGTATAGGTTTCTCTCATCCATTCATTCAAGTGGGCACTTCCCCAAGGCACGAGTGCAGAAAATGTGGGCATGATCGATAAATTTGGATTGACAATGCAAAGGCAGTGCCCTTGGAAGCAATTCCCAAGCCCATGCCTACTATTCGATGGTTATACCTAGAACTCCCATGGCCTTACTTTATATGTGTTGAATAAAAATAATTACTTCCTATTTTTCTCATGCATCAGGAATGCTTTATTGCTCTTGTGATTTGACTAAGATGCAAAGGATGTCCACTTTGCAAACGTGATGTTGAAAGTCTATTGTCAAAAAATATGGTAAAAGTAATAGAAATGCCAAATTCTTCTATAAATGTTGGTTTAGTGGTCCTACCTCTACACTTCAAAATAGATTGCATGTAACATTAAAATTAAAATTCCTACATTTTAAGTCTACATTTCAATTTCATTATCTCTCTACATATAGGTAAAAATTATGTACCAATCACCAGTATAGTTTTTTTTTCCTCAAAATCTTATAAATGCATATTTATGAGGATGTAGAGTAATCATTAACTAAATCATAATAATATTTAACCTCTAAAATTAAAAATACATTTTCATCCATCAATAAATACCCTTTAACGATTTAAAAAGTCTCTTAATCCACTTAAAGCATCAAAATTGTAAAATTAATAACAATACATACCAATGCATTGGCTAGTCATTGCCTTGAAAAAGTGCTATTACAAAGTCCCATACCATAGTTGTGCATAGATAGTTTAATTGAATGCATTAAACCATTATTAAATGGAAATAGTTTATGTATTTATTAATTTCAATTGTTTTTTATTTTATTTTTCAAATTTTAATAGTTTTCCAAATTGTAACTTCATTCATTTAAAAATATAATTTAAATACATTTTTTATTATTTTTAAATCAAGGAAATTTACTTGAAAGGATTATATAAAGAATATTAAAAGTGGTTATATAATTGATCACTGCATATTTTGTTGAATGAAACAAGTCATCATATGTATAACATTTAGCAAACACTGCAATGGGTTCTAACATAACCATCTTCTCCCATTTCTTAAGTGCTCAGATTCTTCGTTTGTTGATAAGACTTTAAAGATGTATTAATTTCTTCTTGATGTTTAAATCATTTTTTTTTCTACGGAAACGGTGCACGGGAAACCCACCAATACTTCCCCACATTTCGTGGATGGTAAACCGTAGACCATAAATAACGGTTGGCCTAGATGTTTAAATCATTGTTGACACAATGCATACAGAGGTCATTCTTTAAGAACTATCTTTGCATCGTTGACCTGCTTGCCATGTTGTGTCTTAACCATATTGTTATGGTTTTATAGATCTCAAAAACATATACTAAGAGATATATTATATATTATACATATTAAGAATGTTAAATACTTATAATTATAATGGGATAATATAAAAGTTAATTTATTATATCTTTATTATTTCTACAGTGATATACTTTTCATTGGAAAGTCAAAGTTCATTGACTTGTATTAATATGCTTTTTAAGACATAAATTTTAACAAAGATTTATAATGTTGGCATAATTTTAATATTAAACATAATATCTATGAGGAACCTGCAACAATTAATTGATAAAATGCACAATATATGAGATTGCAAAATATTTGTATTGATCGCAGGCCACTTCGAGGGGACAACCTCCTTTGAGCAAGTTCAATACAAATAAATTCACGGTACCTTCATTGGCCTCAACACACACTTATATACTAAGTCTATGCCCAATACTATGGGTCAATACCCTGGAACATATAATATTATGGGACGACTTACAAAGCATATGCGTCCAATACTATAGGTTAATACCATGGGCTAATACAAACTATGGATCAACAAATACTACGGAACGACTTACAAATCATACGCGTCCAACAACAATATACTAACAAAGTAAAAGAAGGGTTGACATGGGTTCCTAACATCCCCTCCCTTAGAAAAATATTTGCCCTCAAAGCTTTAGATGTGGAAATTGATGCGGAATCTGAAGGAGTGGTTCCCCTGTAGCATCCTCGGGGTGCATTCCGTGCCACTGAATTAATACCTCTGTGATAGATTGAGAGAGAAGCTGACGCCTTTTGAGTTTCAGGGAGGATTGCTTGGAAGGCTATAGACAAAGAAGAACCATATCACCTGCTTGAAAAGTGCGCTCAGAACAGTGCTGATCGGCATGTTGTTGCATTCGAATTCTTGCCATGTGAATATTGTCCTGTAAAATGAGAAGAATATGGTCGCGGTTTCGAAGAACTGAGTCAATTGCCTGAACTGGGGAACTGCTGAGGGTGTATGGAAGAAGAACTGGCGGTGTCGGCCCATAGATTGCTTCATATGGTGTCATTTTAGATGTGGTATTGGACCACCAGAGCGCCTCAAGGAAATCCATAGAAATAGTTGTCCAAATTTGTGTAGGGATGGAAAAGGGTTCGAGTAGTCCCGAAAGGAGTTTCGTTTCACCCGTGTTGACCTGGAAAGTATCACAGTCAGCCACCATATGTTGAATTGTCATTTTCAGTCCTGGACAAAAGAAGTTACATTGTTCCCGATCATACGTTTTGAGGATCCCATAGTGCCCTACCGGTGGAGAAGCATGGAGTTCATAGAAGACATAGCCTTGTTGAACAAATTGCAACCAATTTGGAACAAGCATAGAAATAGTTGAAAGAGAAGTTGGGTCATCAAATGTGTGAGAAGGAGCATCCGCCACCAGATTGTCCTTACCCTTCTTGTAAGTGATCGCATAGGTATATCCCATGAGTTGGCTAACCCATTTCAGGCGTGTTGGGGAGGAGACCCGTTGTTCCAGGAAATTTTTCAGACTCTGGTGATCAGTCTTGATGCAGAAATAATTCCCTAATAGGTATGGCTGCCACTTTTGCAGTGCATGCAAAATAACCAGCATTTCCTTCTCAGATGTAGACGCGGTGAAATTCTTACCGAAAAGGTCTCTTGAAGGCGGCAAGCCCACTGGTTCATCAAAGACACCTACATACACTAGTACAAAATGAGAGATAAGTGACCAAAAAAACGACCAAAACCCGCATATAAATGACCACTTTTGAGTTGGTGACCACTGGTAGAAAATCAGCAGTCATATATCACGCAACCAAAAATGTGGTCATATTTTGCTTGGTCATTTATAGCTTATCTTATGGTCATATATTTGGTCGTATATTTGGTCATTAATTTGGTAATATATTTGGTCATTAATCGTCACAATTAATGACCAAATTTATGACCACATTTTTTGTCACGTGATAAATGACCGCTAATTTGCTACCAGTGATTGCCAACTCAAAAGTGGTCATTTATATGCATATTTTGGTCATTTTTTTGGTCACTTATCTCTCATGTTGTAATGGTGGTAGTTTATATGCAAATTTTGGTCATTTTTTTAATCATTTATTCTCTTTTTAGTGGTTTCAGAATATAAATAGGGCATGGTGGAATCGAACCACCAACCTCTTGCCTATAAGGCAAGTGCTCTACCATTGAGCTAGCACCCTTAAATAGAACACAAGAGCTTGAAAGATGAGCATTTGCTTGCGTGTTGGACAGCTTCTTGCACCTGTATCATGTACCATGAAAAATACCTCATGTTAGTTTAAAAGATAATAAAATTATAATTATAATAAAAACACCACATTACTGCTTCTATACATATCAATATCTGCACCCTCCCATTATCTCACATTATGAATATCTTCACAAGTTGAATAATAGTACAAAAACCCTTCAACTAAACTAAGATGATAGCAATAAGAAACCTCGTTTTCAATAATCAGATTGTTCCTATTGATTGACTTGCCTATGAGAGGCACAGTCTGGTCTGAAAGTTATTTTTCCGAGTATAAAGGAAGGTCTTCACCCCCAGGTAAGTTATCAGACTTGTTCCTATTGATACTTTACTATGTTGTTTACATGTATGTACACTTGTAGTACTAAGGACTTTTAATGCTTGTATTACAATAATTTCGCATTTATACAAGCAAATAATTAATTAATTTGGATGACTTGTGTGTGTATATATATATATTAGCAAAAGATAACTAAAATAAATTGTTTTCAGCCTGCCTGTTTTTCAATTATTTTTTAAATCTACAAACGATAATTATTTATTTATGACCCTGTAAAGCTACCAATTACGAGTATGGACTAATTTATTTTATTTTTATGTAAAATTAATAAGAATTGTGATTATTTATTTCTCTCAAGACACAAATAGAAGTCAAGCCAGCTTATCCAAATAATTTTCATCTCATAGTTTCATAGTTTCCAAGCAAATGGTTTTATTTTCCCTTTGCTATAGAAATATTCTCACCTGCAGGGCACTCATCTGCTGAAAGTAAAAGAAAGTTGAATTGCACATAATCTGTAATATTAGAAAATGGCAATTAAACATTACACATTAATAAAATGAAATTGAAGCTGGGTGCCTTAGCTCGAGTGGTCAAGCACTGTGAATTGAGAAAAACATGGTGAGGCAAAAGTTAAAAAGTGAAACATATTCATATTCATCAAATGGAATGAACTTGCTTAAACCAACAAAGAACATACTACATTTACAGTGATCTTCACTATCACAACAAGAACGGAAAGCATGGCGGAAAGATGAAAAGTATAGTTACTTGAAGCAATGACATGTCTTTAACGAGCTCAATAAGAAATGCCCCAACATATGCATCACCGGCACCTGTTGTATCAATTATCTTGACTGGTATGCTACTAACCCTCCCCCGAAAATCCTACAATAAAAGAATCAGAAGAAAATTAAATCGCAATATAGCACTCTAGATCAAGCAAAACACAAACAGTTTTGTGTATAATCATGATGGGAATGACTTCTTAGTCTCGACTCATAGTGAGTGTTATCTCCTCAGACTATTAGGAATCGTTTGTGCTTACAACAATTTACAGGAAAGAGCTCTAGAGGTTCATCCATTCCTGAAGATACACCTAGTCATAAAGGGTAATATAAGAAGGGAAAATGTTGATAAGAGGGAGAAGAATGCAAAGACTTAAGCAGGTTGTAGACCAATACCAATTTCTAACTTGTTTGTGTAAGACTAATTTAACACCTTCAAGTTGGTGCTATAAAATGATTTAACTTTATATAGCTATCTGCCAATATGAATTTAATAATGAATCAAACATTGCTCAATTATTCACATGTACCAACCTTTGTATAATATCTGCAACCTTTCTCTCCCTCAATTATGAGAAGTAACTTCAGCCCTGGATGCCAAAGTGACATGACTACCTCGTCATTTTCATAGTCCCGCCCATTTGTAATGAATGCTACTTCATCCTCACTGACCTGCTCAGAAGAAAAATATGATCAGTAATTGGTAGTAGCCGGCACATAAATATCACAACTAAGTATCATTTTGGCTTAGAAACATCACAACTAAGAATCATTTTGACTAAGAAACATCACAACTAAGAAACTTTTTAAGACTCTTCACTTGTCCTGATTCTTTATCCATGAGAAAAGCATATTAATTGTCCAATCTAAAATGCACTAAAGGAAGCTATGCATTAACGGTGTCTATACAAATATCAGAAAATGATGCTTACTATGCAGTTTGGTTGTGTACGGAAGCCTACACTCTCAAGTTAAAGCATTTCACTTTTTATGTTTGAAAGCATTTTCCTCATTAAGAATCAAGATAGTACCTTAATAAGGTCTGCCTTATCCCATATGTTGAGAATTCCTTCACGAGCTTCCTCAGAATATGACCACAATGGCAATCTAAGATTAGGATCATAAGATAACAAGGCACCAATATCTTTTGCAATCTTCATAGATGAAAGATGAGCTGATCTACATGATTCTGCAATCAGGCTTATTGATCCAAAATGAAATATACTTGCCTGCAAACAAATTACATCATAAAAGCTTTAGTAAAGGGAACAATTTTTCATCATCATACAGTTTTCATCACCAAGTAGAATCCCAAATGGATTGAGTCCTGATATTTTGAAGAGTATACATACAATGGAAAACCAAGAAATTGCGACCCTCAAACAACTTTCAACAAAGCGAACTAGATGCTTCTTTGCACTTAAGGTCGGGACTATAGAGTGTGAACCAAAAAAAAAATTGCTTAAACTCCAATTTACAACACAATTCCAGCACATAAAGAACAAAAACCTTTAGGTCCGATTCTTCACAGATTGAATCAAGTTCGAACAATCTACACCATGTTTAAAGTTCCCATTTGTATTTTGATAGAACATAGGATGTAAATAACACCCAAGCCCGACAAGTTTAAATGAAGCCACCCTCATAAGTAACAATCTAACCCCAAGCACAAATAACTGAAGATTTTTTTATCAAATCTTGTGTCCATTTGTCCTTATTTTATACAACATTCCAAACATTTGCAGATCTGGAATTATATATTAGAAAACATCAACTAGGATAACTTGAAAGAAAAGTGGTACTCTTTGTATGCATTATATGCAGAGCTTTTGAGGAAAAGGACAATACTTCTAAAAAATACAAATATTGTCAGTTACAACTTATATGTGATATGTCCATAATCTATGGACATGCTGGGACATGCATACTAAAGACTATAGTCTATGTGAAGGTTTACTCTGGTTACCACCTGTCTACGGCTTGAAGACTCCAAGGGTTTCCTGTGCATGGTTACATGGTAGTGATTAAAAAATATAAAAACCTCAAATTGACTATATCCTATAATTTCCTAGATAGAATTAGTCAAGCGCTCAACCAAGGGAGGATATTTGCAGGGAGACCGCTGGAAGTGGATTTCATTCAACGATTGATATTTTTTGTTATATTGTGGACAACAAGGGACATTTGTACATACTCCACTTCAACCTGTGCAAAAAATGAACTATTCATGGGTGTTTCACCATTTTGTGGAAGGCTAGACACATATGAATATACCCACTTCGGCCACAGTAAAAATCATTTGTTGGAGTATTTTTTGACTTTGTGTGAAGAATATACTGCTAATAAAAAAATTGCAGGTCCATAGGTCGAGAAAGAATTCCATTGCAAGGTTTATTCTCTGCATGTTTTGTGGTCATTTGTTTGCAAATCATCTTCACCATCTTCTCTATTTCTCTACGAATATATATTATTTAAATAAATTAGCAAAACTTTCCATACTTATTATACCAAAATCTAGTCCCTCGTACTTTCCCAATATCTGTCGCACCTTTCATACTGTGTTTGGTAGCAAAGAATAAAAAATGCATTGTTTGTCAGTTCTTATATCCATATACTGACTTTCCCAGAGCCATCGACATTTATAACAGGCTAAAAAATCCCTACTAAACAAATGTGAGACCCTTCAATAGGAAAATATTTTGAGAATTTTCATTGGGTGCATCCAAAAACCGACTGAAAAACATGTATGCAGGTATCAATGTAGAACAAATATTTGGCATTTTGGAGAATTAGAGAAATAGAAAAGGGAGGTGAGTCTGTGGCTCTATAATTGCCACCACTGTAAGAGTTTATAGTGCAGATATGTAGCAGTTCCCAAGGAGGTACTATAGTGCGAGCTTGAGCAGCAATATCAGCAATGTTGTGAAGCCAAAAGGAGCATGCCTATGGGGCATCCTCAATGCCCTTCAGGGACTCTCAAAGAGAGGAGTTAGAGGTGAGGGGGGAGAAATCCTTCTTCCAGTGTTTGCAGTAAAACAAGAAACTCTGGGGAAGGTGTGTCTTGTTTGAATGTAGGATCTGTTATGTGATTTAAACACTTTCTTGAGCTCATGATGCAATTAAAGCATGGCAAACACTATGTGCAAATAATAAGTATCCTAGCACTTATTGCCAAATTATTTGGCATTTTTCTAAAATTAAAAATTAAAAAAAAATGTGTGAAACTTGAGCTAAAGTAACTGAAGGCTGCAGATAAAAGGCGAGATCTCTGTTTCCCTGTGAGAGGTTTTGTATAGTTATTTCAGTAGAGGAATTTTCAACAATGACCTACACTTCATGCCTGAAATTGGGTTATATTAAAGATATTGGTCCCACAACCATAATAATATTTAACTCTGCTATATATCAAATTTCATTTCCCTCAGATAAGATATTCAATACCATACTTATATCTTATCAGAGATTCCACGTAATGGTGCATGACAATCAGAGTCAATTAGCCTTTGACATATTTTAATGAAGTCCATATGTTGTTGCAGTGTTCATTTAATAGAGAGGCGCAACAATATTATCCACCTTTTCCAGTCTCCACGCTTTTCAGGGTGCAATGGCGCAACTTTTCACTGGTTCTCATCTTCAACACAAACTGGATATTTGTAGAAAACATTGTCATGCTCCACTTACACGCAACTCAAAGAGAAATTAGGGTTTCACCCTTGGAGAGAACGCGCAGCTCAAGTCATTGTACAGTATTTTGAATGGTTCTTACTACCAATATGGAGCTTTAGTGAGAAACTCATAGTTTCTAGACTTTACTCTCCAACACAAAAAAAGGCAAACAATTAGCAGAATACAAAAAAATTGGAGCTCTTGTTCCTAGAGAGAAATCTTAGCAGTCTTGTTCCTGGATGGAAAACATAGTAGTCCTTCACAAGCTTTCCACTTTCAAAGCATATTCCATCAATACTAATGCACAGGCAATCCAAATTCCTTCACCAATGAGTCTTCTCGATGAGAGTCTTTGTCTTCACAAGTTGTGTGAATAAGTGATAGCTTCACAGGCTCATATCCCACTCTCTACACCAATGTAGGGATTTGAGAAACACCCACGATCAACACCAACAGTATTCAACTGGTATATAGAGACACCTACTTGAAAAGGACAACTGCAAGATAAGGATGAAATCTGCACTTCCAATAAAAAAACAAGATAATTCTACTAGACCAAAAATTTGCCTGTCTTGGTAACAGTGGAACTTTTATTGGTAAAATCCTTTGTCTTGGATCAAACCAATATACCGTCCATAATATGGTATATTGGAAAGGAACTATGAGAAACAAATATACATTACTTGTAGTTATGGTATATTGGTTTGAGATATGGGATGTCTTGGTTCGTCTCCCTGAACAAAGTAATAGAAAAAAGTCTAAAACATTAGCTCTTATCCTCAGAAAATTCCACATTGCACTTAACAAATGTAAAACTTAAATGACTGATGCGTAGATGCTTCTGTCTTGGTACCACCCAGAAGTTAGAACACTAGTCGTTTCCTAAAATTTGAGAGTCCAATTTATTTGACCATAAATACAGTGATCACATTAAGCAAAGAGGAAACAAAAGACAAAAAAACTAATATAAAAATGTGATATGATTTTCTAAGGCATACCTGAGTGGTTTCTAAATTTGCGGCATGGAGTAATGGCGCATGACAGTCAGAGTCAATTAGTCTTTGACATATTTTAATGAAGTCCATATGTTATTGCAATGTTCATTTGATAGAGAGGCGCAACAATATTATCCACCTTTGCCAGTCTCCACGCTTTTCAGGGTGCAATGGCGCAGCTTTTCACTGGTTCTCATCTTCAACACGAACTGGATATTTGTAGAAAACACTGTCATGCTCCACTTAAACGCAACTCAAAGAGAAATTAGGGTTTCACCCTTGGAGAGAATGCGCATCTCTAGTCATTGTACAGTATTTTGAATGGTTCTAACTTCTTACTTCCAATATGGAGCTTTAGTGAGAAACTCATAGTTTCTAGACTTTACTCTCCAACACAAAAAAAGCCAAACAATTAGCAGAATACAAAAAAACTGCAGCTCTTGTTCCTAGAGAGAAATATTAGCAGTCTTGTTCCTGGAGAGAAAACATAGTAGTCCTTCACAAGCTTTCCAACTTCAAAGCATATTCCATCGATACTAGTGTACACGCAATCAAAATTCCTTCACCAATGAGTCTTCTTGATGAGAGTCTTTTTCTTCACAAGTTGTGTCAATAAGTGATAGCTTCACAGGCTCATATCCCACTCTCTACACCAATGCAGGGATTTGAGAAACACCCACAATCAACACCAACAGTCTTCAACTGGTATTCAACGATATTCTGCTAACTTGTTGGATTCATATACTTCAATGCATCTCCAAATTGATCACAGACTTCACTTGTAATGATTCTGCATGGAGCAACAGGCTTGTATCCATGCAATTTCAACGGAGCACCATTAAATTGTTCAACGGTATTATAGACAAGGGAGTTCAAAAGATTGGGGTTTCCACCACTCCAAACAAACATGATAGAGCATTGCCTAGTCTCACACTTCGTATGTAAGCCTCACGCACAAGATAATAAATTAGACTTCACTCAGAGAGGTGTGATGCATGCAACAATCAACAATACGAATGCAGAGATTTGAGAGACACTGAGCAATGTAACCCGCAGCTCTAGTCTTCAATGGGCTCACTCTCTACAACTGGGCTCATTCTCCCACTCTCAATGCAACTCTCCAATTTAGAGGTAGATGAGGATAGGTTGAATTATCAACCGCAGCTCCAAGAGAAGGCACAAACCAAAAGATGGAGGTTGAAACATTCAATGGTAGCAATAGTCTACAAAGAAACACTAAACAGTTCAATGTTGAAAATTAGGGTTCCGGTGCAGCTCTTCAAAAACTTGATTCAACGCAATGTCTTCGTTATTCAATATTTCACAATACTTCACGCTAAACAGGAAACAAATACAAGAAACCGACTACACTTTCATAAAAATTGTATAATATACCCCTAGACAGCTATCTCTGCATAATAGTGTATATGAAACCCACAGAATATCCAAGACTTACCATATTCCCTCCGTGGCCTAGTCGCACGCTTCGTATGTAAGCCTCACACACAAGATAATAAAGTAGACTTCACCCAGAGAGGTGTAATGCATGCAACAATCAACAGTACCAATGCAGAGATTTGAGAGACACGGAGCAATGTAACCAGCAGCTCTAGTCTTCAATGGGCTCACTCTCTACCACCGGGCTTATGCTCCCACTCTCAATGCAGCTCTTCAATGTGGAGGTAGATGAGGATAGGTCACATTATCAACCGCAGCTCCAAGAGAAGGCACATACCAAAAGATGGAGGTTGAAACATTCAATGGTAGCAATAATCTGCAAAGAAACACTAAATAGTTCAATGTTGAAAATTAGGGTTTCGGTGCAGCTCTTCAAAAATGAGAGTCAACGCACTCTTCAATGTTTCACAATACTTCGCGCTAAACAGGAAACAAATACAAGAAACCGACTACACTTTCAGAAAAATTGTATAATATACCCCTAGACAGCTATCTCTACATAATAATGTATATGAAACCCACAAAATATCCAAGACTTACCATATTCCCTCCATGGGACAAATAGTGAACTTTTGCTCCTTCCAGCAGACCTGTTGAAAGTAACATTTTGGTGCTTGTTGGTACCTCTGTGAAACTCATAAGAGAAGAATAGGAGGGTAAGTAGGGAAGGGAAATTAATGTGCAATGAAATCCCAATATAGGATCTGCCACTGTGTAAGATATCTTGCAACTTGACACTGAAGCCATTGGCGATTTTAGTAGTAATTAATACTCATCTCCATTGGAGTAAAGAAAACGAGGGAAGGAATTCAGTTACTTACTCGAATACCATGGCCAATGTCTGAAACTTGAATGAGCTTGAGACCTCCAGCATTGATATTGTTTTCAACCAATTCCTTTACAGCTGAGAAAGGACGATGGATAACTTCTCTTGCTACAATTTGATTCACTACGGACTCTTCAAGCCAAGGGATGGGTTTAGATAATAAATCTATTCTCTAGATTTTAGGGTTTGGAAGGATAAAAATACAAATCCTGAAATCCTGACCTATATTGTTGATTAATCAATTCATGAGCTCTGGCAGTCCTGGGCAATGCTTCTTAGCTCCTCAATTTTTGCTTGCGAGCTCCTTCCTTGCAGATTCCCTTCAAAACATAAACCCGTACCTACAAAATTTAGGGCATTTACATTAAGTGTTAGGGTTTGAAAATATAGGCAAACCCTATAGAATATCCAAAGAAACTAATGTGAAGATCCAAAAAATAAATAGAATGAAAGGAATTATATGGGTTTAATGTATACAAGCACAGACAAAACCCTTCCCTTTGACCAAAACCAAAATTGGAGGGTTCCAAAATAAGTTTTCCTTGGATAACTCGGCCATATTACTCAGCCTTCAATGTGGATTTTGCTTTGCTCTATGTTTATGTCTTTTTAATATTTCATTTCTAATATTATAAATTGTGGTTTTTATATTTCACTTTATTTTATTTATAATATTAAACATTGTTTTTTTACTATTATATTTTATTTTAGATTGTTATTTTATTCTAATATATGGGATGCATATATTAAAGTTTTATTTTTGCACAATATATTTACATTTATATGTAAGATTTTGTTTTTATTTTATTTTTATTTACAATATTATATTATAAATATATTTTATATTAACATATGTTGTTTGGGTTTTATATATTAATGTTTTATTTTTCCATATATAGATATTTTTAGCTTTCTTTTTGCAATTCTTTATTGTTTGCAATATTAATTATATAAATATATATAATAACTATACAATATATTAATATTATATATGGGTGAAAAGATACAGGGAAAAAATGTTTTTGATAATTTATTTATTTTATATGTGAAATGAGAAGGGGTTAGCTGCGATTATGGGGGTATTTTTATTATTCAAGGAGATGGGAATTAACAAAGGGAGTTTTACAAAAAGGGAGGAATTATTTTTTCTTCAAAATGGAGGATATTGGCTATTTCTTGTAAGGGAGGGACCCGGGGGGACTTCAAATATTTTTGAACTCGGGTGCAAAGAGAACCATGGTGAATTAATGCATGTGGAGAATTAATGGAGGCTATGATATTGACAATTTTTAGCTAACATGACACAAAATACATGAACTTGTCGAAACTTTAACATACCACCGATATGGTCAAACGACGATGGTTTTGTTAAAAAAAAATATGAACACAACCAATACAACAAGTTGAACGGAGTGACACTAACTTTAGGACATGAAAATTCCAAAAGGGAAAGACAACAAATATCGACTAAGACTCGACTCAACCACATGTAGAAGAACTCATATATCACTTGATAAACTATATGCAAGACATGATGTATTATCTAGATATCAACTCACCACACCCAAGGCACCAGTTAGTAGAGAAACCCCTAAATGAGCATCTCAATGATTTCCTATCATCTAACATAATAGGCATTAGGAATATGGCCTCAAATAAATGATCCCTAGCTTAGAAGACATGTATTGAAAAATAATCCAACTCGTGTACTATTAATGTTACAATTTACTAAATTTTAACACTGTAGATGGATTCGGGGGGTCTCCGAACCCATCTGCAGTGTTAAAATTTAGTAAATTGTACAAATTCACTATAAAAATTATAATTTTCCATTGCCGGAATGACAACTAAAAATGACCACATAAATGACCAATTGTTATGTGGTCATTTTTAGTTTAGTTATTATCTCGTGACCAAATTGGTCATTAATCTTGGTCATTTTTAGTTTAGTTCTTATCCTGTGACCAAATTGGTCATTTATCTTTGTCATTCTTAGTCAGTTCACTTAAAATTTCTCAATTTTGGTCATTTATCCTTTGAAAAAGTTGTGGTGACCAAATGTTTTGGTCTCCTGGTCACTTATCTCTCATTTTGCACTAGTGATATCTATCCGAGGAAGTAGTGGAAACCGTTGATGGGTGCATCTGAATGGACTGGATTTGAGCGATGACACCATGTGAATTCTTCTTAGGGATCTTTTCCAGGCGATGTGAACTGATGATGTGGAGAGACCCTGGTTGTAAGCCCGTAAATGTGTGTTGTTGCAAAATTGATTGAAAACTGCATCCAAAGTTCAACAAAATCCCATAAGATGGGGCCAAGTGTGCGTAACCATTGAACGCCCAAAACCACATCACATCTGCCTAAGGACAAGGCAAACATGTCAAAACACAGGTTATAATCTTCCATAGAAATACGCACATTGTAACACTTCCCCTGGCAAGGTAAGGTGCCCCCATTGGCAATCAGGACTTCAAAGTTGGAGCAAGGATGGACAAAACAATCAGCCTGTTTGGTGATCCGAGGGTCAATGAAGTTATGAGTGCTACCAGAATCAATGAGTATTGTAAGAGGGATTTTCTTGAAGTAACCCCTGACCCGCATTGTTTGTGGGGTGGTGACTTCAGCTAAAGCATAGAGAGACATCTCGGGGTGGTTGTCCAGAGACAGAGGGTCAACAGGTGGCTATTGAATGTTGACCTGATCATCTAGTGTATATGGAGCTTCTACACCAAGTTCAGAGGTAGGCGGAGAATCCACATCTAAGAGATACAGTTGTTGCTCAACACATCTATGTCCCCGAGTGAATTTTTCATCACAATTATAACAAAGCCCTTTTTCTCTACGTGTCCGCATCTCTACTTCAAAAAAATTCTTGATAGGAGTTGTGCGAGGAGCCGGCGTGATGGGAGGTCGTTGGGAAACCATATTTATGAATGGAACAAAAGAGGATTTGAAGCGTTGTTGGGCTATGATCTTGTCCTCTGCCAACTTAAACAACCGTAGGACTACCATCATTGTGTTGGGACAGAACATTTTAACCTCTGAGCGGATTTCATCCTTAAGACCACTGATAAAACAATTCCTATAGAATTCATCAGACAATCCTTCTGTGTAATTGGCTAGTTTCTCAAAGTCTGTCTGATACTCTCTCACAGTGCCAAATTGGCGAAGTTTAGTGAGTGCTCCTGTGAAGTCATCAAAAGCACTAGGACCAAATCGTTGCAAAAGGAGTTGGCAAAAATCTGTCCATTTTGGCTCGTCATGAGCCTTGATGTACCAACGGTACCATTGAAGGGCTTCCTGTTCCTAATGAAATGATGCAAGTGGAACTTTTTGGACATCAAAAGTATTATGCAAACTGAAATATTGTTCTGCCTGGTATATCCATCCAGTCATATCATTACCATTGAAGCGAGGAAAATTAAGCTTCGGCCCACGAAAATTATTGCAAGAAGAGAGCTCAATGTTCATGGCTGAATGCTGAAGATGGAGACTAAGAAATTTCTCATCCAAATATTGGAGTTTGGTTTTGAGGGCTGCAAGTTCTTCCGCCATGATTTGTGCTCCTCCACGGGTGACAACCAGAACCAGGAGTTTTTTTTTTTTGAATAGGTAGAAAAACACAAACAGAAGCTTATTTAAGGGAAATTTGGATTTGGGAAAACCTCTGATGGGTAATTGGGGTTTGACTAGGTTTTGGACACTTTCGAATGGACAGGGAAGCAGAAAATGAGGATTTCAGAAGCGGGGTGAAAGAATGGAAAAAAATTTCAGAGAGGGACAAAGAAGCAGAAATAGGGAATGAACACGGTGGCAAAATTTGAAGGCGATTGAGTGAAAAATGAAGTTATGGAAAACCCTAAAAATAGACAAATGTGGAATTTCCGGATTTGGGAAGTGGAATTTGGGATAGGGTCCTCAGGAATGAAAGATGCAGAATGGGATTGCAAGGATGTCAGTGAAGCTTCAAGGGAAACAGAGTGAAAACAAAGGAGATATGGCGAAAAAACAAAAACGGATCTGAAACGGCTCGGAATGGATCGAAAACGGCTGCATCTGAAACGGCTTTCAGAATGGATCTGAAATCGATGGATCTGAAATGGCTTAGAAGTGATCGACAATAGATGGATCTGCAACAACGCGGAAGTGATCGGCAACAGATGGATCTGCAATGACGCGGAATTGATCGGTAACAGATGGATCTGCGATGGCGCGGAAGTGATCGGCAACAGTTCAGCTAAAAATAAATATGGACCCCAGGTATGCTTGGCTTCCTAACGGTTCAGGGGTTTCACTCAGCCACCAATGTTGTCTAGCGGCTTGCGTCTTGGGGCAGTACCCCTCACTCCACGGCTCAAGTAAAATTGATAACCGCTTTGCCACAAACGACAGCTCTTGGTTTACCTCACGGGTGGGAACTAGTCAATCAGGTAAGGGTCGTTGCTCTTTTCGCAGACAGGTCCTCTCAATGGGCCAACTACTTTGGGGTTCCTGTGGTACTCCTCACAATAAGTTTTAGGGCTTGTACCCAATTACTTCCAACAATTAAGCAAATAGGGATTATTCCCAGATCCAAACCTGCAATATATGAGAAAAAAAATTGGTAGAAGTTCCACCCAACGAGCCCAAGAAAGTGCTCTGATACCATATGTGAGGAACCTGCAACAATTAATTGATAAAATGCACAATATGAGATCGCGGAATATTTTTATTGATCACAGGCCACTTCGAGGGGGCAACCTCCTTTGAGCAAGCTCAATACAAATAACTTCACGGTACCTTCATTGGCATCAACACACACTTATATACTAATTCTATACCCAATACTATGGGTCAATACCTTGGAACATATAATACTACGGGACAACTTACAAATCATATGCGTCCAATACTATGGGTCAATACCATGGGCTAATACAAACTATGGATCAACAAATACTACGGGACGACTTACAAAGCATATGCATCCAACAACAATATACTAACAAAGTAAAGAAAAGGGTTGACATGGGTTCCTAATAATATCATAAAAAATTAAAATAAATTCAATAATTTTTTGGCCTCTGCATTCAATAATATCATACGATTCCTCTGATTTCTCACTATTTTTTGGTCTCTTAGGTAAAAGCAGATTGTCTGGCATTTTTCTTAGACCCTGTCTAGTTAAGTTAGTTTCAAAATTAAACTATTACTTCATGTGCACTATAATATACATCTTCATATGCCATACACAATAATATACAATCTATTTCTTAATTATTAAATCTTATTACATTATTTTTATTCACCATCTTCATAATTAATCACTGTTATTTTTTTGAAATTCACCTTATTCGTGATGGTAACTTATGTAGTAACTACATTGATAGTTGATATTTGTGATGGTAATGGATATCTTCATAGGTGCATGTGTTGATATTTCTCACAGTAAATGCATTGTCAAGTTCTGAGAAATTGCAATGTATTGTGCATTGAGAATTTGAGTTTGAGTTGTTGGATATTATTGACCAGCCACCAGTTTTGGCTACCCTCAAGGCATTTAGACTCTATTTTATTTCTATGCCCTTTAGTTTTGGTTTTCCCATTAAATATTTGTAAGACTTTGTCAGTGTTTCTCGGTTAAGACTATTTGATGTGTTCTCAAGGCTAGCCTAGTTTCCCATAGGGTAGGCTAGTTTGAGGACAAGTATTGGTTGAAGACATATGTATCTTTTTAGTAAGTAATATAATGTATATAGAGTTTAAAAAAAAAAAATTATAACCATTTTGAGTCCCCAAATAAGAATACAATTTTGAAAATGGACAATTTAAGTTATAAATACTTGTATTTTATTTGAAAAAAATAGTAAAGTAGAACCCAACATGAAAATAGTCTTATTTTCATTGCCATATTTTATAATAGAGAATTTATTTAGATATGGGATTATGGAGAAAGTTATTACATATTTCTTTATTCGGGACTTTTTGTCTCACTACCTCTTTATTAAGGCATACTACAAAGAGAGAGATGGTCCTTGTCCATGTGCAACGAAGTATTAGGCATTGAATCCCTTTTGCAATCTAATAATTAAGTATTTCTATTATTACCAATATAAGATCCATCTTAACTCTGGATCTACCAAGCGCTAAGAGGGATCAAATCTCTCGATGTACAATCTTTTTTCAAATTTTGCACTCTAAAAAAGATATGCTCCTTAAGTGATTTAAGATGGATTTATACTGGTTTAATATGTAAATCCCTCATATGTAAACCTATGGTTTATTGATGGGATGGCTCAAATCCAAGATCGCATAGCAAGAAGTATCCAAGTTTCATTAAAATTTTTAGTTTTAATCAATTGGAATATATATCTTTTTGGTTTTCGAATTTAGGTTAGGGACGACAAATATGTAAAAAAATATTTACTTAATATTTTATTATTTTATTAAAGTGCCACGTGTCATTTCCACTTTGAGCACGGAATTATACTTCTCCTCGTACTAGGCTATAGAAAGCGCATCTCAATGCAACAAGTTTAGTGCGAGGTATAATTAATCCCATTTTCTAAACCTTGAATGTTAAGAGATTCCACTCTTAACAATATTCATTGTGTGAGTGTACTTGAATTCAATATTATAATTCTGTATTTCCTTTCATCAATTTTCTCCAAATCCTTCTCGAACCAAGATTTGGCGTAGTTACTTCCGTTCTTTTAAAGTTGCTTCAATCATTTTTTACTCTTTTTCTCTCTCTTATCTCAAATCTCATTAACAAAGTTTTGTGACTCAAAGACATTAATATTAAATTGAATATTGATGGAATTCATTAAAACATGCTTATAATAATTATTAACAAAACAAATTAAGAATATTGTAGATCATTAAGATTTCTATTTTGAACACTTAGGGGAAAGGGAGACCCATATACTTCCATCATCATCATCATTTTTATTATCACCATTATCATTGTCATCTTGAAAATGTATTACAAATAGTTATTTTCATTTTGTTATAGTTGGTGTACTTGCTTTCATGTCATGAGATATTGATTTATAAGTTAAACCAACAAAATATTTTTTAGATAATATAAAGAACATAAAAAAATGGAGCAACAAACTAAAAAATATACTCTTGGTGAGAGTTATTTCCAGCAATGAATAAACCATAAGAGTAGTATCATAAATATAAAAATATTTTATAAGCACATCACTAGTAGAAAATGAGAGATAAATGACCAGGCGACCAAAAAATTTGGTCACCACAGTTTTTTCAATGTATAAATGACCAAACTTGAGTGAGCCAACTAAAACTGACCAGAGCAATGACCAAATGGGTCACGGGATAAAATATATGACTAGATAACAACTAACTAAACTAAAAATGACCACATAACAATGACATTAAGAATATGAATTGGTTATTTATTTGGTCATTTTTAGTTGTATCACTTCGACAATGAA
The DNA here is from genome assembly GCA_027924585.1 of Larix kaempferi. NCBI lineage: Eukaryota > Viridiplantae > Streptophyta > Pinopsida > Pinales > Pinaceae > Larix > Larix kaempferi. The sequence continues at coordinate 31,883,920 of BSBM01000456.1, read as the reverse complement.
AAATTACAATTTTGACAATGAATTTGTACAATTTACTAAATTTTAACACTGCAGATGGATCTGCAGTGTTAAAATTTAGTAAATTGTAACATTGTAGATATATTCGTATAATATCCAGTACAATGTGATTATCATGTCCATATCGGCTTATTTCACTATTTTTGTTTCTATATTATCTCTTCGACATATCCACCAAGTTGCATCATGTGCATCATCATAATGTGTCGATTGAGTTGAGTCTTGGATATTTGTCATATTTCCCTTTGGGCATTGTCATGTTATGAAGTTTGTGTCGAGATTGTGTTCAGCTCGTCGTAGTGGTCGTGTTCATATTTTGTTTGAACAAAACCATTATCGTTTGACCCTCTCGACAGTCTATTAAAGTTTCGACAAACTAGTGATTTAGGGAGATAGTGCACAACTCAATAATGGAATATCAAGTAAATGATTTTTTCTTGGTAAAATAAAAACTCCGAACCTGTTCATTCGTATGGCTAATTAGTGTTAATATCATAAATCATTTTGGAGGATGAAGTTTGATTAAAATATTTGCAATTCAACCTCCGAAATGCATATGAGTTTTCCAAATGTCAATTGAAAGTTTTTGTTTAAACTTTGAATAAAAGCTTTGGGATTTCTCGCAGCCAAATTTCCAATTATTTGCAATACAAACCCTCAACACTTGCCAATGATTTGAATCTTGTGTCTAACAAATATTTTCGTATTTAATTAAGAACCTAACTTATAAAGCTGGATCTAAAACCATGGTTTTCAATAAAGGGTTTCGGAGGATAGAAAACAACTTTTCAAAAAATGCATTGAGCTTCGAACCAATAAAATGCTACAAGGTGACGTTGATTACTTGATTTTGATTTTCAAAATGAACTTTTGGGTAAAATAAAATCAGGATATAATCCCACCCAAATTCTTGCTCTTTGTTAAGATGTTTTGGCACCAAAATAATTTGAATCTCATATAACCTTCTCACAGTCTGTAGCTAAGAAGGATTTATAAAAAAATAAATCAAATAACAAATCATTTAAGAGGGGTCTCAAGGTTGGATATCGTGTCTATCTTTTCTAGGTCAGTGAATACTACTACCATCTCTGTGCTTTGCTCTATTTATCTTTTCATGGAAGAGCAGTTTATCACTATGCCTATTTGTTGTTGTAGTAATTGTCATTGAATATTTTCCCGTCTGCGAATAATTTTACCCATTGAAGCTTTTCTTGTCGGCTAATAATTTTACCCATTGAAGATTTTACAAAGAAAAAACCTCGCAAGGTTTAGAAGGCATGTTTAAGATTTTGTAAATTTACTCCCTTGAGTGCAAAATTTGTTACTTATCTATTACCTAGCTAACATCCCAAGTCATATGCCAAATGGAAAGTATTCATCCAAGTGTCAAAGTAAGCTGCCAAAGGAGCCCTCGACCACATCTATGTGCACTACGCGCCAAACGAAATATTGAAGATCCCTCCAAGCGAACTCACAACATGACTAGAAACAATCATTTTCATTTCTATCATATGGCTGGCTCAATTGATTGCATCAATTAGGTGCTTGGCGGAATGCTCTTTATCAAATCTTTAGATTTTGGAGAGACGTTCAAATCAACATCCCATGTGATTACTTTGTTTTAAAGGTCCACCCACATAAATATTATGGCCTTCCATAATGATTTGTAAACATTTTGGACCACCACCAATTAATTTCCCTCAAACTCTCAACTATTTAAAAGCATGGCAGTGTGCCTGAAACGCACTATGTAGCTTCTATCAATAGGTTTTTAAACCACACCAATCTATCTTCTTCAAATCTAATTTTGACAAATTATAAGAGAAACTTTGAACCAAACTATTCCATGTGCCAATTAAAGTTCCCCAACAACACAATCTCATCTCCATGTTTACATCAAATTTGAAAAAGTAATTTATGTTGTTAATTTTATTGTAGATATTGTTATAAATTTTTATTGTCGTTATAGTTAGTTTCCTCACACATAATAACAATAATTTTTAATTTAACATTATAATTTAGACAAACACCATTATTTATGAAACCAATTTCCCATTTCACAATAAAATTTAATAAAACAAAAAACAAAACAAGACATATATTTATCATAAAAAATAATTTAAAAATAAAAAAACAAACCCAAAAACAAAACAAAACAAAACATTATATGAAACTCAAAACTATTGGTGTTCCTCCCGCGCCCAACCCAATCCCACCATACATACTTTCTCTGTCCACTAGAACTAGACATACTTCCTCCAGTGTGGAGAGCACTGAAAATGGTGAAAAGGAAGATGATGCGTTCAAAAGCCTAGCCGCCGCCAGGTTACTTTCTCCCATTCCCTCGAGCTTTTCTATTCTTTACTATGTTGAAGTTTCCCTTATTAGGGTTTAATTAATTTTAAAGGGATCTGGTTATTTTCTTCAAATTCTTGGTTTAAGGGTCCTCCCGTTTTGAATAAAAAATACAGAGTCCAATATACTTGTAACAAGTTTGCTTTAACACAGATGTTTGCTTTAATGTATTTGTAACAAGTTTGCTTTAATATACAGAGTTCTGACAGAGATGTTTGCTTTAACAAGTTGTATTAACTTTAGATTTACCTGATGCAAGCTCGGAGAGGGGGCATTGATGAGTCGTTTTCCTGGGAAAGCAGAGAGTTTTTACGAAAACTTTGTATTGGGAAGGTGAGGATTATGGCTGGCTCTTGTGCATGGTCTGCATTTCTGATTTAGAACGATCATAATTTTCATTTTTTTCTCGGTTCCTACAGGAAGTCACCTTTCAAGTAGATTACAATGTGCCCTCAATCAGAAGGGAATTTGGCTCAGTGTTTCTTAGCGACAAAAATGTTGCCATGTTGGTTGTATCTGAGGGATGGGAAAAGGTACCATTATTTTTACATTCTTTAAGATACTTATCAATTTAATGGGTATCATCCCTTTCTTTTCTAAGGACTTTGTATTGAATCATTAGTATTACGGTCGAGTTTCTATTACAATGGAAAAGGATAAAATTAATAAACATCACAAGAATTGGAGCATGGGACTTACGTTGAATCCTAAATTAACTCTACTTTGAATTCAAGTTAATATTCTAAATCAACTTTTGAAGCAGTCTCTCAATTTGAGACATACAACTTTTCAAGGGAAGTACAAGGCATTTTACAGTTATGGTATAGCTACCTGAATCTTGAGGTATGGCACTTGAATCAGAGACATCATATTGCAACTAAAGACACTATTATTTGGAGCATTACTAATGCTGCTTTTATGTACGTTAACACTCGCAACAACTACTTATAAATTATGAAGCATCTGTTGATGGAAATGCTTCTTGCACGCAATGCACAAAAGAATTACTTGAACCAATAATCTAACAAAATGATAAGAGCCTACAAAACTGCTTGAACTTGTATGTTGTCACGTCCCCTCCCATCATTTCAGCTAGATGGAGAGGATCGTGAGGTTAAACCGGGCATCTAGCCCCCATGATCTTATTAAGCAAGTTTTCACACGATATAAAAGACATATGAAGATGCATAAACATTTTAAAACATATAGAAGACATGTGGAATGTATGATTATAAGAAAAACACAGCGGAATTAATTTCAATAGCACTTCCATAATACATTCCAGCTATTCATCAAAGGAATAATTGCAAAGTTAAAAACACAAGAGAATACTTATCTTGACAAAATAGTCCCAAGCAACTGGCTATGCAACTGCAACGTTCCACCCAACTATAGACCAGTTGTGCTTATCAACCTCTTGATACAACTGCCACCCCTGAGCTGGGCATGATCTCTACAAGGAACCAGGGAACAGTAGACTCCCACATAGCCAAGCATACACCAAGATGAGCCAAGCCAATCTGCAATTGGGTTTATCAGGCTGCTAGGACATGGAAGGGAAGAATTGCTAAGCTAGTGAGCTCAACCACAGAGCTATGGGTACCTCTCCCAGATCTATTCAGCTTGGCACTCACAATGCCTACACACCCAATCACAAGGAAGTATTCTCTTCACTGCCACACAGTCCCTCAAGCCATACCTTCCTTTCTAGTGCTCTCAGGGTGTGCATAGAAAAGTAGCCAGCCCTCTTGATCTTATTGAGAGGTTACTCCCTACACCAGGTTTATCAAGCCAATTATGTCCACTACCACTCCAGTTTCTTGCTCACAGGTTCACAACAAAACAAGGATGCACATAACAGCAAAACTACACTTGCTGAGCATGAAGAAAACGTTTTCCACAGTGGAATGCATGAGATGGGGTTTCAACTAACTCAGAAAAACATGGGAACCCACAAAAACGAAAAGGGAAGTTGGGGAACAACCCAGGGAAGCCAAATCCGTTTTTAGAAAAACGTCCTTGGACATTCGGGGGCAAAAACGACCTCCATACAGTCCCCAAATCGTGGCCCTTCTCTCCCAAGCTACTGTATATGCAAAAACGAACTCCCAGGCATGGAAAAATGCAGGATTTGGATGAAAAACGTGTAGGGAAAGACCCAGCTAGCTCCCACTGCGTGAATGAGTGAAGACTAATTATTCAGAATGGCTTTGGGCACCATTTCGTGGGTGTTTTCTTGCCCGACAAGCAAAAACACGAATTTCTAGGTTGATGGCTTGCCCATGCACGAAATTGGCTGCCATACTTCTTCATTTCCAAGGCATTAATTGCCTTAACCAATTTCTTGGAAGAATTAAATGATTGGGTCCATAACCCAAAATGGGTAGTTGGTGGTTTATGGGCTTTCTCATTGACACATGGATTAACACCATTGGCTCAAGGGTTTGGATAATTTCCCTCCCTATTCCTTGTAGAACCATGCCCCATCTCTTTGTTGCATTGCATAGCTAGTTGTGGGTATTTTTATTAAAATTCGTATTTACATGATGTCTTATTTACATCGTGCCCATCTAGCACAAGAACCATAGGCATCTATTTCTTTAATTGCCGATACATAAAACGCTAAATCAATGGTGGGGCCTTGGCCTTGAGCTCCTCACCATGATTAAGTAACAATATTTACATCATTTACGATTTAATGCGAAGGGGGTCAAAATGGGGACGTGACATATGTCTAGAAAACCTATTACTGTACTCAGTGACAGTTAGATCCAATCCAAAACCAAGTATACTATCATGTGAGGGAGGCCAGAAACACGTACACCTGCCAGGTGTCACAAACCAGCACCTGCCAAGTGTCAAAAACTAGCTTCAATTTAGATTGCAGCATAATATAATGGGTGATTCCATGAAGATGGGTAACTATTTTTTGCCAAATATGGCGATGAAAATGGGAAATTTTACCCATATATTAAATTGAAGCCCTCAAAACTCATATTTGCCATATGAATTTCGACATGCGGTTAAAAAACGAAATGCAGTGAATTATGTTGGCTTTCCAATGATATTTTTTTAAAAATATACCAATGTCATTTATCGTGTCAAATTTTCATTTAATGAAACGTGTGTCCTTAAAAATTTGAAGAGCAATTAACAAGTGGCTCGTGTGTGTGCAAAATAATTTAATGTTAAAGTAATAATTTAAAAAATGAAATATGTGAACATGATCTAGACAGAATGCACTAGTGCGTACATATTTTTCTTTTAATTTTCCTTGAAAATTATAATTATTATTATTTTTCGAAACTGACCAGTGAATATTTCAATCGCATTTTGCACACATGTGCGTGTGTGCGCAAAATCTTTTGATTGTTTACATAATTTCCAAAAATAAAAATACCATTTTGAAGAGGATGCACTGATGTAGTGCTTGTATATTTTAAAAAAAAAATTGGATGTGTATTTTGAATGTTGTTGATTTATCTTTGAGATCATTCGAAGTTGTCGACAGGGATTTTTAGGGTAAGCTTTAGTAGAAATTTTAAAAAAATGACATACGAAGATAAAAATTCGTAAATTATATGTATATGGATAGAGGATTCATTGACGAATCTAACGGTATCAAGTCCGCCCATTAATGTGCATTTAATGACATAGTTTAAGACTATGAAAGGCAGAGCATTTTTTTTTCTGCAGTGAAAAGGGCTTTCGGCCTATTTTTAGGCCCTCGATCGAGGGTTTGAGAGAGATCTCGATCTAGGTCTTGTAAATCCCTCGATCGAGGTTCATTGCTGCTGCGAACCCTCGATCGAGGTATTTTAAAACCCCCGATTGAGGTTTTAATAGCTCGATCGAGGGTTCGTGGCACAAAAATTTTCCACTCCGCTTGCCAAAAATTGTGAACCACCTTCATGGATTGACCTATATGCAAACTCACAAATAAATGTATATGGATGGATAGACAAGCAATTGAACTTCACTGCCTTCAGTATGCTATACACATTCTTCAACTAGTTTATAAGAGGACAAACAAGTTAAATGAGTTGAAATCAGGTGAAATATATGTGTGTGTGTGTGTTGGAAATGCAGAAAAATAAACTAAGGTTTAAAACAACTTAGAGTGTCATGAAACTCATAGAACTTGCTCACAATTTATCCAGCTAGGCAGAAATGCTATCAGTGCAGTTGGTTGGATCATTGAAACAACATGTATTGCACTCAATGCTGCACCAGCCAGTTAAGAGTGCATGAGACACTGGACCTTCAATTGAATGCTCAAATTCTTGAGAATGCCAAGTCTAATGGCTATGCAGTAGAGGTTAGCTTAGATTCAAGACAATCAGCCACTGCTCTATATAGTTGTACCTCTTCAAATGGTTTTGACACATAGCCATCCATTCCACATCTAGAGCATTCATATTGTGTTTCCTGGATAACATCAATAGTCATTGCCAATATTGGCACATGCCATTTACCAACATTCCTATGCATTTCTTTGGAACTTGCTCCAGATTCAATCTGCTCATTCACTGTACATTCTAGATCGCGAACTTGTCTAGTAGCCTCAGACCTGAAAAAAGTGCAAACTCAATCTTCATGACAAGGGATGAACCATACTTCTTTTAATAAATAATTATCCTTACAACAGAACTTCTATACTAGTTATTAAGCCAAAACAGAAATTAAAGAAAGAATCCACATACCCAATATCCATTCCTAGCATTTGTACATCCATGAAGCATGCATCAAACTTATGAGGTGGCTTGAGAATTTCCACTGCATCCTTCCCACTTTCAACACACTCCACATTGGCTCCATATTTCTTCAGGCTCTATTGTCATCTACTACCAAAATCGGTTTGCCAAATAGAAGACTTTGCAGAGGAGGCAGTGACCCTTTCCTTGATGTCGTTTATTTCCTACACCCAATGCCTGCTGAAGGCATGTTGCAACCATGCTTGCTCTCAGAGGCTTTATGATTACTGTCTCCACAAACCCAGTTGTCTTCGTTGTATTAATCTTGTCATCACCGATTGAGGTAGCTAGAAGTATTATCTTTGGTAACTTTGAATAACATGTTATTCTGCCATTTTGCCTTGATTCTTTCAAAAATTTGGGGAATGTGAGAGTTGATCCAGGACCCCAAGCATCCTTATCAACGAGTATCATGTTTATATTTCTTGTTGCACTGAAGTATTCAATAAAAAAGTATTAGAATTGAAATCTGACTCAACTAGAAATCCAAAACTCCACACATACATAATATCTCCCAAGTCTCAATCTAATCAATGGAAGATGTGACTATCTAGGAGTAAATGTTAACATCTAAATCAATTAAGTTTTCCAAATTATGGTGATCTGCTTGTGAAGGAAATTTACCTAAATCTTATATCACCATTTCGCCCTCCACCCACTGTTGCAATTGCTGACTTAAGATCAGTTATTGTTTCAACTTGCACACCTAGTCTCTGCAAGTGATATTCAGTAACTGAAGCTCAGACAGGTCTTTCATCGACCACCAATGCTTTCATGCCTTTAAAAATAGTGGTTAGGGCCTCAGACTGGAGCCACTTCATATCTTGTGAGCATGTATGCCCTTTTTTAAAGACAGCAGTGAATACGGATGTGCTTCCAATATCTGGTTTGCTTACAAAGTCCATTCTCCCACTCATGAGCTCCACCAGACATTTGTTGATGCGTAAACCTATACTTGTTCCTCCATATGTACAGGAAGTAGGACTGTCAACTTGCATAAAGGGAATGAACACATGCTCCTGTGCATTTAAAGGAATTCCAACCCTTGTATCTTCAATACTGACACATAAATTTACAGTTTGTGATGTTTATGGAGATAAACAGTCCTTGAAGTTGTTAGGAAGATTGCATGTTCCATTAGAATGAAACAAATTAAAATTCTCCCAATTGTTCCTTACATCAAACACCTCACGCCCACTCAAAGTGTTGCATGAAGTCTTTGAACTATTTTTCACTTCTGTGTACCTCTTTGATGTTTCAGAATTGACTTCCACAGATTCAAGTTCTTCCACAAGCTGTACAGATACAAAGATATTACATTGTTCAGTGAACTGCAAAAGTAACATATTCTATGAACTTGTTTCTTGCATATCCACCTATATATGTTGATCGATCATATGAAGTTCACTTTAGTTTCTTCTATGAACTTCATATACAAATTGAGGGATGAACGCATAAATAATCTATTTGTTCAACCAAAAGATAATGCAAACAATTATCCAATAGGCATTTAAAATTCTATCTATTCAACCTAAACCTAGGGAGTCAATCACAACACTCTCAAAACCTGGCATAATTCAACCACGAGAGATTCATTTTATGTGATTATCGTTAAAAGCATGATACTACATAATCTATGGTTAAAGAGCGCAACAGTTAGAAAATTTCAATGGGCCATATTTCTTCAATCTTTTGTATACTAGGATATAAGAGAGAGAACATTCTAATACCTTCGTTGTCTTCATGTCTATACCTTATTGTCATATCTCTACAAACAAGCTCAATCTCTTAGTCATATATCTATTGAGGCTTGATATTTGGGACTTGATTATGGACATTAATAAAATTATCTTATTTTATATGTTTCTTTTAACAACTATAATGTATTACACTTACAAGTTTCTAGTGATTTTTTGTTTGCACGGATCAGTTATTTCAAGTATGAACCTTAGGATTTACATATGATTCCAAGTATACAAGAACTTAGTTACATTTATAAGCTCTGTCCAGAACCCAAAATCCATGCTTGTTTGGTCGTTATTCTATGTATTTTTCTGCCCAGTTACTTATATTCAGGAAGATTTTCTTTGTGCAGACTGTACTACTTCCTTCCCTTGGAAACCCTTGTATAAATTTTGTGAATTGAAGTTTCTTATACAAATTCAAAAGTTTCATTCCTTTAAACTTAAGGTTCCACAGATCATCTAATTCATGTAGCAAACATTAAACATTATTACACTTCACATCAACTCTAATACACTATGAAATCCAAGAGAGAAGATACCAAATATATGCCAACAAGTTTAATCTCTTTAGGGCAATTTTTTCATGCCTAAACCGGATCTAAAATCACTACAATTAATGCAGATTTACATTGATAAATATGTCCTATTATCTTCAATATAAATTGTAAATCCCTTAAATTCAACCTTAACTTACATCAAGTGAACGGGACATATAATTGCCTTTTTACAATAGACCTTTTTTATTGCTTCTGCATGATCATATGCAGGAAATGGCTATCAATTGCAACACTGCATGTGTATTAAGTCTAGAAGCACATCCTAAAAGTTCTAATTTTGTGTGCAAAGTTTACTCAGAGCTAAAAATAAACTGAAATGCAAATTGGTAATGCTTTGGGTAGATGTTGATAACAATTTTATTCATGCAGATCTTGACTATAGCTCGTTTCCTGATGATAGCATCTTTAAGAAAATATTTTAGTAGAGTTTTGGTCCATTGCATTAGTATAGAATTACTATTTTAGTAGCGATTTCAGTTATTTTTATAAAGCATGTGCTCATTAAACAATACCACGCTTACATTAATGATTATGATCTTTGAGTTCACTTTGTGTTAGACTTTGAGGATGAATCTTGGGGCTCGCTTGGATGCTGCTACTTTTAGCTTGCAATAGAACGTATCTTCTTAGAGCATTTGTTGAGAAATCCCCTGGAAATGGAATGAAGAACAGTGTTAGCAGTACATCATTTTTGCATCCTTGATTTGTCACCAGCTGAATGTCAATGTTCCTTTCCAAATATCCAATAACGTATCCTATAACTGAGATTACAATTTGTCTGTGAGGGTGTGAATTCTTTGACCTCATCCTATTTAGGTTCATGTGCAAAATCCAAGAGAGAGCACTGTGGTGTTTGAGAAAGGCACGATAGATGCAACATTCATGGTTATAAAGGTTGACTAATGAAAATAGGCCATAATGAGGCAACTTTGAAAGTTATTTTGCATCAATTCTCATTGTATATTTTATTTGTATACTCAACCCGTCAATATGTGCATTCCTATTATTTTCTTATAAAATTTTGTTTATTTTCTTTCTACCTTCTTTCTCTAATTTATTTTCTATATATTTTTCACCTTAATTGAATTTAGATTGATAGTTTTATTGCTAAGTTGTTATTGGAAATCTACCTGAAAGTGCCACTAAATGCTAGCTTTATCTGCAGTTATTGGTTACTTGTCATTTCATTCTTGTTCTCTGTGTTGTTGAGTGTTTCACCGTGTCTCACTTTTTCAGAAGTAGTAGCCTAGAATGATAACTGGATTAAATCCTGAGATTATGAATAATAAGATGCATGGTAGCTTGACGCCTTGAAGTACTAACATCTTTTGTCCAATGATCGTTTTCCCGTTTGTGCATTAAAGTATGCAGATATTTTTGTCATATATTCTTCTATGTAATGTAGAAGATTCAATTGTTTTTAACATACTACCATTAAGGTGGCATCAAGTAGGACTTATAGAATTAATGTGAAATTGGAAGCTTGAGTCCAAGTTTGATATTTTGTTATTTATTTGTTCACTTGCTAGTGCTCTTCTTCATTTGTTCAAACACAAAAGATATTTTTAATAATGTTCTTTTATTGGCCAGGTAGAGTTGATTGTACAAGCGTTGGAGTATGAAACTGGTAATCCAATAAAACTTCCAATTTTTTTTGTCAAGTAGATTTTAAGTATGGATTTTTTTCTATCGGTTTACAACACTTTGACATTGGATCTTGGTATGTACTGCTCTCAAGTATTTTTTGCAAGCTTGGCACCTAAATCTCTAACCTCTAATCAGCCCCCTTTAGTTTAGAAACAGAGTTTTGATTGTAAATGTCATTCCTAGTGGTATAGAGCCTAATGGCGACAAAGAGAGGGATTTAGTAGATAGATCATGGTACAGTAAATGACCATTCTCATTAAAATTGGTTTCCCGAGATATAATTATACATCAAGATCTATAATTATACTTTTTTTAGCTTATGAGTCCCGTTGGAGAGGAACAAGATCGAGCTCCTCTTCCCTATTCAAATCTCTAAGCATCAATGATATTTTGAAACTCATAACCTTTGTGACTTTAAGTGCATTGATTGGTTAGTGAATGAGTACAAGAAAAATCATTGATAGATATTTACCTTGCATGCATGAAGAGAACATATGTAGATCTAGCACACATATCAATGATTGATAGATAGATCTAGGTGCACTTAATTTGGTTCCTACAATATCCAGGGTCATGAGTTAAAATTATAATTGCAAAGAAATTGCATGTAGGTGTGTTCTTCCTCTCAATGATCAAACTTCAAATTTTGTTGAGTAGCTTGGATCAGATTGTTGGTGTAATGTATGTCTAAGATTTTGACTATGTGCTTTGAGTTTCTTTCTAAGATCCCCTATTCTTTATTACGATTTAGAATATGAAACCTATGAGAATTTTTCCTGAGTTTTAATACTATTTGAATCTTGCAATTATGGATATATAGAGGACTTAGGTATTGTAATTTCCCTTTATAAATTTTGGAGATTTTGAAATAATGCAGAGCTTGTATTTGTGAAGGAAAGTTAGACTAGGGATGGGTAGTGTTGACCTAAAGAAGGTATCTGAGTAGTGCATTAGAAGCATGGTTGAAGACCTAATAATGTGAATACATTGTTGGTAGCAACTACATGAAATAGAATTTCATGGAACCATAGCAAGATTTAGAGTTTGGGATAGAAGACAAGGGTTCTTGGGAGGCATGAAGGGTTGATTGGAGCCTAGTATGCCATCACTTATTAGTTCCATGTACTTCTAATAAAAAAACCCACATGAAGATGTATTTTAAAGTAAAGGACTTACATAATTACCTTGGGAACAAAAACTACCCTAGTTGATGTTGATATAAAAAATAGAAATGATTCATCTCATGCTTTGATAGGATTGTCTATTTCTACTTACTTAGAGTTTTATCTTCACAAAATTGATACCCCATTTGATGCCTAGAAAAAATTGGATACAATGTATGGTACCAAAAATGATATTTGATCCCACCAACTTAAAAATCAATTACTTACTTTGGTTCTTAAACATTTATCGTGCTTTGTGGATTTTTTTATCTAATTTTAAGACCCTTAGAATTCTATTTTCCAAGATGGTCTCATATATGCTTTTTTGGCCAAGATGGACCACCATATTTTATGTTTGTCTCTTTGCTCTTCCTATTATCTGCATCTTGCTTGCACATTTGGATTGCTCGGAACCGAGCAACCGAGCAGTCTTTGATTATGTGTTCATGTCGCTAGAACTGATGGGATTCAGGTGTTTGGATTTATGGGACCTACTACCAAATATCAACAAACCCAAAAGGAGCATATTAGTAATCATTGAGGCCATCGACCGGTCAAAAGCTTGGTTTTTTTGTATGGTGCGGCCACAAAGAATCATGACCGCGGTGGAGCGGGTGGCATAGTCTACCTCTCATATTCTACTTATTCTTCATTTTTTGTTGGACTTGGAGTTTGATCTAATAATTATGCAGAGTATGAGGCCCTCCGTCCATCGCTCAAGATGGCTGTTGAAAAAGGGTATTTGTTCCATACAAGTGTTCGGAGATTCTCTTATGGTTGTGAATGGCACGAGGAACATGAAACCGCCGAAACGTTGGGTTTAATAAACCTTAAACAGGTCTCTTCCAACCTATTGTATAACATGAAGCAGCCGAACAACATATTTCTCCATGCTCCCTTTTCAGAATGTTGCAAGTTGGGCGCCTCCTTTCAGGATATATCCTACAGGCACATCTATCGTGAACAGAATTCCACTGTCGATCACTTATCCAATATTGGATTGGGTGTTCAGGTAGGGTCCTGGCACATGTGCGAGAAGACGAGGACTTTCTATCTGAGATAGATCCTGGTCCCATATGGACGTAAAACACCCTTCCCCCACCATGTTGTGGGGATTAAGGTGGAGAATAAAAACAAAAATCTGCATATCTGGTTTATGAACCTGATTTTGTCATTTTGTAGGGCTTGTTACCCAGCGTCCTCGAAGTAGATATGTACTAACTGTTTAGTAGAAATTAGAATGAACAACCGATGAATGATGAAAGTTTTGTTATTCTCATAAAAAGGAAACACTGTAAAGTCTCTGTAAAATGGATTATCTTTAAACTAATATAATGAGAATGTTTTTCGGGGATAAAAAGTAGTTGAAGGTCTTTCTTTGTGAATGAAACAGTTAAATAATGGATCTAAACTCTGACACTTAAATTCTCAAATTGTTGAAAGTTATTTTACCTCCCAATGACTCATTGATTAACTGTTGTTAAACAATATTTTGCAAGTCAATTATTAGATCTTTATTTGAATGTTTCTTCTGATGCCAATGTTCTTTTTACCACAAATGGAGAATTAAGATCTGCATTGAGATTACATCATCTAAAGGTGGATAATAGTCATATTGCATATGAATAAACCTATAAATTATTTCTGGTCTTGCTGAAATGTTATCTCCTATAGGTCACAGAACTCTAGAAATCGATGTTCCATATTTCATTTATGCACGGAATTGTTGTGATTGTTATTTAGTTGTAGTTCGGAGGCATCAAGTTTAATCAACTTCTCCTCCCAGAGCAAGCATTACATATTGCATATTGCATCTTGAACCGTGTGGCTACTGAGAGGTTAAATTTATTTTTGAATGTTGTTCTCCCTGTGTCGGCGTTTTGTTCATGTTGTGTTCTTCTTTGTAGATAGAGGAATTCATTGCAGTTTTGTTTTTTATGTTCTTGCCAATTGATTTGATTCTTCAAAGGTCACCATTCATTAATATTTTACCTTTATTTGTTCTTTCAGGGAATGTACCAAGATGATGGAGGTGCATTATCATCGACAGAAGGTAGGAGAAGATTCACTCAATGGCCATTGTAATATTTTGAAAAGTCATCGATATTGTAGATGATTTTAATGTAAAGTATGGAGACAGTTTTTGTTATGGACCAATATTGGTCCATTAGTGGATATTCAATTGGAAACTTATATTTATTGTAATACTTGACATTTCATATTATATAATTTACATGGTTGAAAATTATATGTTGGTATTTGATATTATTTACTGTTGTAATTAACTAATATTGTGACTTTGCATGATTCACATGTGTATTAGATGAGCATGATTATTATATGATTTTTTAAATTTAGACATAATATCAATATTACTAAAAAATTATGTTGATTAATATAATGGACACCATTAAAATTACTAATAAACAATGAACACATATGAACGACTAAATGGTATTTTATATTGATTAACAATGACCACATATGAACGACTAAACGGTATTTTATATTGATTAACAATGACCACATATGAACGACTAAATGGTATTTTATATTGATTAACAATGACCACAAATAAAATGACTACAAATGACGAAAAAGAGATATATGACCACTAAAAGAGATAAATGACTACTACAAAAATGAGAGATAAGTGACCAAAAAACGACGGCCAAAATTTACATATAAATGACCAAATGGCGACCACTGGTGGAAAATTGGCAATCATTTATTTCGTGACAAAAAATGTGGTCATATTTAGCTTGGTTGTTTATAGCTTATCTTGTGGTCATATATTGGGTCATTGATCACGTGGCCAAAAAAGTGGTCATATTTAATTTGGTCATTTATAGCTTATCTTGTGGTCATATATTTGATCGTATATTTGGTCATCAATGTGGTCGTTAATTTGGTCATTAATTGTCACTAATGACCAAATTAACGACCACATTAATGACCAAATATACGATCAAATATATGACCACAAGATAAGCTATAAATGACCAAATTAAATATGACCACTTTTTTGGCCATGTGATCAATGACCGCTAATTTGCCACCAGTGGTCGCAGTAGTCATTCATATGCGGATTTTGGTCATTTTTTGGTCATTTATCTCTCATTTTGTACTAGTACATGAACCATATGTCAACCATGAATATAATCTTGAGGTTGTGACTAGCTGCTTTGCAACTATTACTCTTATTAATTTTAGAGCCAAGTATAATCGAAAAGAAAAACAATTTTGGCGAGAAGAGATATGAAATTAAGGACTCACGGCTAACATTTAATGATTGCAAATTCATATCCAATTTTGATGTTAAAACTATGTATTAAATATATGTTGGCATAGTTCTAGGTTCAACCTGGATGGAAACATGGGCGACCTTCATATTAAATGTAAAGAATAAATTTTTGGCAGTCTCCTATAAGAAGAAGATAAGATTACATGAAATTACAATGAATTAATGCTCGGTAGCATTGTCATTAGAAACTTAAAGGACATATCAAAAGTGACCCAAGAGAGCCAAAAGTCAATACAAAAGTTGCATGGTCGTCAGAAAGAAGTTGACAGGGTTATCACTGAAAATGACGAAGAAATTTCCCTCCTAGAAGATCATATTCAAAAACTACTTACAAAAATAAAGAAGTCAACGGACATGAAGTAGTGCAATCATAAATTAGAATAGGAGAATCAAGGTCTTGAGAATAAATTATCTGAAAAATATGATGAAACTTATTTCCTAAAGAACCATAATCAAAGTTTGCTTATGAAAATTAAGAAGTTAAAGTATTAAAATAAAACGCAACAAAAGTAAGATGAACTTGTCAATGGAGAGCCAATAGTCAACAAAATAATAATGAGCAATCAAGTTGAATTAGGAAAGTCATTAGACATAAAAATACAAACCCTAGAGAAATGAATCAATACAAATCCATTGACATCAAAAATAAAAAAAGATGCTTATATTGAAATCTTATCAACCAATAAATAACCAGAAGTATCAAGAGATAAAGATTTTGAACACAAGACGAAATATGCAATGATGCGTTATTATCATCCTAATTATAAAAATCATCATATTATGCAATTAACTAACCAAGGATGAAATCACTATGAGAAGCTAAGGGAAGGTCATGTTATATTGAAGTTCAAGTTTGAAATCTTATCATTTTTCAAATCACAGAAGTCATCACCACACAATTCTTCAAACAATTGAATTAGGTTGGTCTGACCTTTACATAATAAGGCAATTCTTCTCAATGCCACATAACTTATATTGTCGTGTATTTTCAACCATCACAACTTCAGAAATAGAGAACCATGAGAAGGCATTACAAGCTAGAATAAAGGCATAAGTTTGTCTATAAATGCTTTGAGGACAAAGAATCTCTAAAGGAATAGGAAATGTAATGAACAAATTTATACGCATAAATATATAAATTCAATAAATAATAATAACATTAATAATAATAATAAATGAAAGGACATATCCTAACTAAAAGACATGACTTAATAAAAAAATATGATCTATTAACCATTGTGGTTAGTCAATGCTATAAGTACATTATATTTTTTTTACCAAAATGAGTAGGAGATTTTATATTAAAAGGGAGGGATAATCCTCAACATAACATAAGTAAAATCCAAAACAAGGCCATAAGCCTGAGACTCCAATAGCATCATGGAAAGAGCTTTCAGATCCACAAAATTTCTTGTCTTCCTCCTAGCTTCTATCTTATACATTTTATACTTATACTGGCTAACAAACTGGCCTAACAAAACTATGAAAGAGCATAGCATAAACACATTTGAAATGAAATTCCCATGGAACCTGGTATTAAATCTTAATTTGTTGAGGTATGAAGGAGGATCCCTCTGCAGAGTCTCTTTCTTTCAACTGATGTTGCAGTGATTCAACTTTTTGTTCCAAGCCTACTATCGTATCCTCTATTGTTTCAGATTGGTATCTTTGCTTGTCTAATTGATCTTTCAACATGTCCAATTGAAGCTGAAAGTCCCTCCTCTCATTAATTCGATTTTAGTTATCCTCGTCTTGCCATTCTTTTCGGGGGCGCTCCCTATCTCTGAGGTCTCGTTCCATCCCATGGATTCGACGCTTGAGCCGACGGAGACCATGAATTAATTGATGAATACCATGCTCGACACAGCAGAAGGGATCATCCAGGCCACCATCGCTATCCATTTAAGCTTCTGAGCGAAATTGACCACTAATTTCAGTCATCACCCTAGAAGAGACAGGAGGAGGGATCCTAAATTATGAAATACGGCAGCAAAAGACAGCCTGAAAATGATACAGGAGACTACGGATCCGACAATATAAAAAGTGAGGAGGAGAACAGATAATAATTAAAATAACATCCCAACTCAAACCATATCCTTCACAATTTAAGACTAAGCATCTGGTATCTGATACACCTGATACACCGTACGCCTTCCCTCAGAAATTGGCTATCATCATTCTGCCTCTGCATGAACCTGAGTAATTCAACTCGTGGGAGAGAAGGGTGACAAAGGATTTGGATTTCATCTCATACTATCGTGACATAATATCATTTAATCTCTCGTGTGGAAATTATGAAAGAACCAACCCCTCGCTTGTAGTGTGATGCTCCCCAAGCACACAAATCTAGATCTCTTGATTTAAGAATGTGCCTCGTCCTTGTCATGACCACGATGATTGCCCCTTTAAGGCAGTTATGCTTTTCATTTGAATTGAGCTCAATTCTAAAATCTTGTTCCCTCGCTCGGATAGGAACCCTCAGCACCTTATGGAATTGTTTCATAGTGTTCTTCACCAAGATGATTTATATAATATCCCTCTGTTCCTTTCGAGACCTTATTAGCCAACGAATCCGCATCACTATTTTGGGTCCTTAAGACATGGAATTTTTTTACCTTGGGAATTCTCTTCAGATTTTCCAAAATTTTGCTTTGGATCCCTGCCAAGGAGGATTTTTGCAGAGGAGATCGGTATTTAACCGCTTTAATTGCAAGCTTAGAGTCTCCAAGAATTAGGATGTCTGAAATTCCCTTCTTGATGAGCATGTTTGTCCCTTTCCATAAGGAAATAGTTCCACCTGATTATTTGAAGCCTTGCCTAGACTCCAAGAAAATGAATCCACCTTGATTCCTCCAGGGTAAAAGAGTAACCCACCCGCACCTGCAGCCCCGCTATAAGTACATTATTAAATGACATTATAATTCAAATTATTTATCTTATTCAATTATTTATATAATATTGTCCTTTATGAATTTTAACATATTATTCTTTTTACACTAGATATTTAGTAATTGAACTATGTTTATGTTTCTGTAAATTAACTTTGTTCATTTCAAGTCTTTTGAGATAAACCGGTAATACATTATTGTAAGGTCCACATAAAAAATGTTACTAGAGAGGTGTATAATTGACATGATCAGCACAATGCAAGGATGCTTTCAAGATAGGTAACCCACAATGGTTCCTAGTAGGACCCAAACCTTTTTTATTACTCTATTGGGAGTTTTACTCCCTGCTAAACATTATTGCATTGATAGAATTTCCAAATTCCCTCTAGATGCAAAGATGTAGGAATTTTGTTGGTTAACAACAGAGGCTAGGGTTTGTAGGGTCCTAAGGAAATAGTAAATTCAAGTGTTATAACTCTCCAATATACCAAAGGGTTTCCAATAGTCATACTTATCCACATCTTTCACAACACCAACTAAGGAGGATAGACTATACCCTTAGTTATATTATTTGATTCCCTGGTATGCGAGAGCAATCTTCTCAAGCATAGTTATTGGTGCATTATAACAAAAAAATGACTACATGTTTATGTAAGGTTGGTTTCAGGTGCACCTAAATGGATTTTGATATACTTGAGGGTACGTGGAAGAGAATTCCATATACAAGTGTTATCTAACCTAGTACTACTTGAAGGGGTACTAACAGAAGTAAGAAAGGTGTCCAACCAAGTGGCATGACTTGTATTTTTCGCGTGTATTCTTATGTGACCATAGTTTTGCTTGTCAAATGATAGATCTTTGTGTTATTTAAAGACATCAAAAAACGTCTCTAGCCTATAAAAGAAATTGCTAAAATCTAGGGGCATGTTAGCTTAGGAAAGAACTTTGATACCAGTTGTTGTGTTTATTAACCCTTAAACTTGAAATTCAAACCAAGTATATAGAGATATAAATGAAGAAAACTATATACAAGAGACAAATAATATGAAATATGTGAAATATACTCTTGTATTATGATAATTAGAAAAAAAAAACAATGTTCATTTGCCTCTTAAGGTGGGGAAACCTTTCACGGAGAAAAGCTCTAGATACAAAAATAATTGACAAAACATTTCATAGCCTCCCAACTATTTAAAGAAATTCTCAACAAAAAAAACCTAACTACTTTTGTTTCCATCATTAAAGAGTACCAACTACTTAGTGGGCCTTATTTAGTAAAGAGGACCCTTTTACCTTAAATATCTATAAAGTATTATTTAATGAGCCTTATTCAAGGAATATGGTGCAGAGGTTCAACCTCCAACCCTTGCAATTTCAAATTACATAGCCCACAACAAATATAAAACTCACACACAGTCACCGACTAATTCACTCGTAGGAAGATTAAGCACACATAGGAAGCATAAATTTTAAATTTTGTAATAAACTTGAGAAAATGTATAAAAGTTACAAATCGGCTCGAAGGTTTCCAACTTCTCATAAATCTACGACCCTCTTAGCTTCTACACCCCTTGCCTGTCTTATTCTCGGTCCCTCCTCCAAAGTTATTTTTTTATTACTTCCCTCTCCTACTAGAATGTGTCAACATAAAAATTAATGTTCCCCCATTCAATTGCAAGTACCACATATTAATGCATGAGCTACCATACTAAGGAACAAGCACCAAAACAATTTGACCGATCCCCAAATCTTGACAAGGCTCCAGTACATCTAGAGGCACGTGGAATCATGTTGAGGCTCATGGCATGTCAAAACTGGGACACATGTTTGAATGCAAAGATATTTATCCATGGAATAAGGGCATATCAGTTGATGGAACTTCAACCTGTTTAGGATGCACTTGGAAATTCATCAAGGAATCAAGTTGTGCCATGAATGTGGTTTATGACCCTGCGTCTGACCCTCCTAGTACAAAAAGAAGTGTGCCCTGCACACTATATAAGTTGATTTCTCAAATATTGGGTGATTAAACTGCTCTATATTAACTGAAGATTTCCATGTGGCTTCCTCTAGACTCTTATCTTTCCATCTAACCTAATATTCTTTTCTTTTTTTTTACTCCTAGTCCTGCCAATAGTTCTCATCAAAAAATTAAGTAATTTCTTTGTTATCCTTCTCAAGAATTGAACCCCTCCAAATCAATACAAAGTCCTCATCTTCAATTTCATTTCTTTCATGAAGTTCATAAATATCAACAACATTGAAAGTAGGTGAAATATCCAATTTTGTAGGTAAATCAAGAAAATATGCATTATTAGAAATATTCTTCAAAATTTTACATGGTCCTGTTTTCTTCAATTTTAGCTTGTTGTAGATGCATCTAGGAAATCTTTCCTTTCTTAGATGTGCTAATACCAAATCTCCTTCATTGAATCTCTTCACTCTCCTCTTTTCATCTTCTCTTTGCTTATAGCTTTGGTTTCTCTATTGCAATTGTTTATGCACTTGTTCATGGACTTCTTTTATGTGTTTTGCAAATAAATCAACATTTGCACTCTTTTGATTCACTTCAGGTAATGGTAGCAAATCAACAACTCCTCTAGGTGACCTTCCACTTACAATTTGGAATGGAATTTTTCCTATAAACCTATTCACTGAGTTATTGTAAGCAAATTCTACTCATCCCAACATCAAATCCCATTTCCTTGGTCTGTCACCAACTAAACATCTTAGCAAATTTCCCAAACTTCGATTCACAAGTTCAGTCTTCCCATCAATCAGTGGGTGGTTTGCAAAACTAAACCGTAAAATGTCCTCCAGAAATGACCAATAAACTTACTATCTCTATCAAAAGTAATGGTTCTAGGCAAACCATGCAATCTAACTATCTCCTTAAAGAACAAAACAAATATGATAGTAGCATCATTATTCTTCTTACAAGGTATAAAATGTGTCGTTTTTCAAAATATGTCAACAACAACAAAGATAGAATCATTACCTCGCTGGGTTCTAGGCAACCCCAACATAACAATAAGATATGGTTTCCCATGGAATTTCAGGTATAGGTAATGGTGTATATGATCTAGTGTTTTGATTTATTACTTTTGCACACTAACATGTCCTACAACTTTCAACCTGCTTCTTTACATTCTTAGCTATTCTAGGCTAGTAATAACATTTTTCTACTAATGATTTAGCCTCATCGATTCCAAAATGCTCGCTTAGACCTCCACTATGCAGTTCTCTAATCAAATTTGTTCACATAGATCTCTCAAGATGCACAATTGATGCTTCTTGAACAAAAATCCTTCTTGAATGAATTAATCTTAATATGGTGTCATGTCACCACTTCATGGCACTTTACCTAGCTTCCATGCTTCAACAAAATGAAGATCGGTCTCATACAATTTATTCTTCTCCTCCAATCCTATCACTTCCACATGCATATTAGATAGCAAGGCTATCCTTCTACTTAATGGATCAACAACTATATTGGACTTATGAGACCCGTGTTTCAACATAAATGTATAATTTTGCAGGAATTCAACCTGTTTCATATGTATTCCGTTCAACTTTGTTTGAGCGTTGCTATACCTTAATGCTTGATGATCGATAAACAATACAAACTCTTTGGGCAACAAATAGTGCCTCAATTTCTTTAATGCATGAACTATAGCATAAAACTCCTAATCGGAAACTAAATATTTTTTCTTAGCCTCATTCAAAACTTCACTAATGAATGCAATTGGTGTACCTTCTTGACTTGAAACTACTCCAATTGTTATACCCATAGCATCACAATCTACTTGAAAAACTTTATCAAAATCAAGTAAGGTCAATATTGGTTTCCCAGTGACCTTCCTTTTCAGCAACTCAAAATCCTTTTGTGTTGTTGCATTCCACTTGAATTCTCCCCTTTTAATACAAGTAGTCAATGCTGCATAAATGGCATAAATGGCGTTGAAACTTCTTATAAACCTTCCATAAAACTAGTTAATCCATGAAAACTATTTACCTCAAAGTTACTCTTTGGAATTGTCCACTCTAAGATTGCTTTTACCTTCTTTAGATCCATCTTTAAGCCCCTTAAAGATATTACAAACCCCAAATATATTTTCTTGCTTCATTTTTTTTTTTTTGTAGATTTATCAACAATATCTCATGCCTTAACCTTTCCAACACTTGTTTAAGATGCATCAAATGCTTCTCTCTAGTCTTGTTGAAAATCAAAATATCATCCAATAAACAACAACATGCTTACCCAAATATAGCTTCAACACTTCATTCATCAACCTCATAAAGCTACTTGGTGTATTAGTCAATCCAATTTGCATGAACAACCATTCATATAGTGCTTCTTTTGTCTTAAATGTTGTTTTCCATTCATCTCCCTCTCAATTTTTTGCATAACAATATCCACCTTTTAAATCAATCTTTGTGAAATACATTGCTCCACTCAAGCAATCCATTAAATCATCCATCGACCATGGAAAGGGAATCTTATAATTGATCGTTATTCGGCCAACAGCTCTAGAATCAATGCACATTCTCCATTCTCCTCCCTTCTTAGGTGCAAGCACAACAAGTACTTCACATGAGCTCAAACTTTCCCTTATCAAACCTCTTTCTAACAACTCATGAACTTGCGTATTTAACTCCTCATTTTCAACATGTGTCATTCTATGTGGTGCCTTGTTTGGTGAACTTGATCCTGATATGAGGTCAATTTGATGGGATATGCTTCTCATAGGTGGCAATCCCTTTGGCATCTCTTCACAATAATCTCTTTAAATTCATACAATATCTCTTCAACTTTTGTTGGAATATCAACTCTCTTCAAATATGGGCTCAAACCTTTAGGTATAATGATGAAATAACAATTTACCTTTTTTTCTTATTTTAGAAATTCTTTTGTTGAATATAACATTATCCTCCTACCAAATCAACTACTATTGCTGCTACTTTCTCCTCTTTCATCCTTCATGGGTGGCATGAAAGTTTGTTTTCCATTCTTCTCAAGTAGAAAAGTATTCTTAGCTCCAAGGCTAACCCAACAATAGATGGTAAGCATCCATTGGCACCACATCGCACAACACACTATCATGATAATTTCCAATCTTAAAACTAGTCAAACACTATTGACAAACAACGTCGACATGGTGCCCTTTTTGCAACTGTGAGACTCTACAAGCTTGAGGATGTGGCCTACACTTCATATTCAACTTCTTTTTTACTTTAATGGACACTAGATTTCCAGTACTTCCACCATATAGAATTAAAGAACAACACTTACCTCTGATTTTTCATTTTGTCTTGAAAATATACTTCCTTTGATCTAGTTCTTTTAACAAAAGCTAATTTTTTGGCTTCAACAAGGTTCTTCTAAACATTAGGCTCTCTCTAGTGTCTAGTTCATTTATATCAACATTATCTGTAGCTACATATCCCACTATGCTCTCATCTCGTTGAGTAACCCGAGCTTTCTTCTCTTCCCTCCTTGTAGTATGTAGGTTTTCAAGGCATTCATAGGCTTTGTGTCCTGGTGTTTGACACTAGTAATAGGTCACTAGTGATCTTCCAACTCCTCTACCTCTAGGGTTTGTGTTTCCTCCTTAAGTACCCCTGCCTCTAAAGGATTCATTGCTCTTTCTAAATTCTTGGGTTGGAGAATTTACATTGCTACCTTCTTCTCCTTTAGTTCTACTGCTCTGCTCTTAGACATTCTTCCTTTGCCTCTTACTGTTGCTCTTACTCTAGCACTCAAAATATTCCTAGACAATTTCTCCTCCACTTTTAGGGAAAGCTAGTATGCTTCTCCCAATGTTCTAATCCTCACAACAATCAATTCATCTTGTATTGTATATCTCAACCCATTAATGTACCTAGCCACAACTTCATCTCCTTCATCACTGTGCCCTGACCTAATAGAAAATCTATAAAAATCCTACGTATACTCCTAAACTGTTATTTCTTTCTGTCTTAATTTTGCATCTTTCTCAACAAATTTAAGGTATATTCTTAGGCATAAACTTACCCTCAAGTTTGGCAACCACTATGTACCATGCCTTGATTTTATCTATGCTCTTTCTTTATCTATCAAGTTATATATCATCCCACCAAAAGAATGCATGTCCCTTAGGCTTTGCACAAGCCAACTTTACTTTGTTAGGGTCTTCAATATGCTCCAAAATATTTATCCATATCTCTGATCCAAGCATTTAACTCTTTAGGGTTCAAATTTTATGAGTAGGAACTAACCTCCATTATGGGAATGCCTCTTATATCTATCAATGCCTTCAATAACCTCTCTTCTAGAGCTACCACTACTTCCTCCCGCAAAATTTCTCTCATGTTCATCTTCACTCACATCCTGGACTTCTATTGCAACTCCTCTCCTTTGAGTTGTCTCTAGGGCTTCTATTCTTTCTTGTAGGGCCCTAATTACTTCATATGTTGCACCTCCTCATTATCTTCTACCTCTACCCCATACTGGTATGCTTCTCTCTTTCTATAAGTCATTATGTTACACCTTATCAAACTCATACTGCACAATTCCTTCATTTGCTATATAGTTCTACCCAACACCTTCAACCAGTAGAACTGTAACCATGCTTAAACAATTATACTAGCAACCCCTTGTTTGGTTGTGCTGGAATTGTTCTTTGCAAATACACAGGTTCAATTCGCTATAATGCCAACTAGTGCAGAGGATCGACCTCCAACCCTTGTAGTTTTGAAGTACACAACACACAACAAAGATAAAACTCACATGCAGTCCCCAGTTAATTCACTTGCAAGAGAATTAAACACACACACATGGCACAAACATTTTAAATTTTGTATTAAATTTGTGCAAATGGATAAAAGTTACACACGTGCTTGAAGGCTTCCAACTTCTTAGAAATCTACTTCCCTCTTAGCTTCTACCCCCCTCATTAGTCTTGGTCTTGGACTCTCTTCCCAAGTTTTTTTTACTTCCCTCTCCTACTATAATGTGTAGGCATAAAAATTAAATCCCCCCCATTCGATTGCAACTACCAGACATTAATGCACGATCTAAACACACTAAAACAATTCATTCCATCCCCAAAACTTGGCAAGGCTCCACCTTTGTAGGTAAGTGCAATCGTGTTGAGGCTCATGACATATGAAAACTGGGACACAAATTTCTGAATGCAAAGATATTTCTCCATCAAATACATATACGTCGACCAACGAAACTTCAACCTATTTATGTTGTACCTTGGAAATTCATGAAAGAATCACACTGTACCATGAATTTGGTTCATCCCCTACATGTGCCCTACATCAAGCAATGATCACACACGTTAATTAATTAATTCCAACATAACTTAAAAAGAGGAAAATTAAGATAAGACCTCAAGTAGCTAAATTTTATTTCCATAGTATTATAATTTTTTTTACCATTTTAAATAAAACAAAAATATATCACTTAAAAAACAACTTAGAACAAAATTGTTGAAATAATGTAACTTCGAAGAATATTCTACTTGTATTATTCCTCATTCGGGAGATGTCTTTAATGTAAAAGGTCATGTAAAAGTCATGAGGTAAAACCTCCATTGTAAGTCAGGTCATTAGTACCCAAAAGAATGTAATATAAATATTATCTGAGTCTCCCTAGAGAGGTCGGCCCAGTTAAGTTAGTGTGGCCGACCTAGTTAGGTTAAATGTCAAGTAAAAGGTAAAGTATAAATAGAGAGTGTTTCCTCTCATTTGTACCATTCACTCACTCAAGCATTGCGCATTAGAGGAGAGAGGAAGATTACGAAGGAGGAGGAGGATTACTCTTGGCTATAGAGTTTGTTTTTGTCTCTATTCTTTATGATACTTGTTTCTTTGGGCATTGTACTTTGGTAATCTATATTGAGGAAGTTCTTGTTGGGTTTTCTTCCCCTTGAGGGTTTCCCATGATAAATTGTTGTTTACCTTCTGATTGTGTGTCTTTCAGAGATCCTATTTATGTTGCAATGTATTAAATGCTAATGAAGTAGGAATATAAGTTATTTCATCATATAAACTTAACATGGTTTCAGATCTAGACTGAAAAGAGTAGCTTTCACTAGGGTAAATCTCTCTCTCTTTCCCCGGAAACTAGTCATCTTGGAAGTTTCGCTATAAATCACTTTTGGCGAAGGATCGGGATTTGAAACTTGGACAGGCTGAAGATGAAAGGTTCATGTACCTTGTCTGTGAGTTTCAGCCTCATATTCATTGTACTTTAGGAGATATGATCCATGAAACCAGGGTTCCAGCCTCCTTCAGAATTC
Organism: Larix kaempferi; assembly: GCA_027924585.1. Lineage (NCBI taxonomy): Eukaryota > Viridiplantae > Streptophyta > Pinopsida > Pinales > Pinaceae > Larix > Larix kaempferi. Next base: position 31,857,198 of record BSBM01000456.1, on the reverse strand, counting down.
AGTTTTAAACAGGTGACCTAAGGAGAAATGCTATATCTCGGGATAGAAAGATCCAACTCGAATTTTGTAAGATTTTCCAAAAAATGCACGGACTTTAGTTTCTATGGTACGAGTTTCAGAACCCGAATATGAAACAGTGACACATGGCAGTCCGTAAAAGTTTGCTATACTGAAACAGTCCATAAACAGGTCATCTTGGGAAACTCAGCATAAGTTCCACTTGGTGAATCCAATCCTGCTCTAACATATGGGGTTGGATAGACGACAAATCATAATATCACAAAAAGAAGTTTCAGACCTTGAGGAGCAGAAATTTCTGAGATACATCAGAATTAAGAGCCGAAAAATTTGCAGTAGAAATTGAAGAAACTAGGGCATCAAGTATTTGGGAAAAGGAGTACTTTGTCTAACTCACCTTGGGGACGCGTATCTTTTCCTCCAATCAGTTTCTCAAGATATCAAAGTTGAAAAATTAGGGTTTCTCTACCAAACCCTAGGTCAAGCCAGAAGCAGTTTCACAAGGTCATGCTCATTCTTGAAAAACATGACCTATAAGGCTTCATAAAAGAAGAATAACAAAAGACATCATGCTCATTTTTCCGACGAAGAAGAAGAAGAAGAAGAACCTCCCGGAAAGTTACCAAAAGAAGGAATTGAAGAATATGTCTTATAATAGTGGTGCTTCAAAGCACTCTCTCCAATCTTGAAGAAAAGGACTCCCCTCAGAAAGTTTCAGTAGGAGAATAGGAGAAGCCACATACAAGATTGATTTAGGAACCCCGATGAAGATGAATGATAAGAACTGATCAACATTATAGATCATAAGAAAGAAAGGAACATGACCTCAAAATTAGATGATGGAGGAGAGCTCACCATCAGACATTCTAGTAATCCCTGCAAGGAGTTGACTAGGGTCAAAAGAGATCCTACCAAACAAACTAAGATAAGTATTTGAATTGTCATTTTATCAAATTGTTTAAATGATATTGTTTAGTTGTGTACATATCTATATTCCTAGATTTAGGGAGTGTAGTATGCATAGTTGCATTAATGAACAATTTACTACTAATATGCATGTGTCGGGTAAGTGGCCTATGGTATTATACAACATTCCATTGTTACTTATCTAGAGTGAAACCTCTTAGCTGACATATTGGGAGTAGTGCACACTCTTAATAATGTTCTGGTAGAGATGGAAGGCATCTAGAAAGTTACCAGTTACCATATGAATATGGATATGGATGAATGTTGTGTTGAAGAATTGGCTAAGATAGTTGCATGACTGTGAGACCTACATCTTTATACATAAGAATTGATTTTATGAAATGTTTCTAATCATGAAACTAAATTTGATTTGTAGGAAATATCGTGTATAATATCCTACAAGAGAATAATGATGAGACTTGTTCCAAATAACGATGGCATTCAATAAGACTTATAAAATCAAGCATACTACAGTTGAACAAAGTGAGAGTGAGTCGATTATAACAAGACATTGCCTTAGTGGAAAATGATGTATATTACACTAGGCAGATGGTGAAATTAAAGTAGAAGTAACCTCCATAATTCAGAACTCTCTACAAAGAACCTCATGTGCCAGCTTGAAGAAGTATATGAAGAATATGTCGCTCTCAGAGTTGCAGAACCGATGAAAGAAGAAGCTCGTTGCAGAATTTGAGATGAAAGACCTTGGCTTGATGCATTATTTTCTAGGTCTTGAAGTATGGCAGAGCCCAAAAGGAATCTTCCTTAACCAAGGGAAGTATGCAGTAGAAATATTTGATATGTCGAAGTGTAAAGCCATGGTCACACCCATGGATACAAATTTGAAGTTGTTGATTGATGCTTCGTCAGAGTTAGTGGATGTGACACTATACAGACAAATTATTGGGTCATTTATGTATATGCTTTGAAGTGAACACCTTGAGTCAATATTTGGTTGAGCCCAGACGTGTTCACCTTGCAGCTACAAAGCTTGTGATGAGGTACCTAAAAGGTACAGTAGACTATGATCTTTGATCATGACTTCAGATTGTACGGTTATACAAATCCGAGATATGGTGCAGAAGGGAGATGTAAAGCTCCAATAAGTGAGCACATATGAGCAAGTTGCAGATATGTTGACTAAGCCTCTGTCTCGGGTGAAGTTTGAGCACTTCCGTGACAAGCTTGGTATAGTCCATAAGGACTTCCCTCGAAAGGGGGAGTAGTGTTGATGATACTATGGTGGCGCAGTTGGGATTGATCATCCTTAGACAATGATCCCGTAATTCTGAAAGGAAGGATAGTCTTAAATGTTGATCCTTACACTAAAATACCATAATTCTGAAAGGAAGCATTGTCTAAGATGTAAGTGGTGGACAATGATCCCGTAATTCCGAAAGGAAGGATTGTCCAGTGCGCTGTAGTGGTAGCTCCATAAAGATTGGGTCCCGTAATTCCGAAAGGAATGATTGTCCAAGATCCCGTAATTCCGAAAGGAAGGATCACCAGAGTTATTGGACTAGAATCCCGTAATTCCGAAAGGAAGGATTGTCCAAGATCCCGTAATTCCGAAAGGAAGGATCACCAGAGTTGTTGGACTATAATCCCGTAATTCCGAAAGGAAGGATTGTCCAAGATCCAGTAATTCTGAAAGGAAGGATCACCAAAGTTGTTGGACTAGAATCCCATAATTCTGAAAGAAAGGATTGTCCAAGATCCCGTAATTCCGAAAGGAAGGATCACCAGAGTTGTTGGACTAGAACCCCATAATTTCGAAAGGAATGATTGTCCAAGATCCCGTAATTCCGGAAGGAAGGATCACCAGAGTTGTTGGACTAGAACCCCATAATTCCGAAAGGAATGATTGTCCAAGATCCCGTAATTCTGAAAGGAAGGATCACCAGAGTTGTTGGACTAGAATCCCGTAATTCCAAAAGGAATGATTGTCCAAGATCTCATAATTCCGAAAGGAAGGATCACCAGAGTTATTGGACTGAATCCCTAGTTCCGAAAGGAAGGATTGTCCATGATCTCTAGTTCCGAAAGGAAGGATCACCAGATGTTATTGGATTGAATCCCTAGTTCCGAAAGGAAAGATTGTCCATGATCCCTAGTTCCAAAAGGAAGGATCACTGGATGTTGTTGGACTGAATCCCTAGTTTCAAAAGGAAGGATTGTCCATGATCCCTAGTTCTAAAAGGAAGGATCACCAGATGTTGTTGGATTGAATCCTTAGTTCCGAAAGGAAGGATTGTCCATGATCCCTAGTTTCGAAAGGAAGGATCACCAGTGTTGTTGAACTTGATCTTGTAATTCCGAAAGGAAGGATCATGTTGGTTGTTGATTAATGTTGTTGTTTCGGTATTTACTTATTGTTGATTGATGTTGTTGTTTCAGTATTCACTTACTGATGATTGGTGATGTTGACTATTCATATACTGATGATGATGATACTTCATCTCTGTACTAAAGATGATGATGATGATACTTCACTCTGTACTGAAGATGATGATGATGATACTTCATCTCTGTACTGCAGATGATGATGATGATACTTCAACTCTGTACTGAAGATCATGATGATGATACTTCAGCTCTGTAGTGAAGATGACGATGATGATACTTCAGCTCTATACTGAAGATGATGATGATGATACTTCAACTCTTTACTGAAGATGATGATGATAATACTTCATCTCTGTACTGCAGATGATGATGATACTTCATCTCTGTACTGCAGATGATGATGATGATACTTCAGCTCTATACTGAAGATGACGATGATGATACTTCAGCTCTGTATTGAAGGTGATGATGATGATACTTCAGCTCTGTACTGATGATGATGATACTTCAGCTTTGTACTAAATATGATGATGATGATACTTCAACTCTGTACTAAAGATGATGATGTTCCAGCTTTGTGCTGCAGTTGATGATGTTACAGCAAGTTGTTCAATTGTTGATATTGATGTTGTTGAAGAACTTCCAATGATTTATAGATGTACCAACCAATGTTCTAGATGATGTTGTTGATGATGCCTCCTCCTCCCTCCTTCTGATGATGTTGTGTAGAGCCACACCTGTTGTTGTTGATGTCAGTAGAATACCCTTCTTGTTAAGGGGAGTGTTGAAATAATGTAACTTCGAAGAATATTCTACTTGTATTATTCCTCCTTCGGGAGATGTCTTTAATGTAAAAGGTCATGTAAAAGTCACGAGGTAAAACCTCCATTGTAAGTCGGGTCATTAGTACCCAAAAGAATGTAATATAAATATTATTTGAGTCTCCCTAGAGACTTCAGCCCAATTAAGTTAGTGAGGACGAACTAGTTAGGTTAAATGTCAAGTAAAAGGTAAAGTATAAATATAGAGTGTTTCCTCTCATTTGTACCACTCTCTCAAGCATTGCGCATTAGAGGAGAGAGGAAGATTGCGAAGGAGGAGGAGGATTACTCTTGGCTCTAGAGTTTGTTTTTGTCTCTATTCTTTATGAGACTTATTTCTTTAGGCATTGTACTTTGGTAATCTATATTGAGGAAGTTCTTGCTAGGTTTTCTTCTCCTTGAGGGTTTCCCAGGATAAATTGTTGTGTACCTTGTGATTATGTGTCTTTCAGAGATCCTATTTATGCTGATGTTATTGTGAAAATGTATTAAATGCTAATGAAGTAGGAATATAAGTTATTGCAACATATAAACTTAACAAAAACATCCACTTAGACCATTCAAAACTTGCCTCCCATGGCATGGCAAAACCTCTTTAAAATAAAATCAAAAAATAAAATTTAACAAGAGCCAAGAGCCACGAGGTGGCAATGTCCGTGACATTTCTACTTGTTGTTTGTTACAATTGTTGTTGACATACTTCACTTGATTGATGGGAGAACTGGTCCAGATCGTTGTTACAATTGCGTTGAGCTTGGACACATTGCATGAGATTGTTCTTAGTTGTTGATGTATATGTAACTTCGGAATGTATTTCACCCATGTATTTCATCTATGTATATTGTACTCCTATAGAGATGTTATTATTCCTCTATATAGAAGTGTTTGTATTCCTATAGAGATGTTACTATTCCTCTATACGGAAGTGTCGTCATTTATATTATAAGTATCATAACGTATACTTGATGGGTTATTAGACCACCTTGGTGGGGTCGGCCCTGTATAAGTCATGTGGGTCAAAGGGTTATTAGACCACCCTATTGGGGGTCGGCCCAGTCAGCATTATGTTATGTGGTTAAGTTAAGGTCGACCTAGTAAAGGTTATTAGGCAAGTCAAGTCAAGTATAAATAGAGTGCGGGAGGCACTCTATTTGATCATTCACTTTCTCTCACACACACTCATTGGAGAGTGGCGCACTTTTGGAGGAGGATATGTTGCTGCTAGGAGGACTATCTCTTATGCTTGGTTTGTATCATTGCTCTATCTATCTCTGAGGAAGTTGCGGGGTTTTTCACCTTCTTGGTTTTCCCCGGTGAAACTCTATGTCTCTTGTGTGCTTGCTTTATTGTGTCCATGATTGATATGATGTAGATATGCTGTACATGTTATTCTCTCAGTTAAGATCCTAGATTAGATTGAAGTAAATTCTGAAAAACTAACATTAGCCCCAAAGACCGAGATTGGACACATGTTGGGACATTATCTCAAGCTCATTAAGCATTGGGAAGCATGCAATATACAAAGGAATGCTAACCTGATAAACGTAGAAGTCAAAATAGTTTAAATCTATAAAGGATCTCTCACGGGATGCTCTCGAAGTGTTCAAATTTTTTTCATAGTTTAGACTTTAATCATTGGCATTGGCATTGAGATTTTGCAACTTACACTCCCTAACTTCCTCATAGTAGCAATGGGAATCACTACCAGCTTGTTTTTACAGAGAGAACTAAGCAAAGAATTGAGATCATCGATGCCTGGTTTGCAACCAAAACCCACCATTCCTCTAAAGGTCCGCATGGCATCTTGTGGCAGGTAGGCTCTTGCATATCTCTTCATTATAATGTAGAAATCTTTGTGAGTGATCGGAAGTCCCTCTTTCTTCATTTGTGCTAGCAAATCCCAAATGGTGTTAAACTGTTCAAAGTTCCCTAAAATGTCAATCATTATGTTGCACGCCTCAGTGTTGTGCTTATACCCAGGTTGTCTACCAACCTAGCCAAAAAACCTATATGTAGGAACCCCAAGATTAAAACACCTCTTCAGAGCTTGCTCCACTAAATCCTGTAATATTTTTAAAGAATACCTATCGATAGTTTCTTCCAGCCGATAATAATGGGGGTATCGGTAATCACTCAGTAATCTACATATCGTATTCCACTTTTTATTCTAAACATTCCAGTCTATCTTCTGCCACTTCCAACTCGATACTGAACCAAAGAGATCCAGGAAAGCCAAGGAAATAGGTCCAATATCCCTTGCTTCCCGAATTATGGACCTGACAACTAAATAGATATATGGAAATAACTTAATTGCATATTGGGTGGGTCGGATTACTCAATCAATGAAATTAAATACGATCGATCAATGTTCACATATCAATTATGCTCCCCGTTATGCTGTCGTCAGCTAAGGTTTAATGCAATACGCTTATGCTCCAATCTTCCCAAGAATGTGCATGTTTAATGTAATACACTTATGCTTTGATCTTCCCAAGAATCTGAATGCAGAGCCTTTCTCATCAAGTACGCTTCTGCGTTGATCTTCCCAAGAATATGATGAACAACACTTCCAGAAAGAAAGTCGCATGATTCATTATTTTTCAAAGCGCCAACACCTAAGCCAAGCACCCAATCCCATTAACATGAGCTAGCCATACACCTGAGCTCGCGGTTGTATCCCACTGCAAGTTTAAACAACACGAACCTGCTAGATTGGCTATCAGCTCGCATGGCTTGAAGAACCATAAAATGAGATTTTAAGCACTTGATTTTTGTTTTATTTGTTTGGGAGCTCTTTTCAAAACTAAAACCGACATTGAGCGAAGAAAAGTTAATCTATCTTTCTCCCAGACTCGGTGGCAAGTATTTTGATATATTTACTAATAACTTGCTAGGAATTACCAAGAAACAACGTGGTGATATAGATCAAGAAAGAAATTCATTAGTTGACCCACTATGCGTCAATCGAACTTGCACCTCGCAAAGGGAGGAAAAATAAGAAGGGAGGGGATAGGATGTGAGGCCGATCCCAACAAGCTGTGACCGAACATGTCATAAGGTTTCCAAGGGAAAAGCCCTCCAAGCATTAAAAAAATAAATGTACAATAAAACAGGGATTTAAACTATCTCATACCTATTGGATATTAAAGGAAGTGCTACTAGACATTTTGGATTTTTTTTTTGCGGGAGGGAGTGCATAATTTGCATCTTCTGTAGATTGAAGTTGCTGAGAAGCTAAAATTTTATGGGCGAAGGACCTTTGGAAGTGCTTCAAAAAATGTGGGATCGATAATATTCTCTCTAGATTCTTTGTTACATACTTTTCTCAACTAATTCATTACTTGCACCTTGGACAACCTCATCTTGAGCTTGCAGTTGCACATATGCTTCATCTTGTGTGGAATTTGGGTTGACATCTGTCCCCTCTACTTGTGTAACAAAACATGCACCTCCATTTTCATTATTAATGTTTGATGAATTCAAGCCACCAACTACTGCATATGAAACACCAAAAGTAGGAGAACCCTGTGGCTATTGACCAACCTTTTAGTTTCCTCAGTATCCTTGTCATCTATATTGACCAACGCTGCAAATTCTAATTCTGTTTGTAGAATAGCTTCCATTAAACGACTATCATCATCAACATTATTCTTTTTATCACTGCACTGTTCTGCAATATTACAGGGATGTCGGACTACAATATGCTTGACTTACAATGGCGTACTATTGGTTGCATATGATGCTATTCTTTGAATCTACCATTGCAACATGGTGACATTCATTGCTTTTACAAGGGTCTAAAAGCAATTGTATCATTCTCCATGAAGCTAACTGACACGAGAGAAGCATGCAACAATGAAGTCTCATGTCATTTACTTGAATCGTTTAGTGGTTTACTGGAATGGAGCTACGATCTACATGTCGGGCGTAAAAATGTGGAGAGCTATTGCAATGACTTGGGCTATGATCTGCAAGCTGGGTGTACATCATGCACTTTCAATGTGTGTTGGTAGTTGACACACGACCGCATAACTCCAAACCTCCACTAACTGCTCTCGAGCAAATTGTTGTCTATTTTTCGGCATGATGGGTGGGAAGGATAAAATATAACACGCCTTGATATGCTTCCTCTCTCCCATGCATGGTTGTCGATAGAGTTTGTTTTTCCAGCGAAAAAAAACTACTATTGATATTCAAAGTAGAATCAAATAGTACAAAGAAGTCTTTTGATTCAAAAGTCTGAATCAGATACAGATCATCTTGAAATGTTCAGAGCTACAAAATAGATCAGAATCCTCCCTCAATAGACAACAAAATACAAGGCACTAAAAGATGCCAATATCCCATAACGAACAGAATACCAAAAACCATCCATACTAAAGTATCCGGAGAATGACCCAACATCAGATTAGTCTAAGAAATATAAAGACCCCTGATCCAGCAGGCAATCTTCGCACCATTCCTCCCAGATAAGATAACCTTCAGATCCAGAAAGAGCAAGCTTGGATAGTTTATCATCCTGGTCGTTGTATTCTCTATAAATGTGCTCAAAATTGATATTTGGTTGTTTAGAGATTTCAAAATATGTTCTTGATGCCCAATGTCGTAGATTCATGACATTAAGTTTGAAATCACCCATCGCCCATTTGATGGTGACCCTTGAATCACCATATACCTTGATGTTGACCATCCCAAAGATATTTGCAATTTTTAGAACACACCAAAGGGCCATCAATTCTGCCTTCATGTTTGAACCAGAACCACAATTTAATCGGATAGAGAAATAATGAGAGTCATTTAGGTAGAGTACACCTCCCACAGCACATAAACCATTTTCTGTCGCTCCATCAAAGAAGAGGACAGGCTGCTCCACTTTAAATTCAAAAGAACTAATTCTGATAATTTTTTATTTCTGTGGATCCACCACAAAAGAAGAGAGCATGTTCATAGCGATCAGGATGCAATGAAAACTATCTGGAGTCAAATTCCGAAATATGGCACTATTTCTAATGAACCAAATAGCCCAAGGGATACAGATGGCAACATAAAAATGTTGTTTGCAGCTTCTATACCAATTTAATAAACATTTATTGAAGTCACCCACATCCCAACACATAGAAATATTGAGCTTTTTAGATATCATATCCCAGATTTTACATGTGAAGGAACAGTTGACGAAAAGATGTTGTTTTGTTTCAGCAGCCTTTTTGCAAAGAATACAAATACCGGGGCCAGTCCATCCTCGCTTGCATAAATTATCCCAAGTCTTCAGCTTGTCTTGCAAAACTAGCGACATGAAGCATTTTAGTTTTAGAGGAATGTTCCAAGTCCATATTCTCTTATACCACCAATCCTGTGGGAATATAAATTTCTCCTGTATAATCCTAGAGTATGCAGACTTTGCTGAAACAATGCCAGAGGCCGGATTGCCACCCCATACAAGCTTATCAATATCAGTATTTAATCTGACACCCGCAGCATCTAAATTCCTGATATAAATATTCCAAACACTAGCTAAGTAACCCGAGAGACCAATCTCCTGTGCGGACAACCACTTCTTATTGTTGCCACCCCCATAATTATGATGTTGAATTTTGTTTAAAGTAGCTAACCCAATAATCTGCAGATAACGAGGGATAATGGAGGGAAGGGTGTGATCAAATTCCAATCCTATAATAGGATCAAGTCCAACACGGATGCAGTTTCTAGAACCGACCTGCCATAAAAGGTCATCTTTTATCCAATGAAAAACTTTCATAAAACCCCTCCAGATAGGGGAGAAGTTCCAACCTTTCAGTTTTGGATTTCTAATCCAGCACAAAACCTCTGCTTTAATATATTTAATATGGATGATCCGAGACCATAAAGTCTGTCCAAAGATACCCCGCCAAGCACTTTTTAGTCTCAAAGCAACATTGAAGGTCTCCAAGTCTTTTATGCCCCATCCCCCATATCGAAAAGGTCTGGAGAGAATATCAGCCGCTACCATGTGGAGCTTTGGTTCACCAATAGTGCCAGACCACAGAAAATTGAAGAGATACTTTTTGATGGTCTTAATGATTGCAGATGGAACTTCAAATAAGGAAAACCAAAACACAGGAATGCTAGACAAAACAGATTTCACAAGGATTAATTTTCCACCAATGGACAAGAGCCTGTAGGCCCATTGAGCAATCCGTGCCTCAATTTTCTCTAGCAACCAAAACCAATCCTTGATCAGGTAATTATTCGGTTTAAGATTGAAGCCAAGATATTTGAAGCCTTGTTCAATAGGGCTACACTTATATGGCAAGATCGATTGTATACCAATAATCTGCTCATCATTCAGAGAAAGGTGATAAAAATTTGATTTATCAGCGCTGATCGCCATACCTGATGCTCTACAAAAAGTCTGAAAAATATCCCTGTATGAAGCCCACTCTTCAGTGGAATCTTCACTTGCCACCAGCACATCATCTGCGAATAATATGTGTGAGATCACACAGTTTTTTGCAATCTTTATGCCTTTGATTTTGCCACACCTTAATGCTTCATTGACCAACCTGCTAAAACCATCCATAACCAAGATAAAAAGAAGTGGGGAAAGGGGACAACCCTGTCTAATCCCCCTGGAGCAGCTGAAAAAAGCAGATGGACTACCATTTACAAGTACAGAAATGTTCATAGAAGTGATGCATGCCATTATCCACTTAATGATTGCTGAAGGAATCCCAATTCTGATAAGAATCATTCTGAGAAATGACCAATTTACCCGGTCATATGCTTTTACTAAGTCCATTTTGAGAAGAAGAGCCTTTTTTTATGGATCTTTATACTATGCATCAACTCCTGAGTAATGCCAATTGCGTCATGTATCTGCCTTCCATCTAAAAAACCAAATTGCTCAGCTGAAATGTGCTTGGAAAGAACCATCTTCATTCTGTCTGCAATAATTTTAGATATGAGCTTGTATAATAAATTGCAAAGTTCAATCGGACGAAATTCTCCAAAAGAGGATGGCTTATCTTTCTTGGGAATTAGGGTGACAAATGTTGAGTTGAGTCCACCCGGAATATAGCCATTTTCTTTGGAAAAATTCACTAATTCTTGAAGCTCACAGCCCATCAAATAAAAAAAGTGCAAATATAGCTCCACCGGCCACCCATCGGGCCCGGGGCTTTTGTCTTTAGCAAACATTTTCAGAGTATGTTCAATCTCATCCAGCTTGACCTCTGCTTGAAGAAAATCAACATCCTGCTCAGTAAAAAAACGAGGAAATAGAGAGGCAACTGTAATCTGATCTGACAGGACACAATCACCCGGATCCTGATATAAATTTCCAAAAAAAGAAGATGCTTTAGCTTTAATACCATCTAGACCCGAGATCTGAGTTCCCCTGTCATCATAAATCTCCCAAATATTTTTTGAATTTCGCCGAGCAGATGCAAATGAGTGGAAGAATTTTGTGTTTTTATCACCATGTGAGATCCAAATGGCACGACTCTTAAGTTGCCATTCCTTTTCTTCTTGCAGAAGGATCTCTTCTTTTTTCTGTTCTAACTGCTTCATCACTTCAAAAGAGTCAAAAGAGAGAGAATTTGAGACATTGGCAGAGAATGCCACCTGTATCTTTTTTTCTAATAAAGACAGTTCAAGTTTGTCCTTCTTCTTTTTATCCCTGATCCACTTTCTGACAATCTCTTTTAAACCATTTAACTTATGACAGAACTTCAGAATGGGATTAGCATCAATAGGTACACAGGTCAACCAATATGACTTAACCATATTGCAAAAGGAGCTCTCAGTTAACCAAGAAGCATTAAACTTGAAAGGCGAGCTATGGGGGAAATTTGAGTCATCTAATTGAAGGACAATGGGCCAATGATCCGAGAATTTGCAATCATAAACCCAAGATCTGTGTTTCTGAAAGATGTCCAATAAACCCGATTTGACAAGAAATCTGTCCAAACGCTTATGTACACCCTCACAACCAAATCTGCCATTTGTCCAAGTGGGGGCCATAATATGAGGTTTAACATCCACAAGATCAGCATCCAAAAACAACTGAGTGAAGAAGTCTGCCATATTATCCAACCTAGCAGTGGAACCCCAGATTTCTGAAGCATGACATGTGAGATTTAAATCGCCTGCAATGATCAAATCATTTAAGTTCAAAAGACCTGAACCTTGCAAAGCAACCCAGAAAGTCTGCCGCTCCCTATAAGGGGCATAGCAATTTAAAATGGAGATAGAGTGTTGACTTCTACAGAAATAACCTTTCAGTAAGATTCCCCAAGGAGTAGAAAAGGCCTTAAGATAAAAAACAGAAGGATCCCAAGCTACAGCAAGTCCACCCGAAAAACCACAGGAACTTATAGCAGACACCTCCCAGAAAGGAAAATCTTACTCAACTTATGAATGGAAAAATGATCATCACACATAGTCTCCTGAAACAAACAGATAGCAGGGCCAGTAGCTTTGTAAAGGTTGGATAAGGCCTGTGCCCGGGCCACCTTACCCAATCCCCGAACGTTAAGAGATAACAAAGACATCAGGAAACAGACACATTGGGGGACGATGTTCTGAGCCCCAAGGGAGACCCCTTTTTCAAATTGTCTTCATCCTCCAATCTTCGAGAAAGAGGAGTATATGAGGTAGTTCTGTCATGATCAAACTTTTTCTTTTTACCCCGCCGAATGGTGACATTTTGAAATTTTAAGGATTGAATAGGTTTTGCCGAAGATCCACAGCTGGGATTTCTGGTGTATGAAGGCAGTGGAGGGAACTCCTCCCCTTTTTCCGATATATAGTATCCACTTTCAGTCAGAATTTCCTTATCTTCCAGGTTTGTAAGATCCACCAAGCCCGACGAAGACTTTTGCTCATCCCCATTTATCCCCGAGTTAATACCCCATGACTGTAAAGTATTCGTCTTGCAACCACCCGAAGAGTTAAAGCCCGGCACTAAAGAATTAGAATTATGAGAATGTAAACCCAAATTATCAGAGCAAAAAATCCTCCCAGGGTTAGGGTTCGAGGACCCATCCACATTCTGTGCAAAACAACAATCCAAGGATGCCGACAAACAAACCCTAGAAGAAGATGGCCCCATTACCGACAAATCTAAAGGATGGGATGAAGACCCCATTTGTTTAGAGATCAATGATCTATCAGGGTTAGGGTTAGCCCCGTTTTCAGTAGAATGCCCGGACGACAAATGTTCAGAATCTAGAGAGTCAAATTTCCCATCCCCAAATAATTTACGACCCACCTTTGAAGAAGAAGGGTTGTTGGAAGAAACTGGGAGGCCCGTCACAGGATCGTGACGAAGCTGAACTTCACCCTTTGAAATACGAGTCGACAAAATATTTTCTGAGGACTCAATAAAAGCCAATTCCACATTAGATAGCTCAGGATAATTTATGGGGGTTTCAAATAACTTACCCGAAGACTCCAGAGATGCTTCATGAATGCCAGCCCTAGGAGAAGCACAATTCGCCGCAGGAACATCCTGAACAGGCTGCCGAGAGTAGGGACAAGTGGCCCGAACATGCCCGGTCTCATGACAAGAGAAACAACGGAATGGAATCTTAAAGAAATTGAGCGATTGGTTCCACACCCTGGCTCCCCAGGCAATTGTCACCTTTGCAGGTAAGCCCAATTTTAGGTCAACTTCCACCATAACCTTGGCATACCGACGATCCATGCCAAAAAGGTTTTGTTTGTCAAACCGGACAAACTTCCCAACAGAATTTGCAAGCCTTTTGATAACCTCCTCAGTCCAAATCTCTATTGGGAGGCCCGGAATGATCATCCATAAGTGCCGAAGGGTCTGGATCTCACAGAGTGGATTGAAATTTAGATGCCATCGTTTGATGAATAATGAACCTCTTTTAAATTCCCAAAATTCAGCCAGGATTTTCTCAACATGCTCTGCCTTCGAAAAGGTAAATAGAATCCACCGGTTTGACAGCAAATTGATTCTGGGTGCCATACCTGTGAGCGGAACCCAATATTTATTTACCCAAGCAGAAATTTCAATCTTCGAAGCCGAGGTATACTCGAGTCTGCCAACTAATGCCCTCTCAGCAAGGATACAAATCCGTTCAAGATTATAGTCTTCGTCGATGTCCAGTCTGCCAATCTCACGCCTTGCCTTATAGGTCTTCAAACGACGTTTGTTCCTAGCCCTCAACCCCCGGCATAAAGAGTTCTGAGGACCACCACCATCTGCAGAGCGGCCCGAGCAAACCCCCAAATCGAAACTAGAAAGTGGCAGAGTAGGGTTTTGTTTTTGACAGGACTCTCCCATGATGGGCCCCAAGACCGAGCAAAGGAGAGAAACCCCACCTGCCGGTAAAAAAAGGTAGAACTCGACAGCTGCCAATCAAAGGGCACAAAGGCAAAAAGACTAAAAGGTGAAACAATAGCCCCCCAAAATAGCCCGAAAATGGAAAAAGGCTAAAAGGGGAGAAGGCCAAATAAGCACAAAAAGGCAAAAAAGTAGTACGAAAAAAGATTTTGCAGAAAAAACCGATAAATCCAGCTGAACGGTAGAAAGTAAACCTTCGACTAGAAAAAAATTCTCACTTTTTTTTACCTTGGTTGGTACTAGGCCAATTCGAGGAATCGGCTTGACTCCAAGTCGTCGAAGGTCACCAGCTACAGATCAGCCTTCAGAATCAAAATTTTCTGCAAAAAAAACGAGAAACCCTAGAAAAAACCCCATTCTAGCCTCCACCCATCAAAAAGTCAAGCTAGTTTGGCTCCAACTTGTTATCATATCATCGATAAAGTTTGTTAACGAAACTCCAACTATGTGACATCCTCAAGAACATCTTTGGCATGTGAGCTCTTGATGTATGTTCTACTTCTATAAATCTCGATATTATCTTATCTTGTATAGTGTCATATCTTTTACAATACACCGTATGTTTATAGATTCGATAGACATAAATGCCAATTCAAATGTTTCGTAGAGTATCAGCCTATTGTTCCACAAGAAAGTGAAGGGAAAATGATGTAATGTGGTGGAGAGTGTTTTATATGATACATACTTTCAGATATTTATCCCAATGGTAAACCAAACCAACATCATGCTCTCACACAGGACATCGACCTCATGGTTCTCCTCGATAGAATTGATAATATGGATCAAACAACGAAAACTAATCGATCTACACGAAAACTAAATGTCACGGACATAACAACGAAATATGCTCCTGCAAATACAACTTATAATATTGAACCATTACAATATGCTGCTATTACAATATTGAACCAAAATTGGTCAATGGCAACAAACCACATAACATTGGCTCCCGAGCCCCGACGTATCCCACCAGCTATTAAACATTTTCAACTTGTGCTTTTCATACTCGTATTCAAAGTTTGTAATGCTCTCTGGCAGAACTTTCACCGAGATGTGCATCGATCTTGCGCTGTTAGCATGGAAACCAAATTTATAGATGTTGTCTGGTTGACGAATAGGCCAAGCGAACATAAAAGAATGAATATAATAATGCCGTCAACGAAGGGCATATCACGCGGACGGACAGGATGACGCAGGAAGCCATGGATAAATTCCGAAATTAGGCTCGATGTATACTTGCTATTTTACTCGGACGGTCCTTCCCCTTCCCAACGGAGCCTTCATGTAAATGAACAAGCTTGGCAGTGGCTCCGTCCATGCACAAAATCCTGCTCCTACTACTGCAATTTAGTCCCATTTGATTGAAGTAACTTAAACCCCACTGTTGTATTTTTAAGACTCGTTTGGGGTTTTGCTAAAGCCATAGTTTTTCAAGCGATTGTGATTAGCCGAACGCTTTGCAAATTTGGTATTTGACATACTTCGAGATGGCAGGTTTAATTTCTCCTGCAACACTATCTTCACGGGATTGCTTCAGTTTTTCTCCTCTCTTCAGTCAAATTCCTCGTGAATTTTCAGCTGTAGCAGGGTTTCTCGGGGTCAAGAATGGAGCTGACCTTTACCAGAGGATTACGAGAGCGAATTTTCGCGTCAGTGGTAATGCAGAAGATATGTCAAAGTCCTGTATCTCTGTAAACGCTGCTGGTTCTCTATTAAAAAAAGGAATTAGAGGAACGAGGCCTTCAAAATCTTTGGGTAGCTCAGAGTATAGTGATAGTTCAGGAGGATTGGAAAAGTTGGATTTTGGACATTGTCATTGTCGGGGCTGGTATCATTGGCTTGGCCATTGCTAGGCAGCTTCTGCTTCACACCGATCTCTCAGTCGCAATCGTTGATGCGAAAGGGCCCTGTGCAGGCGCTACTGGTGCTGGTGTGTATGTTTGCGTTCTCTTGTCATGAATGCCGGTTTGTTTATATTTTCTTGCAGTGAACTGTTTGCTCTGTCTGTCAAACCTTTAAAGAACAACACAAAAATATAATATACACACAAATAGGTGATTCCTTGTGCTGCGTGAGTACTAGAATGAGTAGGCTACCATGGAACTGCCAATCTCATTATAACTAATATATAAGAATTAATGATATTCAATTGTAACTGCTCTCACTGCCACAATAAAACTGTGAACCAGGTCAGGGATATATCTGGATGGGATACAGGACACCAGAAAGTGACAAATGGGAGCTGGAGGCAAGAAGCAAACAGCTATGGGAGGAATTTGTGCAGGAAGTAGAAGCCTCTGGCTTAGACCCTTTGAAATTATTGGGATGGAAGAAAACAGGTTAGTACTCTTGATTGATGATCTTTGGAAGGAACCTAGGTTTATGATAAAGTGGGCTGATCAGTCGTTACTAGTTCCATTTTCATGGAACTAGGAACTACTACATATACAAAACGGTGGTACCAGACTCTTCAGAGTCTAGGCCTACTCCTGGGTTTGACTACTCTGTTCTTTGAGAAGGCTAAGACAAATCAACTCCTCGGAGTCTGACTCGTCCCCAAGCCATTCTAATACTTGTGATTTTGATTCGTATATATGACTCAAACTCGCAAGTTAAACATGAGTCCGATCGACTTAACAGGTCTGACTTGTCAGTCTTGCGAGTTAGACTTGGCCGCCTGTCTATTCAAAGAGACAGAAAACACGAAAGAAACACTCATTGAATGCTTCTGAAAGACATATCCATTGTTCAGATTTCATGGCGTTTTTTAATATGCTTGGAAATGTGTTATTATTTGAGAACTTTCATTATATGGACATTCTAAACTTTTATTTTTAACGATTTTTTCTTGAAATTTAGTGTTAGTGTTTTAAAATTTCGGGAGTCAACTTCCAAGTTTTTCCCCGAGTACGAGTCAACTCCTTACTCCCAAGTCATTCTCCAAGTTAAGTCTGATAGCTTTCACACAAACTTTATAGCTCTATATCCACAGATGCATTCCGCAACAAACAATCTTGGCATCAAACTGTTGTTCAAGAATCAAGAACCCTGAGCTGATGCTGAATTGCAAAACTTGAACTTACCATGAGCTCCTATTTATACATTCCATGTTATGATCAGCGAAATGCCAAATTCACATGCCGCAACTAATTGAAATGGTGCTACCATCCTCACTATATACAGGCAGCCTGTTAGTTGGCACAGCATCAGAAGATTCTTCGGCCTTGCAGGAGAGAGTAAAGCTGTTATCGAAAGCTGGTATTAGAGCAGAATTCTTTTCTGCTGCCTCTATGCATGAAATAGAGCCTGCGGTTGAAGTTGGAAAGGAAGGAGGAGCTGCCTTCATACCAGATGATAGCCAGATAGATGCCAAGTTGGCAGCGTCCTTCATACAAGAGGTCTGCAACCATCAATTAAATTTTGAAAGCATATTAATACCTTATTATCATTCTTCCCAGTCCACTGTACCGCTCTATAAATGTCCAGTTAATATGTAGTCAGCCTCAACATCGAAGAATTTTTTGGTGCACAGAAGAACAGAGTATTTACTTCCGGAGGTCGATATGAAGAGTTTTTTGAAGAGCCTGCCGTCCACTTCTTAAGGTGCATTCCGTATTTTCATCTTAAACTCATGTTAGACCGTAGTTTCTGAAGTTAAGGTTTTCGTCCTTTGAGCCTGTTTCAGTTGCATGCTTTACAGGCAACTCTTCTGCAATTTGACTCTTAAATTTTTTTGTTCTTCAGATCAAACCGGAAGGGTGATATTGAAGGAGTGCAGACCTCCAAGCGTGTATTATATGGTAATAAAGCTGTGATAATTGCAGCAGGAGCATGGAGTTGTTCTCTAGTTGAAAAAATGGCAGAAGAGTTAAGTTTTCCATTGCATGTTCCAGTCAAGCCTCGAAAGGTGAGGTATAGTTCATGTTTGAAATATTTTAAAATCTAAATCGTTGGTGAATTAGGAACCATGTGTCTACACCTTTGTTTTGCTTGTTGCTTTCTGTCATGCAAGCGCCATATCTGTTCCCTGTCTACAAAATAAGCTTTACCTCTGGCTAATTTTCTTTACTGTGTTCCTTGTCCTTTTTTCCTTTGAGCCACTATTGCATGGAGTGGTAGATGATGAAGCAAACCGTGGTGCTAACAAAAGAATAGTTGGAAAAACTGGTTTTGAAAATGCTGAAAGATGTTACAGAGTCATGTAAGAGAGTGAGCATCATGATAAAATTCAACCCATCTGTCAAAACTCTGAATTCCCAGTGAATATTATATCCATTTAAATCAAAACCAATTACTGTTTACATTTCTGACTAAAAGAAATATGACTGCATTTGTGATGTTTGGCCTTCTTAAATTGCACTCCCCTCGTTGATGGAAGAAAAGTAGGCTGAAATCATGGAATGTGAAACATTTATGGCCTAAATGCTGTAGAATATGCCTTTCATATGTAATAGGTTCACTAACGGAGCAACCTAAACTTGGAGTTTGCTTCCTTTCTGACAGAAAATTGATCAAAATACATACTTTTCCTTAAGCCAGAAGCTTATCAAATCTACCACAATTTATAAGATGTAACTGTGGATATTATGTTATCTATTGCACATTTTTACACTAAATCATTCATAAATGTTGGAACATCATAGACATATGCCAAAGATTTGTAAATAGTATAAATACTGAGCATGCTAACATCATTCCTAGACAGTTCAACCTTGAATCGGTAGTAAATGTCCAATATCTATCTTCCAGTCATATTTAGTCAGTAGTGATTTAGACTGCACAGCGGAAATCATTCAAAATTCAAGGTGGGTTGTTTCCATCAACCTATCCTATCAGTAAAGCCAAGCCTGCTCCCTTTATGACTTGAAATCCAGAATTTTGTAGCCCTAAGTCGGAATGTAACTGAAATAAGTACTCCTCATTCATATAGAAGCATCATAATGTTAATTTATCTAACCAGCACTAGATAAATAATCTGATCTAGACTATTTATACTTTACTGAATTTTAACAGGTTATTTTCAGCGGAAGCAAAAATCTAAGAAAACTGATCCAAGAAACACACAGTGATTTTTCTGCTCTTCAAATCAGTTCATCATTAAAGTAATATCAGGATTCAGAACTTATAAGAGCTCCCAGACTTGGGAAAATGGCTCCGAGGAAAAAAAAACACTCAGCAAACCTGCAAATATCCAGTGCTTGAAAATTTGCTCGAAAAACACCCCTAAACTGAGCCGTTTGGTCTGTACGGCCTGTGCGGCCTCTGCTGTACGGCTGACCCTGTACGCTCTGCCTGTGACCTCTGCTGCTTCACACGTGCGGCTGCTACAGGCAAATCTGTACGGTGTATGGCCTGCTCAGAAATTAATGGCTGCTCCCTCTTGCTGTTCGCTGCTTGGTCTTCTCTCCTCGCCAATGACTGAAAATCAAATGTCCTTCTGTGATTTTCTCTTATTCACAAAACTCGTGAATAAATAATGTGTCTTGTCTTAACCCTTGCTGCCTTTTTATAATTTTGAGTTGGCCCAAATCACTAATCAATGACCCACATTTAATTTAAATCACTAATGCATTGACTTAAGCACTTTATTAAATTAAACGTACTTCAGAAAAAAAATATTCACTTTAATTAATAAATTAGTAAAGTGAACTTTCAAAAAGCTAAGATATATTTAATGACGATTTCCATGGGTTAGACACACCCCGAAGAAATACGGTAATACCTGTCCGAGCTACCGTCATCAACACTCTCTCTTAGCGAGGAAGGTATTCTTCACCACTCCAAGCTTGTTTCGTAAGAAGACAAACTTCCCTTTCACCAAAGGTTTGGTGAGTATGTCTTCAACCTGCTCATTTGTAGGAATGTACTGGAGCTTGACTGCTCCCTTCAGGATCCTATCTCTGATGAAATGGTATATGATCTCAATGTGCTTTGACTTGTTGTGAAAAACTAGATTCTCCAAGAGTTTTATGTAACTCTGATTGTCGCAATGAATCACCGTAGGTTCCAGCTCTTGACCAAATAACCCTGTAAGCAGTTTGTGAAGCCAAATTGCTTCACAACTTGCCAAGCTGGCTGCCATGTGCTCAGCTTCTGCTGCACTGAGTGTTACTGAATTCTGCTTCCTGCTGAACTCGGAAATTGTTGTTGACCCCAAGCTGAAATAACACCCTAAAGTGCTCTTCTGATTTGTATCACTCCCTGCCCAATCTGAATCTGAGTAGCCTTGCAACTTGACTCCATCTCTACCAAGGTACCTCAAGCCGTACTCTACTGTGCCCTGCAAGTATCCGAGCACATGCTTTGCTGCGATCCAATGCACCGGCCTCAGCTCCACCTTGTACTGACTCAAGGTGTTCACAGCAAAACTGATGTCTGGCCTAGTGTTGACCAGATACATCAAGGACCCAATAAGCTTTCTATACAGTGTAGAATCTGCCAACTTTGACTCTAAAGAATCAACCTTCTTTAGGTTGGTCACCATCAGTCTACAGTCCTCCATTCTGAATCTCTTCAAAATCTCCACTATGTACTTCCCTTGTCCAAGGAAGGTCTTTCCCGATCTCTACCATACCTTAAGCCCCAGAAAGTAATGCATCAAGCCAATGTCCTTCATCTCAAATTTTGTCGCCAAGTCTGACTTGCATCCTGCAATCAACTTCTTTGCCCCTATGAGTATTAAGTCATCCACATAGAGCACCAAGATGAGTGGCTCAAATCCAAAAAGTATGAAGTACAAGTTGGAATCTACCTCACGGCTTGATGAAGTCCAAGCTCTGCAAATAACTGTTGATCCTGGAGTACCATGCCTTGGGCACATGTTTGAGTCTGTACAGGGCTTTCCTAAGCCCACACACATGTGACTCTTTGTCATGTACCTCAAATCCTTGTGGCTGCTCTATATATACTTCTTACTCAATGATCCCATTGAGGAAGGCTGTCTTCACATCCATCCGGTGAATCCTTCACCCCATCTCTGAAGCAATAGATATCACTGTTGGGATAGAAGCATATCTGGAAACAGGAGCAAAGGTCTCCTCATAGTCAACTCCCTCTCTTTGAGAGAATCCTTTGGCCACAAATCTCGCCTTGAACTTCTCCACACTGCCATTTGCTGCATGTTTGATTTTGAACAACCACCTAGAAGTCACCACTGACTTTCCCTCTGGTCTCGGTACAATCTCCTAGACATAATTCTTCATGATGGAATTGTACTCCACCATGGCATCTCTCCATACCTACTGGCTAGTTGCTTCCTCAAAGCTAGAGGCTCTGAGTCTATGATGCTGGTTATCAAGGCCATATAAGTTGGGAACTGCCTGGGCGACCTACTCTCTCTGAAAGTACTCCTGGGTGCCTCTACATGCTCCTGAGCATCCCTCAGCGTCTGCACAAACCACCTAGGTCTCCTGGCTGATCTAGAAGGGGATAACTCCTCCTCTTCCCTTGAGGATGGATCTCTGCAATAGGAGTCTGTGAGCTCTGCTCACCCTTCGAAGCCAACTACTCTATGTCCTCTGCAACTGTGGGTAAATCACGAGATTTCCTGAAGGCTAAGTTCCACTTGAACTTGACATCCTGGCTCACCATTGTCTTCCGTTGTTTTGGAATGAAAACTTTGTAAGCTTTCAAATTCTCCCTGTATCCCACAAAGATGCCCTTCTCACCAGAAGGCTTCAACTTTTTCCTCTTCTCCACAGGCACGTGGATGTAGACTGGACAACCAAAAAACCGTGAGATGCCCTATCTCAGGTCTCACCCCTGTGAATGCCTCCTTTGGGGTTTTGTCCTCCAAAATCTTGTGAGGACTCCTGTTCTGTAAATATATAGTTGTGTTGCATGCCTCTACACCCATAGAAACAATGGCGAACTCTGATCATGGATCATGTCCTTTATAGAACTGATGATGGACTTGTTCTTCCTCTCTGCAACCCCATTCTGCTGTGGGTTGAAGGAAATTGTCTTCTCCCTCTTGATTCCTACCTCCTTGTAGAAATCTTTGAACTCGTTGGAGGTATACTCACCCTTGTTGTCTGATCTTAGCACCTTGATCTTCTTTCTTGTCTAGTTCTCTACCTGAGCTTTGAACTCCTTGAATCGACTGAAGACCTCGTCCTTGGTCTTCATGAAGTAGATCTAGGTCTTCCTAGAGAAATCATCAATGAAGGACACATAGTAAGATGCCCCCTTCATTGATGCAACTGACATAGGCCCACATACATTTGAATGGATCAGATCCAAGACCCCCTTGGATCGACTCTTACTGCTGGGGAATGAAGTCTTGACATTCTTGCCAAGCGCACATCCTCTGCACACTCCGTGCTGGTCAATACTGAAATCTGGAAGACTAATGACTATCTCCCTGAGTGTGGGAAATGCCTTGTGATCCAGATGTCCCATCCTCCTGTGCCAAAGATTGCACAGGTTCTCACTGTCATGCACTAATGCCTGAACAGGCTTGCCCTGTAGCCTGTATAAGTTGTCTTCCCTCACTCCAATCCTCATAGCTGTATCAGGATTGACTCCCTCTAGACAAATGAACACTTGTCCTCTCTGGAAGGTAACTTCATAACCCTTGTCCCCCATGACTAAAATGGACAATAGGTTCTTCAGGCCTGGTACATAGAGCACCTTCTAAGCATCAAATGATCCCCCTGACTCAACCTGGAACTGAATTAACCCCTGTCCATTTACTGCATACTTGGCATCATCGCCAAGCTCCACATGGATCCCTATGTCATCCTCTGATAGCTCATTGAATAACTCTCGTGCTTCTGTCATGTGATGGGATGCACCATTGTCCATCATGCTGGTAGAAAGACAGGAAACGAGAGGAAAATCATCCTCAAACTTTGCTGCAACTTCACTTCGCTGGGTCTTTGCTGATGCTGCTACTTGCAGCCCTGTTCCCTTACCTCTCTTCTTCTTCTCTAGACACTGAGATGCATAGTGCCCGAACTTATGGCAAAGAAAACACTTCGTTAGAGTTTGCACTTTAATTCAATTTATCTAGGATCTTTAACTGAAAGAATAACAAGCACAACAAAACACAATATATGTCTTCTGCAGCTTCTCTCTTCTCCTCCAACGAACTTGTCTTCTCTCTCTTGCTTATGTGAACTTGTGTGAGTGAGTAGTGTGTCCAAATGAGAGAGCAAGGCTCTCTATTTATACTTTACATTTGACTTGACCTTCTCACTAACTAGGTCGGCCTTACTAACCTGACTGGGCCGACTTGTCCTAGGGAGACTCAATAATACCTTTTACATTTGATTCAAGGGGGTCTAATGCCCCGACTTACAACAAAGGTTTTTGTTAGAAAAACAGGCTTGCAGAGCAATAACAATAAACAAGATGCAAATATAATCATACAAACACATTACAAGAGAGACACCAATATAACGTGGTTCACCCAAGATGGACTACGTCCACACAGAAATTGCCAGTCCTTATTATTATACCATCCAACAAAATGAAGGGATACAACCTGCAACACATCCGCTGCAACTTCCTCTTCACACTCTCTTAGTCTCTCTTACACGATCTCAGAGATCTTTACAATACACAATACCTAATCCATCAACCCTAGCCGTATTACAATGTCCCTCCCGGACCCCTGTGGGGCGGTGATGCCCCCCACACCCCCCGCTGGGGTGACTGTACAATCCACCTGCATATCATATAAAACTGGGGTACAAACATGGCTGAACAACAACATCTCCGAATCTGGAAGATCAGGCTCCACAACCAACAGTTTTACCTCAATGACTTTGCATGACCAAACATAATAATGACACCCCCGAACGAAGGAAAAACATCTCCGTTGGAGGTACAAATAAAATACAATAATAATTGCAATATAAAATACAAATGAATATCTTTCGAAGTTACATTTACAACAACACTCCCTCTTAACTAGGAAGGTATTCTCTCGTCACAGTCATCATCACCCTGCACACAATTCTAAACAACATCATCATTGTTGGATCATCTTCAATGCTGGAACATCGTCAACACTGGATCATCTTCGTCGCTGTTGCATCAATCCTCATTCCGTTGATCATTGATTAGTGACATCTCTTGAATCTATCAGTAATAAGAAGTTCTATAGAGCCAACCTTTTTCATGCTGGATGTAGGCCTAGCTCTCATCTAGGTCTTCATCATCTCTACGAGCAAGCCATCAAGTAGGTACATCCCAGGACCACATATTACATTGCCACATCAATCACTTGCGTCTCCTACTATCATCTCATCGTATCCAGATCATCTCATCATCACACGGAGCACAGCCCAGATGCACACCTCATGTCCAACAGACCACCTCCGTCTCCCACCCAGTGGGTACAGCCCAGGAGCATCCCAGATGCATTACGTCTCTCAACGGTCAACCCGCGTCTACCAACATGGGAGAATAGTCAGGACCACCCCAGGTGCATTACGTCCCAAGTACCACCTACGTCTACCACCATGTGAGATCCTGCCTAGGCGCACACAACGTGTCTTGTGACCGGTGGACCTCTCAGCGTCTGAACAGTCAGGAGCACCCCAGGTGCATTACGTCCCAAGGACCACCTACGTCTACCACCATACAAGATCCTGCTCTTTGAATTCTCTGACATGGGAGTACTGTCAGGAGCACCCCAGGTACATTACGTCCCAAGGACCACCTACGACTTTCACCATGCGAGAATCGGCTCTAGTGCATCTGTGTCTTTCGGTCTCATCACTCCCTCTTAGGAGGAACCTCGATCTGGATAACCCCAAGCCTCTCTTTGAAGTACTCAAACTTCACTCTGGATAACGGCTTGGTCAACACATCGGCTATTTGCTCGTCTGTCGCCACATACTGGAGCTTCACTGCTCCTCTTTGCACCATATCCCGGATATAGTGGTACTTGATCTCAATGTGCTTCGACTTGTCATGGAACACCGGGTTCTCAAACAACTTCACGCAACTCTGGTTGTCACAGAAGATACAAGTCACCTCGAGCTGGAGATCAAACAAATCTGACAATAGCTTCTGAAGACATACTGCCTCACAACTAGCCAAACAAGCTGCAACATACTTTGTTTCGGCTGTACTCAGTGCCACGCATGACTGCTTCCTGCTAAACCAGGAGATCATACCGGATCCCATACTGAAGCAACATCCCGAAGTGCTCTTCCTATCTCTCCGTCACATATTCTAAAAACCCTAAAAAACTGCAACCTCGTTTTGCTAAGGCCATCTCTTCCAAATCACCTTGTGCCCCTCACTGCCATAGCCTAGAAATCCTACCTTAGGGACGCCCCCTTGAGTTGGAGAAGAGCCAACCAGAAGTGCATAGAGGTGGATATCTTAGTACAATGGGTAAGTCCTCTTAGTTTACTGTGAACTAGTAGCGATCTTTGGGGCTTTAACTACAGGTGCTAGTTTGCGCTGTAACAAGTTAGCATGGGACTCCCCTGATGACCCGAGCCATTTGATTTTTGGGGATTACTATTCATGGTTGAATGTTGGTTTAACTCATGTGATTGTGAGCTATATTTCAATGTATCATGTCATGTCACTATCATGTTAACTTGTAATATCTATATCATTTTGTTGCCTTGAATTTCATATTGGCTAAAAAGGTGTTGTTTCTAAATTCTATACTTGCAAGTATCTTAACCACCTTTAGCCTAGAGTGTGTCTTATACTCATCCTTTAATCTAACTAGGAGCCAGGACACATCTTTATTCCCAAAATACAACTAGATAAGTACTTGAGACAACTAACATTTGTGGTTTGATATCAAGGAAAATCCAATTAGGGTTTCTCGCTTGGTTAGTCTAGGTCTACCTACTTGTAGGTCTAGGAAACCTAAAAGAGGGGTTTCCTTTGGTAGTGACACATTGGGAGGGGAATCCCATAGTTGTGCCGGGTTAGTGGCTGATTTTCTTTGCTAATTAGGAGGTTGCTAGGTTGTGCAACAACAAGAACAATTGTGACATGATATTATCAAAGCCAAAAACTACAACAATGCATGGAATTCAACGATTAATTGAAGCTATCAAGGTTTGACATCTAAGAGAGTTGAATATGGATGGATAGATAATCATAAATGACAACAAGAGAGCAGGAATATTAGCAAATCACATTACTTGGTTTCATCATTATGTAAATCCCTTAATTGTAACAAGGTTTTGAGAATGAAGCTTTTCGAAGGGGAGTACTATGTTATGACCCTAAGGAGGGATATTGATAGGGTTGAATGTATATGTAATACAGTAATAGGGGTCAGCCTAATAGGGGGCCCACAGGTGCAATGAGTGAGACTATGTATACATAGAGGTCAATAGAGTTATTATTCTAGAGATGAACATATGATTTGGTTATATGGATGTGTTGGGGGTTAATTGGAGAAGGTTCTCCTAATCTATAAGGAGTTATTCTGTTACTCATCTCTATTATCACTTCGAAAGTTATGCTCCATATTCACATTTGATGTACATTGTGTGTACTCTGGTTATTATGTTATTTTTGGGATTTAGTACACATCAGTCCCTATAATATGAGCCACATAAAATGTGCGTTGTGGATATAATACTTATGGTAATGCTTCATGGCAAATATAAGTGGGCACATAGCAAAATCCTATATTAGCTATCGTTTATGCCTATTGAGACAAGAAATTAACTATGTAGTTTTCCATTTTGATGTTGTAATTGTTTTTTAATATGGGCAACTCAAAAATAGAGGATTTCCTCAAAGAAAGAGATGCAGATGGAAAGAAGATTAAAAAGAGAAAGCAGATGGAAGGATGGTAACAGGGAAAAGGATAGAAAGATAACATATAAACTGAGTGAAGAGAACATGGGAAAAATATCTAGTTTTTCAGGTCCTTAGAATTGAAGATGGTGCAAGGAAGAGGATGGGATATCGACTACTGAGGTAAATGGTGGTCTCTTGGAAGCTATATTCTGTCTTGAGGAAGAATCTGATACGGGGCTAGTGTGAGATACATTAAAGGAGAAAATAATAGTACATCTACAAATTGTGCATGTGAGTCATATTTGGTACTGACAAGACATAAAATATTGTACCAGAAATGCATGGGATTAGATTCATGTTTTTAACTTGTAAAGATGTTTACCTGTCTTTTTCTACGTGAGATGTATTTACTTTTCACTACCGTGAATGCTTTTATTGTTTCTTCTCCTTCATTTCTCTACCCTTGAATCATTTTTGTTGTAACATTATGTACTAGCTTTGCTTTCCATATCAGGCATGCTTTTTCTTTGAGCATGGTGCTGCTGTTTCAGATTTTTTTTTATTCTCATTTTAATCTAGCAATCTAGCAAGGTTTCAATGTATGGATTGACTCATGACACAATTCCTATGGCAGTGTCTATCAAAAGTATATGCAATTGCTTAGCCAATCGTCCATCTACTAAATTCAGTCAATGCACTGATTGAAAATGCTTATGTATATGCTGAAAATACCTTGTGCTTTCCTTGAATCTCAGGGTCATTTGCTTGTTTTGGAGAGGCCTCAAACACTACAATTAAATCATGGTTTGATGGAGATTGGCTATTGTAATCATCAGATTGCTTCAGTCTTACCTGATGTCTCTCCTACAAATATTGTCCATTCTTCTCTGCACACATTGTCAGTTTCCATGACAGCAACCATTGATTCAGTGGGAAGCCTTGTTCTAGGTAAGGTGAAACTTGTCATTTTTTTTACTGGACAAGGGAGTTTCTGGCTTAAATATTACTTGTTTGTAATGATTTTTATTTTCTTAGTTTGCATATATATTTAGGATGATAAAATAAGAGGCAGAGTAAATACTTGATGGAAAAGCATTTTTGCTCTTAGTTCTTATGCAGCTTGCAACAAGCATTTAATCTTTTAGTTGCTATGCAGTTTGCAACATTCTTTCTATTCTTATTGTTAAAAACTTGAAAAAGGAAAATGAAAAATTATTAAAAAACTATTCTCTGTTTATTCGACACACACATTGGAAAAAAAAGGAGACTAAAAAAATATGGAACAAAGACTCATAACGACAATTTGTACTTTATATGAATTTGAGTTCCAAGGGTTGTACTCTGATTCAATTTGGGGGTGATAAAAAATGAACATAAAGCTACTCTGTATTTCGCTTTCCTTAGTTTCCACTAGGCAAAACACTAGGCAGGTGAACTGTGAAAGCTTGCCTCATTTTTCCTCTAGTAGTATAGATTACCTGATCAGAACAGAGTCTTCATTTAAGTACGTGGCATATTGCAGATTTAAACCCTCTTCAAACCTTAGCTCACCCTCCTAGACGTCTCTCATTGCTTCATTGTTGTGGTGTCAGGTCTTGAGTACTTTTGTTGATTTTCTTTCTATTAACGGGTAGGTGGCCTTGATTAGGTCTAGGCGACTTTACTAATCCCTCCTTCAAGCACGTAAAAGGTAGTTAGGTAATTGCATGTTTGTCCATAGTATGTATATATTTATTATTCTATCTTTGTATATTGAAATTCTCAGCTACTTTATGTGGCAGAGTTTTAGTAGTATTATTGTGAGCATAAAAAGTAGGAAAGTCAACATAAGGTCTTATATTGTGATTTTGAATTGGGGATACTTAGGGTGAAACACACACTTCACATATGGTAGGTCTCATTTTCTAACAGAGCTGGAAGATATGCATCATCCAATGGGATAAGTGGTGTGTCAATCGGACATAAAACTATCCATTTATCATAAGCGAGCAACATAAATGTTTCACATTCTACATCATATATAATGGATGGCTGTGGAGCATGAATAGATGGTCCAAGGCTAGGCAGTAAAATCAACTAGTTTGGGTCAGTTTTATTGAATAATATAAGCTGAAATTGTCATTCAAGTCTTTTATCTTGTTCATTGCAATCCTTCCATTTGCTCCTTTGGACCCTAACAAATCTTACATGAGTTTTGTACATTTTTGGTTTAATTGTTAGGCATCACCATTTCTCTTTATTCTATTTCTTTTTTTTATTTGTTCTAGATGTTGATGCTTGCATAACCTTGGGTCAAAATACTCAGCTGCAGAATTATTCAAACCATGATTTTCTTGATACTTGGCCTTCAGGAAGCAGCCGCCAATTCGCAGGGTTTGATTGCGAACCAGAAGATGTAGTTGTTAACTCCATATTTGAGCGTGCAGCAAAATTTCTTCCAGCCCTGAATAACATTTCTCTTCGTGAACTTTTAAAAGGTGGTCATATCAGAATTGGTCTGCGCCCATATAGTAAGTAATTAATTTTATTTCATTTTGTACTAGTGAGCTCAGATTACTATTATTTTTTGTGAAAAAATGGCTACTCAAAACCTTGTTATTTTGTTACAGTGCCTGATGGAAAACCAATTATCGGACCTGTTCCTAACTTGCCAAAACTCATGTTAGCAACTGGTCATGAAGGGGCAGGATTGTGCATGGTAATTCTTTTTTTCTTCTGATTGAATGAGGCTTTTCTTTCCACCTTGAAAATAGATTTTATTGGATGGAAAAATGACAAACATGCCAACCAAGAAACTGGATGACTAGGTCCCATCAATCAAAGGTTCTTACGGTGATACCACTGTACTTTTATTTTGTACCACCAATAATCACTAGTCAAGAAATGAAAGAAAAGACCACCTTATTCCAAACGGAAGCTAAACCATCAAACACAAGTTGTGACAAAAACAGTAGTGATACAAAATCATCAGTTCAGAGAGTACAAGGCCGATTGCTTGCCAAATAATGAAATGACCAACAAGGCCAATGGGAACAGAATATGCCAGTAAGAAACAACAATGAGTGCCAAAAAGAGGGAAACACCTATCTAGAGAATAAAATTACAAGAAGGGTTTTAAAGGAAGCTCTAGTCAAGAAATAACGCACAAAGCAATACAAAAGAGAAAGTACAAATGCATCTGCAGCCAAATATACGAGAAGTTAATATTTCTTGTCCTAAAAAATAAGGACAACAAACTTATCACCAAGGGCCTGTTAGAGATTATCCTGTGGAGAGTGCCGCAGTCTAAAAGGTGTCTAGGGAGTAAATCATTGTTGACATCAAAGTATCTCCACATGGAATGATGACGAGTACTTAATATATATTCCCAGGAAGACATTCTAAATGCAAAATATTAGTGTATTTCTAAATGCCTATCATAAGCAACCATATACTCAATTATAGACAACCCTTAGAATAAGGGGATGAGTAGAATCTACTACTTTCCAAGATGTAACTCATTGCATGTGAGATAGATCTGCATTATGAGAGTGTAATGTCCTCTTCTGCTTAAGCACAGGGGACCATACCGCTAACCTATCTAATTCCAATAGGTTCGAGCGGGTACTGACATTCAGGGAATTGACTGAGGATTGATACCATTCAGACCAAAAATAAGATCTTAATCATGGTTATTAGATCATCGGTAGATAAAAGAGGGCCACAGGAACTAGGGGTCACTTGCATGTATTATAGGCGGGCCATATTTCATGATGCATGCACAGAAAGACCTTAATTCAGCCTACATGCACTCAGAAAGAAATGCATGCAAGTCAACTGAAAAATAGAAGAGAAAAACAACCTAGGCATGCAATGCCAAAGTTATAAGAGAAGGATAAAGTGAATGATTAGGTCTGCTTATTGATTATTGATTTGTGAATTCGGTTTGGAGAGCTCAAAGAGCCAAATCAGGGTTGAGGGCACACTACTCAACCATCAAGTGTATCTCGGCAGTGGAATCTATCTGCCCTAATCACTTTGAGGGTTGGATCATACAGATTCAACAGTGCTTCCATATTATACAACAGTCTTCCGCATTTCTCAGGAATCCGAGCCACATATTGGATTCAGAGACTCTCCCTCTTGCATGGGCGACTTGGGCAAGTAGGAGATATTCATATCTTGACAGATAACTACTATTTAGTCTGCATGTAGCTTCCATCCTTCCGAGAGCACCATTATTAGCCTAGTTACTGAATACAGGCTTTTTATTTGGTTTCAGGAGAGAGATCTCATCATTTCATCTTTCAGAAGGGCGCCTCCTTTGCATGGGCGACTTTCCTTGAGGAGGCAATTTGCATCAAGTCCTAGACTCACTTCATGGCTTGCATGCGGGCTCTATATTGATCAGAAGGGCATTATAACCCTAGTGCCAACTTTTTGGAGCAACATCACATCATTGGAGCAATTATTATTCACTTTCTAATCTGAAGAAGGCACACTTATTTGCATGGGCGAATTGTTGGATAGAGGATATCACATATCTCAGCTTACTCTTGGTGCATGACTTGCATGCTTATCTCACATTGATCTAAATCCACTGTACAAGTTATTGGTATGTACATGCATTATTTCTATCCCTATTTTATAGCATATTTGAATACTTGGGTCATTTAGGGTTTTGGCAACCCAATGCACTTGCATGCATGATCATGCAATCATAGTACATCACATGCATTCATATTTTACTTTAGTATCGAGTTACAAGACTTCAAACAAGCAAGAAACTACATTATAAAGACTATAAAGGCAACAAAATATCAGTTGGGATATTACAGTGGTATCAGAGCATGTTTCTAACCAATTGTGGGAGCATGTAGTGGTAAACAATATATGAATACATAGGACTTGCACAATATTACCTATAGAAGGCAGAGGTTCAAGCACAAGGGCAACAGTGAGGAACATGTAGAGTTAGAGGTTATAGAATTGGAAGACACATAGACTCAGTTTGGGAAAGGCAAGGGTAAAGAAACAATGGCAGACGATGACAAAATGGCTTTCACCAGTCTCATTTCCGCTTTGAAGGAACTCACTGTTACGATGGTACCAGCACCAGCGTACCTGCAGAGGTGCCCCAGGGAGAGGTTGTCTTTTTTTTGACTAGGAGGGGTGTTTAGCCAGCTTATTCTGAGGTAGGGTTATGGCCAGACTCTTAGGTTTCTCCTCTGGAAGTACTATGGCTTAATGGCATCGCTGACTGCCTCATGAAAGGGTTTGAAACCCTGAGGTTGATGTCCGGGGCTTCCAGGGGTGGGTCACTGGGTCACATGACCCCGACCTTGTTTTATCACTCCAGCGGCAGTTTCTTCGGCACTGAGGCATTCACTCGTCCTTCAGAGCATCTCCAGCACCCTCCTGGCCCTCCAGTCTAGCAATGACCTTTCTCTGGGGCCTCCTTCAGAGGATGACGTCATCCTCCTTGGTAGACTGTTTGCTTGCTAAAGGGGGGGGGCGTTGAGGGATTTTCATTTGTAACATACCCCTTTTTGCTGAAAAACATTTTATGTTGGAAACATTATCCTAACTTTTATTGTAAAGTTTTATATTGGACAAGTGTCCAAGGATGACTGTAATTTGCACAATATTTTATTATTAAATAAATTAAATAGGAGACAAACACCTAAGGAGACTGTTGAAAGAGTGTTTACTGACCCACTAGGTGGAATGGAATCTGGGATAGAAGGCAATGGACAAGTGGCAGCATCATGAGGCAAGTAACTAGCTGTTGGTATGGGATAACTCCCTTGAATTGTGGTCATAGTGCCCTGAAAAATGGGACTGGATCTTGAGGCCCATTTATTTAAATCTGACCACTAAAGACCTAGGCAATCTTTATAAAGCCATCGAATTTGGACTGAGGTTCATCACTTTTTCTGATGAGGAAATTTACCTTGGGGTTCTGCTGTATGCACCCAAGAGATTCAATGAGGGGAAAAACTAGTTTTTGATCATGGTGTAAGTCTGCCTGTATTACTGCTGAGTGCAGAGCTATACTGTTGAGTGCAGAGTCTTAAAAGTTGAGGAGCAAGTCTTTATAGATTGCTGGTTATAAAATTTCTGAGTGCCTTGCTTCTACACAGAGTCTTCTACCTAGTGGTTCAGTGAACAGGCTCGGGGGTCCAAAGGAGGCAAGTAGATTGGCTGCTTCTTCTGGAGAAGGTTGGGAGGAACAGGCCTCCTTGGGTGTTTGTCCACCCTATCTACAGTTACAGGTTCTACTTATCATTTCTGTTTCTAAGTAGTTAAATTATTTTATGTAATTATTGATTGAGTATCCATTAGTTAGATACTGTTAGTGTCATTATGCAGAAGTAATTGTTTGTATTCTGATCCTGTAATGAATTTGTAGAATGATGATTAAAATGAATGAAATGATTGAATAAATGACTTCCTTGTATTTTTCCACGTACTGTTTTCTGTACTGTACTCTAGTACAAGGAAGGAAGAATTAATATAGATAAATTATATGCATTGAAGGAGCAGACTAAGCTCTGTTATGTTTTCCTTAAAAAAAAAATTCTCATTCTGTTATGTTTGGAATTTAAATGATTATCTTATTCCTCTGTCAAAGAAAAATATAAATGGCAAGTACATTATACAGATATGAGAATATCTTCATAACATAAACAAATGACAGAAACCCAATAGGTACAGTTTTCTGTATAATCTAGGTTTTATTTGCAAGTTATCTGGTTGTTTATAGCAAATATAAATATTACAGTCTTTTAACATTTTCCCTTTTATTTCCTTATTTTAATATTCACATCTATGCTTTAGTCTTTTAAAATAGCTATAAAACAAATATAGAATATCTATATTTTCCCGATATCTTAGTATTCTATTTTCAATTGCAGTAACATATTAAAATAGAATTTAGTATCTCCATGTTTTCCAAATCTCTGCAATAAGATTTTCTTTTACATTCAGCAATAAAATGTTTCTACCTAGCCCTTACTTAGACTCCAAGAATTCTTAGTATTTCTTTCTGGTATCGAAACAGTTACCATTAATCAAACCCTTGAAAGTATTTATTGAAATAAATATATAAGCTATCCTTGTTATTATAGCTTAATATACAAACAAACATCTTTGTTTTGGACGAGTGTCCCATTTCGGCGAAAACCAGAACCTTAGCTTTATATATCATCTTCGATAGTAAAACAATCGACTTTTAAAAGGAATTTACAAGACTGAACTCAACGACATTAATTTTCTCTTAAACCTACAGGTTTCGAATCAAAACCCTAAGAGTACCATTTAGCCAACTTACGGCCAAACCCTTAAGTCTTAAACATCAATTCGTTACAACAAGATTCCAAACCAAACACATTACCTAAGTTCAACTATTACTATTACGATAATTATCTACCTGTACAAAGTCATAACTCAGACATTATTATGCGTAGTAATAATTTAGGTTATGTTATGATTTGCCACGAGATTGAGTCTCAACATCCAATCAAAACATTTGCTAAAACGTTAACTAACACAAAGTTTTCCATTACAAGACAAGTTAGCCCATGGCTCCCGGCCAGCATCAAAACACAGTATTCCTTAAAAACAAATATCGAGTTAGATAAATACAGACACAACGCACTTAAAAGTATTAAGTGTTAACACTTGTTTTTATGAGGGTTTTATCCCTTTAACCAAATACATTTCAACAAATGCTACAGCGAAACGCTGCAAGGCAGAGTATCAAAATAGGCCGAGGATCCCATCCTCTGCACATATATCTTTTGGTTCTCAAAACATCACTACGACGGCCAAAAATCCTCTGCCAGGAACCAAATCTCAGTTCTCGTCAAAACATCAAGTATCGACCAACAGTGCCAGGAGTACCTACAGGGGGAAAGAACCATCGAGGCTTATCGGATGGTAGAGCTGCATTTTCCCTTAAGCTTCAGTCAAAGCTACCTGCAGAAGAGAGGAGGTACCTGTCAAACAATACAGGTGGTGGTTAAAAATACGCATTACAATATTGAAGACGTAGTTGCAGAGAACCCCACATTTAAATAGAAACCGAGACATTACCTTCAAAAGATAACTGGAACCGAAACTGAACACTTCCGCGAATGACTAGTTCCCCGAATAAATTTCTGATGCACAAACATTATATTAGGCTCTCACTCTAGAGCTCGGCTCTACGATATAGCAAGTAATAGTTTTAAAACCCCAAGCCGCAATTTCGAAACCCGGGAGGCATCCACCCAACAACTAAACAAAACCCTAAACACTAGCAAGCCGGTCGGCCTCTCCACCTAGCTAACAGTAACAAAATGAATGCCATTTGAACAACCACGACGAAGACATAGTGGAGGGATAAGGTTTAAGACCCAAACCCAATGCATTACAAGATTAACGGGTGAGATCTTGCCATCGAGGCACCACAGTTTATGAAAACACCAACCGCATTCATTACATCTTAATTAACACATCCACTACGGAATCCAGCTCATCAAAACATTAGGGTAAAGCTTGTTCAGCTTGACGTCTTTAACATCATCCTTACAAGCATCTTCACATGACATTCACCACGTCATTAGCCACTAAGACATTCCACGAATATGGTAGATGGGATAATTTAAAACTGAGACTGAGACATAAACACTTGCCAGCATATAAACTATTCAAACTTCATTACCATGTCCTCATCGAAAGTTGGGCATGGCAAATATGGTTGTAACATTGTGTAACATATATTTCCGAAAAGCATGGTTACCACCCTTGTATGTATCGAGCTTAGGATTAAAAGTTAACACATAACGTTCATTTTCATATGAGCCTCATATATAATATGATATTTGCATATAGTTTACATGCTATAGGAATTGCATGGCACAATGCATATAGTTACATACTATAGGAAACGCATGATCCATAGCATCTAGTTTATGTTTTCATAGATGCACATTTTTACAATATATGTATTGTTACTCAATATCAAAAACATTGCTACAATATTCTAAAACACTACATAATATCAAATGCAGAGAAGTTACATCTATGACTTTAGACAATCCACTCTAGCATTATATCTTTGGTTTTTATTCAATAACATAGGATAATAATCTAAGTTTCAAGCCACAAATAAGGCATTAAAATATAGAAGGTTTCTTTAGTAGGACTTATTCAAAAAGGAAACTTTTTGGTATCTTAATCTAACCTTTCCCCAAACACTTGGACTTTACCATTTTCACAACATCGATATTGAAAGCTAGTGTATGATAAACATTTATTAGAACAGATATCTCCTTGGTAGTGATTCTCTAAGAGTCTAGGGTAACTGGAGGACAGTTGCACCACTTGCGAATTCAACTATAGCCTCAAGTAGTACTCACATAATTAAAAACTGTGGTTCAAATCATTAATAGCCCTCCCTTGGAATACTTTAGAACTATCACTAAACTTTGACAGTTAACTGAAAATGCTTTTAAGTCTTCGTAGAATACACTTGTATTACTGGCATTGATAAATTACTCTTCCTGCAAGTCTGCGAAAAAGAAGGTACAAATGCTTTAGCATGATTTCTAAGTAAGCCTCGGGGTACCCATAGGACCTCTTCATCAACACAAGAAGAACAGTAGTTAACGCTTATAAACATAAATAATTGATCGAGCTTTGACACACGTAATCTAAAAATACAGCTTAGACAAGGAAACATACAATAGCATCTAAATGTAGATTTTAATTTCATTTCACAACAATTCGCAAAATAATACATTTGTATGATCGTTACAATAGTTAGTTCAGCAAGACGACATAGAAACATTTATTATAATTCCGCACAGTTAGTACATGCATTTAATGGTACGTTGAAATTTTTTAAATTTTTGTGAATTTTCGGGATGTTACATCATCACTGATGGGGTTAGTTGGGGCATGACGACCCCCCCTACGCAGTTTGGCCTTCAGTTTCGTAAAATTTGGCCTTGTTCAACTATTTTACTCATGTTTGGGTCAAATCTGGGGAAAATACCCAATTTACCCACTTTTATCATTATTTTATATTATTTTTGTTTTAATTTTAAGTTGACATTTTTAATATTAAATTTGACCTTATTTTATGTAAAAGTGAGTGTGAGATCATATAAATTCAATCTCCTCATTTCATTTTCATCATCAACTTTGGGATAAGATCATTATGTCTGCTATTTGCCCTAGCTAGGGCTCTTTGAAGGGATGCACTCCTTGATGAAGGTTATTTTGCAAGTTTGAAGCATTTCTTGGAAGTTTTACTATTGTTCATGCCATTGCTAAGGTGAAGCTAGAGTTGTTTGCTTAACACATGCACTTGGAGGTAGCTATACTTTTGGTTTGATGTCTCTTTGTCAATTTGTATGAAAGTGATGCTTGTTAGGGTTGAGTGGAAGCCATTGTTGCTTCATTTTGTTTTGATTTGCATTTCATTTTTGTTATTGGTCACCATAGCATTCAAGCTTGAGTTTTAGGTTTCAAGTCTTGCTTAAGCTAGGCTTTCTCTACGAATCCTAGAGATTGTGGAGGTGAGCCCTAGTTAGCCAAGCTTGCCAAGTACCATCTCAAGGAGGGTTGTCCCTCTCATTGATGCCCTAGGTTTGGTGAGTAGTTGTGTTGTGAAACCCTAGTTGTTCATCTACTTCTTCAAAACTAAATTTCTGAGTTGTTAATATTGTAAATATTATTCATTAACCTAGTTTTTTTTATCTTTGTTAGCCTTTTTATTTGAATTTATGAGTTAGTAGTTCATTTTAAATGTTAAAAAACCTAAAACTAAACTCTTTTCTGCTGTAAAAACCCTAGCTGTAGCCATTTGCTGCCCTAAGTTCACCTACGACCTAACCCTAGCCTCCTTCAAACCCTTTGCTCTTCTTATCCTTGAACTCAACCTCCTCTTCTAGACTACCTAAGACCCTCGACCTTCCCTTTAGCTTCCTCGCTGCCCTCCTTCGTTGCTGCTCCAGCCTGCTGCGTTAGCTTCCTTAACCAGTCCAAGGCTTCTCCAAGCCTACAGCGCCTCCATACTTCCATCTCGGCCTCCCCTTTATCTCTTTTCTCCACCTCAGATCCCCTCTTTCCACCTTTGGCCAGCCCTTATCCATCCTCCACGTCTCTCTTTCCTCCTCCTCCAACCTCTCCATTCCTTCCAGCTGCTTCCTCCAACTCCCATCCTAACCCGTGGCCTTCTCTACGCTTCCACCTATCCTTCTTTCCTTACTCGTGGCCATCTTTTTCACTCCTTCCGCTGCCCTATCCTCTACTCATCTCCCTTCGCTGCCACCCCATCTCCCTTCTCTTCTCTGCATACTTGCTCCTCTCCTTTTCGCTGTCTTTTCCTTCCCTTATCCTTCACACAGGCTTGCCCTTTTGGGCATCCCTTGTGTGCCCTAATCCTTGCCCTAAATACCTGTAACATACACACAACAACAAAACAGAAATTCTAATTAAAATTATACTATCATTCATAAATGCTGAGATAAATAAGACTGATATATGTGGTTATTATTGCTGCCCAAAGCACACAGTAAACAAAAGGGCATACATCACAGATTTGATACATTTTGTTTACATAACTTTGCCACAAAATTATTCATTAATATCTAGAGATAGGTCTGATCGTGAGATTGATTTCTGTGGTACTGTGGATGAATTGCAGATCTGGAAATTTAGTAAATAATACATGGTATCACTTTGGTTCTTCCAATAATTTTCTGTTTGATACTTGGTGGATGTTAAATAAGGTTAAGCTCTACCTTTTGGACTTGTTTACATAGTAACTATTGGTAAATAAATCTATTACATTGCTGGTTTATGAGGCTTGCTTATGGTGTTTTATGTGGTTGTTGGTCTTACACTTTAATTGAACAAATCTTGGTACCAGTGATATCCTTTGAGCACATC
Organism: Larix kaempferi; assembly: GCA_027924585.1. Taxonomy (NCBI): domain Eukaryota; kingdom Viridiplantae; phylum Streptophyta; class Pinopsida; order Pinales; family Pinaceae; genus Larix; species Larix kaempferi. The sequence continues at coordinate 31,818,039 of BSBM01000456.1, read as the reverse complement.
CTTGCCTACATCTATATGACTTTGGTAAACTGTCACTTAATACTTATTTGGCTAGTGATTGAGTTATTGGCAATATAGTCTTTTGATTTAATATTGTTTATTGTAATACATGTGTATATGTTCTTACATTTAGCTTCAGTGTTGTGATAATTGAAAGCACTGGACTCCATCTAGGCACCGGTCTAACTAACACTTCCATAGAAAATATAGTTTTTGGTTGTCTTAGTGTCTTACAGGATTGCATAAGGATACTTCTCCTTGGAGGTTTCGACGTCCGAAGAAGTTAGAACGGTGACCGAGGTGACATTGGGTCACTATTCTTAGTTTTGCTTACTGGGAATTAGCCCTGCTAATTTGTTCGGTAACAATTTTGGCGCCGTTGTCGTGGACGTTTTGAAAATCAAAGTGGTTTATCCGAAGTCATTGACATCCTTGGAAAAACGACATTTGGTAAGAAGATTGAGGTAAGTCTTTGATTGGTATTTTGAAAATATTGTTAAGGACTAATCTTGCAGATCTTACCTGGCGACTCCACTCATTTAAAAGCGACTCCACTGGTTGATTCGGAACTCAATCCGATCATCTCAGGTACGCCTTTGTTTTTGGTACTTTAGTGAGGTTTGTTAAGCTAACTTGGCAGGTCTCTCCTGGCGACTCCGACTAAAGAAAAATAACTGAAGTACTCCACAAAGAAAAAGAAACTGGGTGACATGGCTTCTTCTTGCAAAGATGATGTTCCATTTGAATTTAAGGATCTTGATTATCCTATAGATGCAGAAAACGAGATAGCTTTTGCTCCTCTCGATTTGTCAAAATTTCATGGGCATTCTGATGAGCTTCCAGAGATTTTTTGGTTCCCATTCGATTGCAGTTGTGGTAAGGCTGGGGACCATGTTCAATGGTTCATGACGATGGCTGAAGAAAATCACGTAAAAAAGGAAGAAAGCCTTTACATGAGAACATTTATTCATCACCTGGGAGGAAAGCCTCTCGCTTGGTTTGTGGGCTTAGAAAAAACAACAATATCATCGCTTGCAAAATTGATAGAAGCCTTATGTAGCTACTGGGATCCTGAGAATTGTGACATATGGATGCCTTATGTTGAAGATGCAAGAAACATGTTCGGTAAAGAAATCCATGAAGATCAGTCCTCAGAGGTTTTACTTGAAGAAACTATTGTTCAGGGCCAAGAAAATGGAATAATTACAGAAGATGAGGAACAAGAGGCCTCAGTTGAAGAAATTGAAGAATGTACAGAAATGGTAAGTGCTCCATATCCTTAAGTTACAGTTTCTTATGATATGTTGATTCTCTTGGAAGAAAGTTACAGGTATGTGGAAAACGATGATTATTGGAAGTTCATTGGCCCACCAGCGTATGATTCTTCAAGGCCTTGTAGCATTATAATAGACCGTTCTCCGAGTATATATATGGACGAAGAAGCTTGCTCTGCCCTCGATGAAGAATGGATCAATCCTTTCTCTTTGCTAAAGGATGTAGTGGTGCAAGATTTGGTTCCTGTTGACAATGTTCAGGTGCAAAGTGTCTCCATTGTATCTCAATTCATGGTAAGCCCCAATTAACTACATTCTACAAGAACTGTTCAGCCCTTTTTGCCCAATATCGGTAAGTGGTCAACAATACTTTCCAATGAAGGCAATACAGGTATGTGGACATGTATGATTCTATTTTCACATTGTCATGATTACTATTGTTTATCTTTTCGTTTAAAATGTGAAGGCTTGAATTATGGAGTTGACAATTTCAAAATGATAAGGATCATTAGGAGTACTAACACGATAATTATAAATAAAAACAATATGCATGCATTTCCAAAGGATTGTCCAAACAGGTTGCAGCTGATATGTGAAGGTTCGCAAGGTCCACCTCCACAAAGGCTTTCTCGAATGGACAATCAAGCAATTTTCAAGCCTCTATCTATGCTCCATATCAATTGGTATCGAAGCCTTGTAGTTAGAAGTCATATATAGTTGTTGCAGTAATTTCAATGCCTCTGCTTCAGTAATCTTTGTTGTTGCCCCTTAATGTCAATGATTTTTATGTGTTACTGATATATCTTGCACTTAAGCTAGAAAGTCCAAAATCAGTGCAAGATAATGGGCAACTCAATAGGGGAGCCAGTATCACCACACTACCCTATTCTCCCTTTAGGTCGGCTCTCCTCCAGCACAAGGGGGGTGTCCCTAGGATAGGATTGCTAAAGCTAGGCAATGAGGGCTCAAGGTGAAGTAGAGAGTTAGACTTAGCAAAACATGTGGTTGTAGCATATGAAATATAATAGTGTGATGGAAGGACCAAGACCAGTGCATATCAAGATTGAGAAAATGGAGTCAATAAGAGAGTTAAGAGTGCTGAAAAAGAATGAGATGGGATGGTGAGAAGTGCAGTTAGAACATGCAACCTCTCACCTATGAATGATAAATGACATCACTGGAAATAAGAGTTATGTGTGTCCTTTCAAGGGCACTTCACTTATGCACATGCTAAACAAAATAAAGTGTGATCTTATTCCAAGTTAAAAGACACCATGCAACCTTTCATTGAAATGATCTGGCACAATGCTTTGAATCTAGAAGTAAGAACAACAAGAAGAATAATTGATTACCTTGTTTAAATCCTTCTTCCCTAACAGCTGGCAGCCTACTCAAGGTCTTTATTTGCAGCAGATTTTTTATGTAATTTGCAGCATTAGTATTCATTAATATGGAAGAGAAATGGAAGCCACACTTAAGTTGAAACCCTTACAAAAGCACATTATCTTTCAAAAGATATTCAATTATGTCCAAGGGAGGAGTTCTCCCACAAATCCAACCATGACTAATGAATGAAGAGAGCTAGTTTCTGATAGACTTGTAGCTCCATCTTCTTCTACAAATAAAATATCTTCTATTCTCCTAGATCCACTATTTGCTCAACAACTTTTCTGAAAATAGCATAAAGTGGTTTAGATCCACTTTTCCTCCAAGTTCCGAGGGGTAGCTCAATTGATTGGAGCTTTCGAGTCCAAGACCGAAGTAATCGAGGTCGGAGATTCAAATCTCTGGGTCCTTCTGGGTTAGGTACCTGAACTTGAAGCCGACAAGGTGAGGCCCCTTTTGGTGGCCCCCCTGAGAATTATTATCGTGGATGTAGTGAGCCCTCTATCTTCCGAGGCTGTGAACCACATGAAAAAAAGATCCAGTTTTCCTCCAAGGAAAACAAATAAAATAATAGTAGTTCTTAGCCAATTCTCATGAAAAGTCAAACAAAACATATAATAATGAGAGTGGTTATATTAAGTGACAACCTCCAATAAAATAAGTTCAAGAAGGGTGGGACCCCTCCTCAAAATAGTTAGTTGACCTTATCAAATGCTCCAATTACCTCCGCAAATCTCTCCAAGAGAAAATGTCCTTCAATAAGTGAGCAACCACCAACTTAAAATAACATTGTGTGGCCTCCAAGATGAAACGTCCCATTGCAAAATGCAATAAATACTCTCATAAAGTCCCTCAAAGGTGGATGCTCCCTCAAAAATGCATGAACCAAGTCAACCTCTCATCAAGGGTTATGTGTAGCCTTTATGAGTGAAATGCCCCTCAAGAGGCTCTTTAAAAGTGGGCGTCTTCAATCATCAAGATGAGTTTGATCCTCTGAAGTGTTAGCCAACATAAACCATGTGCCATGTCATCACAACAACCCAACAAATCCATGAATAGAGGGGATGGCTCCTTAAACAAGTATATGCACCATCAAGAGGACAAGAAGGGAGAACTCATCAAGAAAAGACAATCAACATCATCAACGATCAACATATGTGCCAAGAATCTCCATCCAAACTAGGGCATCCATGAGTTGTAAGAACAAGTCAAAATCATGCCAATTGGCCATTGAGAGAGCTAGATACATGTGAAGAAAAGTGCACATGAGGAGCACTCTCTTAAAAACACATGCAGATAATGCTAGGATGTCATATTAGTGAACAGTAAGTCCGTGAATACTAGGGCATTCCACCAATTGAATCATCATCGGTCTAACCCCTTGGGGGTCTACATCATCATAAAATACATCCCAAGGTATCTGTTATCACATACATTGTAGCTGGAGCTACCATGATTCAACAAACTATATTTCTTTTCCAGTCAATGCCAATCCCAGATGTGTTGATCATATTCTTCCAGTGATCATCGGTGGTACAACCAGTTAGAACCATTTCTATTGATCAGCAATGGTATCCCATGACATGACTTGGCCTTGGATGACCCATTGAGACGTACTTGTTGTAGCCATGGTTCACTTAGCAGAGTAGCAGAGCATGCGGCTGATACATTTCCCTTGCCCCATGAGCAATCGGAGTTGGTTTCATGATGATCATCAGAGACAGGTATATGTCTGGACAAGTATATGTGTGTATTTGGGTGCTACTAAACTGTCTTGCTCATCTTATCAGCCTTAACTTGACATGGTAATTGGTTTTGGTGATTATGTATCGGAGTGTTCTCATAGGCTTGTTATTATGAGTTGATCTATGATTTTAAATGTTCAAGACTTTTCTATATAGTATATGCTCACTAGTATTGCCTACCGTATGCAAACTTAGCCTTGCTTTTTCTATGTATGGCATCACCTTTTCACTGTCTCCGTCCATCTAGTATCTCCCATCTTTTGGTTTGATCCCTGACTTGAGACTTTGACTTGTGAGATTGAGGACCTTTCCCCCACTTGGACCTCTGTATGAGATAGAATCCATGTTGTTTTGTGTCTCGGCTCTGGGTTGTGCGCCAAAACTTGCCGAAGCCTTGATCCTCTTGGGCTGAAGGAACCCATCGGTGTTGGGTCCTGAGCCTAGGTGAGTTGGGATTTTGAAACCTTGACCTCTTTGGTCGGTTGCCCCCGATGTTTTGTCCTAATTGTGGATGATTCCTGCTAGTTGACCCCATGCTTCACTTCTGGCCAAGAGTACCCGCTGGTGTTGTGACATGAGCTAAGATTGGCTAGTTGCCCGAGTTGTGTTAGATAGACTTGAAGCAAGTGATCCTATCATCATTACATGCCTCAGTATATATTGCAATATCCAAAGAAATGCAAATGAAGTGAAATGCAAAATGCCCCAGATGAGAGCTGCAGTTAGTTGTGCTTTTAAACACATGTAAAATCCGAAGGGTCATATATGAAATTGGCCAAATGAAAGCAGATGTATGTTTATTGAATATCTAAATGGCTGCTGGCCTTGAATTTGATGTAATGATTATTCCCCACGGAGCCCAAGGGTTTGGATGTGGGATGGAGCAAGGGACAACTAATTTTAAGTGTCCCCTAGAACCTCAAAGTTACGGTTGACTGTGCACCTAGTACAATGGTTCTAGAAAAGATCCTCATGGAGCCTGAATCAAGCTTGGATGTGAGCTATAGGACACTTGTTAAATTTGAAGGGACACTTCTTAATCAACTTATTCCATTTGTGAGACACCTCCTTCCCTTATTGTCATCTATCTCATGCATGTCACTGTGGATCCCCTATTGTCCTTTATCCTCCGAGAGATCACTATGTCAAAGTTAAAGGTCAATTCCCCTTGTCCTAGCCTTGTTTCTTTCACCTCACCCATCATAGCAATTTGGTTAAGTTTGTAAGTGAGCATGTATAAAGGGCTTCATGAAAATCATTTATTTACTCTAACATGAGTCTTATCTTTATTGGATCTATTGAATTATCACCATTATCATGTTACTCTTGTTATAGTTGGCTAGTAATATGAATAAGAGAGTTATCTTTCACCCTTCATACATATTGGATTGATCAGATTACAGTTTAGGCAGTAGATTTGTTATTTTTGACTTGGTCAACACAGGTCTCGAGATGGATATGGTTATAGTTATTCTATTGTTATGTTTTGATGCCTTTGGAGGCCATTTAGACCATTCCAATGCTCCATAAATGCAAAAATTGGTTCAATACAGTAATTGGGTGAATTTTTAATGAAATGGACCAAATTTTATCAAATTTTGAAAATATTATTTGAGGGCCTTCCACCAAAAGCGTTTTTGGGGTATGAGTAATGAGTATTACCAGATTCCTATTTTTTGGAAATTATGGTGCAGTCAGATTTATATTCCGGGCAGCGGAAAATGAAGTTATGGGCATGCTAAATATTTATGGAGCATTTCAGGGAATTGATTATAAAATGATCAAGTGAACATGGCTACTTCAAGGAAATTGATTTGGCTAGTTCATCGCTAGGGAATGGTATGTGACAATGCAGTATGATGTATCTTGGCTCTATGGATAATTTTCCATCATTATTTCTCATCATGGGGTCAACATTTATTATTTTGGTTCATCTAGGGAGGACGTCCCCATGAGGGTTGCCCCTCACCTTGGCATTTGATTTATTCTCATATTATATCTTGATGTTATGTATTAAAGTTGGTTCCTAGGGTGAATTGAGCCCCTAAGGTGACACCCATCATGTACCACATTGTTATATTATTTCATTATGATGTATTTTGCCTTTCCTAAGGTGTCCTTGGGCAAAAGTGCACCCCATCTATTATGAGTGATCCATGTATCAATGTAAAAATAAATCTCCACCGTTAATGATCTTTTAATCTCAACCGTTGGATGGAAGTTGGTTAGAATGTGGATATCACTCTCGATCTATTTAAGAGAGATGCCTCCACCATTGTAAATGGACTTTTGGCTCTGAGACAATTTGAATAAAAGAGATTTTTGCAGAAATTCTTGGATCTTCTTTATGGGATGTTCCTGTACTTGATTGGAAAGTCTATTTCTCTTAGCATTTGATTAATTGCTTGTGGCTTCAAAAATATTTTGGGAAAGATGGTGTTTGCATGCATGAGGGTGACTTCACTTGGGCGTTTTTGTGGGCTTCCCCAACTCGTTTCACTTGAAGACGTTATACAATCAGGGTTTTTTCAATAGCATCGTTTGATCTTTCATATGCTCTCTATTTCTTTTGCATCTATAGTTTCTTTTTCTTGACCATCAAATCTTACTTCGATAGTTTGCTTGTGTAGGGAAGAGGGGCGCACTACCTCCATTAGGAAAATCAATTTCACTTGAAGACTCATCTAATTCACTTCAAATTGATCGAGAAGGGATAAATCATCATTTGCAAGGCATCTACAGGATTTTCCAGGTAAGATCTACTCTGTATCTCCTGTTTTAAATTTCTAATCCATTAGTCATAAAAATCAACTGTTAAAACCCTCATTTTAGTAACTAGGAAAATTCCGGGGCTTAGACCACTTAGAAAATAAAAATTCTGGCACTTGGGCATTTGCGTCCATCCCAAAAAACCCCAAGATCCTCCTAGGCATCTTGGTTGGACTCCATCTGCCCATCTAGATCAGGCATTGGCTCTTTAGGAAATTTGCCCTCCCTTGGCTTGAAGCTTGTTTTTCTGTTTGTGTTTTCCCTGTGGCTTGTGATAATCGAACATTGTTAGATCTATCATTCAAGCAATCATTTGAAGTGTTAGCAAGTGTAATTACTGAATCTAGCCTTTATCTTGGGTAATTCCATAATCTTTACTTCAAATCCCCCTAGGGTATAAGCTTGATCATTTTGCATCTAGCACTCCTGACCCGTATCACTTTAATTAATCAATATAGCAAGAAATAAACTATTTGGGATCATTTTAATCCATATTAATCATTATCCCCCCCCCCCTAAGCCTCTCTTGCTATCTATCTCTTGGATCTAGGGTTTATAGGGAAGATCTATTCGTTTCCATCTTCCATAGCTTTGATTGAGTTCTTGCCTTTTTGCTAGTCTCCTTAGGCTAGCAAGGGTCTCCCCCTTTGCTATCTAATAGCATAAAGTGACAAGAATCCCTTTCGATGTGACAACCATCTCATTTAGTGGTGATTGGGATCCTTGAAGTGTCACCGGTTTAGTTGTCCCTTCCATTATCGTCCTGAATAGGATCATCTCTAGTGGGAACTATAATGCGAGTGATAACAATATCATAAAACAATGCCCAAGGTATAACGGTTTCTCTAGATGAAGTGTAAATAATAAATATACCATGTATGCCAATACCATGCCAAATATGCTCACATGACCTAGAGTGCTTTCATACAAAGGTCAAAACCATATCATCTTATCCCAAAAGATAGCTTTGGAAAGTGACAATGATGAAGGTACCCTTATCTCATAGAAACATGCCATTGTTAATCCATCCGAAATGACTAGGGCACTCACCCAAAAAAACCCATATCATTCAACATCAATGCAAGGGTAGGATCATCATCATAAAGGCATGAAATATGAAAGGAGCACCAATAGATGATGATCCGATACCAACTCAACCCAAACATTTGACCATCCCATCAAATAAATGTAAGTTAAGATCTCATGATGGGGAGGATCTTCAAGAGGGTCGACACCCGTAGCCCCTCCAATGCTCCATAGATGCAATCATAAATAACTTGTCATGTGATGAAAATCATGGGTGTGATCCTCTTACAAGATGAAGGGTAACTCTACGTGAATATTGTGGGTGATCATGAAAAGGTGCAGTGAGTAAGATGTTTGATTTTATTTCAAATGAACTTATTTTTGTTTAGCACACTGTCTTGTTGGAGAATCGGGGAATTAGATAGATCAGAGAGCCAATGATTCCAAGAAGAGGTGGTGTCAAGAGACACCATTACAACACTTAAGCACAAGCTAGCATAACATGATAGAGAAATACATCAAAATGCATTAAGAAGGCATATGCTATCACATAGAATAATATCTTCCATTACACAAACAACATATCCACACATTGACCCATAGGGCCATCCTTTTATAGAACCAAGATGTAACAAACTCCCTTGGAGTAAGGAATAACATGTCCACATACTTGTGTCGTAGCACATAATTGCCTTTGTGATTTCCACCATGTTTTGTGCCATAGTTGACTATTCTATTCTAATTGCTCAACTAGTCAAATGCTTAGTCAATCAACTATTCAACTCCTCAATTGATTCGCCAATCAACCACTCAGTTGAATCTTCTTGTCGACTATTTGTCTCCAAAAGATCTAGAGTTGTGAAGAGATAGGAAGACCTGCTGTTCCAACACCCCCCCATCAACACAACACTTTGGAGATTTAGGAGGTGGAATTACTTCCGCACAATCCCTCATAATTGCAGCTTCCTAAAACCCAAGCATAGCTCGAAGTTTCACAAACTTAGCTTCCAATGAAGGCTTCGTAAAGATATTAGCAACTTGATCATCAATTCTGCAATAGACAAGATTCACAATGTTATCCTATATCAACTGTTGTAAGTAATGAGCATGAAGCTTCACATGCTTCATCTCGTTGTGTGCAATAGGATTTTTGGCAACATGTATCGCACTTTGATTATCACAAAATATTAAAGTTGTTGTGCTGACTAGAAACCAAGCTTTCCCAAGAGTTGTCGAATCCATACCGCCTCTTTGCTAGCATTAACTACATCATGATATTTGACTTCTGTAGTTGAAAGAGAGACAATTAATATCTTATGTATTGTTTGACTTGTCCAGTTGAGTTAGTTGGTGGATATTAGTTTTTTATGCATTCTAGGTTAGATCTAGGGTTTTAGCCATGATAGTATTATTTTATGATTGAGTGAAATTGGCTCTCCGGGTAGTACCAATGTGAGATAGTGTATGGTATAGTCTTGCACAACTCAGGAAGTAACAAAATGAGGTAGTGCTACTATTGGCCCAAGGTCTTCCGTCCAAACCACCGAAAGGTACGAATCCTGACCACGTGAATAAATGATCTGAGGTCGAACATGGAGGACATCATTTGATTATCGGTCATTGATGTATACTATTAACAAACGCAAGACAACCCATCGATAATGATAATGGGTGCCAAGGACCAACATGAGGAAATATCAAGGACCGATTTGACTTGGAAAAAGACTTGGACAAAGTTTTGCAGGACAGACCATTAAGTAAGTCTCTTGCATGCACCAAATGTGAGTAGCGCACTAAAGAGGCCATCTGAGCAACAACCAATAATGGAATCTATTGTAAGTCTCTTGCATGCACCAAATGTGAGTAGCGCACTAAAGAGGCCATCTGAGCAACAACCAATAATGAAATCTATTGATAGAGGCGAGGACTTCCACCAATGATGAAAATGGAATCCAAGTTACAACACGAATCCCAAAATGTGAATAAATGTCTTGACGTCGAACATTTGGGAGACCACTAAGTCAGCGACCAATGATGAATGTCATCTACTGAGTACAAGGTAACCTCCAATGATGAAAATAGGCCGAGGGTGCTACTACTCTAGGTCAAAATCTCAGAGCAATGAGTTGTCGCCAATGAGACATGACCCACGAGTGAGCAATCAATGGGGACCTTCCACACTAGCACAAGTACATACATTGGTTGTAATGATACATACCAAGAACAACTTGACAACAGGGAAGGCCAACATGTGAAGTCAAGGCAACTGAGAAATGGTTGACACAAGCTAGGACAACCCTTCAACATTGAGCATGACACAATAGTGACTTGGGAAACACTTTGACACAAAGACAACAATGATATAAATCTATAATGTAGGAGACATTAACAGACTTTACATATGATTGGAAGAGTAACCAACATGAGTAGTAAAAAGTCTGGGATCGTGGTTCAATTCCTAAGGCCATACTAAGACCTAATTTGTTGAGAAGGCTCAAAACTAGTGCTTTGTTCAAGGATGACATGACTTGCTGCCAATATACAACAGATATTTAAGTTCTCCCCCCCCCCTCTTTTTTTTAAATATTTGTTTTTTCTTCTTCTTTTTGATAATATAAACCCTGAAAAAGAATAAAAGAATTCTATAGTACAGTGGAAGAAACGAGTGTCGCAGGGCATGCAACTATATTCCAAACCCATGGAACAGACCTATGCAAAGCAAAATGCAAAAAAAGTGTTGGGCAGGAGGTGGACACTCATTAGCGTGTTTCTTCCAAGGATGCAGTCCATAATACAAATGCAACGGATGCAAGTGACAAGCAACATGATGAATGCAATGAAGTATGAAAGCTGCAATGAAGCATTAGGCATAGTTGTGCAAGTAGCGGTGAGCAAAGTCAAATGCATAATGAACGAAAATGAGAGTCTTATAGGGAATGGCCAGAAATAAATGAGAAAGAGAGGCTTGTGGCTTCTTCTCAAAGTCATGGTAAAACTAAAAAGGCTCCCAAGCCTATGAGAAAAACTCGGCATGGGCACCAAAATGGAAAGAGGTTGTTGACTACAGTGTCCCATGTTAGGTATGCTCTTCTGTTAGACTGGTGCAAAATGCAGATAGAGATGGCTAACGCACAAATATTCAAAAAGTTCGACCTTATGGCAAATTTGGGTGGCAACAGGTTCAAATGCATCATAACAGAGGGGATGCCTCAAACTATATGCAAGTTTTCGAAAATACTGGACCAGATCGAGCAATGTGTAAAGAATGATCCCTAAGCAACCATGAATCCAACTTAAAATCTTGTATCCAAGAAACAACAATATCGTGATCATGTGTAAAACATCTGAAAATAAAGATCTGATACAGGTCACTTTGGTGGGGGAATTTTCAATTGAATGTCTTCAACAATAGTTTTTACCAAGGCAGAGTCTACCAGTGAAGTCTCTAAAGTGCCAAGGCCTAAGGACCTATCATCGACAAGATCAAACTCATGAGGAAGATCGAAGCTGAAAGCAATAATGGAGTCTAAGGGAACAAATTCATCATTGCAAGAGTCTAAGAATTCACTAAAAGATTTAGACTCACCAAGAACATTGATTTGCAGCTCAATGGTGGAGTTCAAAGACTAAAAAATGCCATCGCTTGAGGATCCACAAACAATGAGATCGGACTCCAAGGGAAAATCAAGGTTGGATTTGATTGTAATCGGGTCCAATCCAGGGAGACAATCTTTGGAAAGGATGTAAATATCCGAAGGAATGCTAGACTCGATCATAGCCTCTAGGAGAGCTTCATCTAAGGGAAGGATGTCATCCCAGAGAGAACACATGTCAAAACATTCACTTGGACCAATAGGGTGGAGATCTGGCTCCAATATCCCCATTGGATGAATAACTTGGTCAATTGTCAGAATCAAGTCCCAAGAAGGTGAGCATGAATGCAGAGGCTTCTTCTCAATAATAGCTGCACACGAGAGATATGAAGCCAAGATAATTCACCTGTGGTAGGGTAGTGTCTACCGAAACACTAGGAACATACAAAGGGGATACTTTGTCTAAAGTTGGGTAATGAGGAGGATCAACAAATGCAAGTTGATCAATAGTGACAATGCTTCCGTTGTGAGGAAAATGCATCACACGAAAGAGCGTAGACATCACAACATTCATAGCATATACATAATCATGCCCTAAGAGCATATTCAAGTCTAGTGGGCCCTCTATAACGATAAAATAGACTAAGACAGTCTTTCACCTAATGTAATAGGAAATTTAGGTAAAAACCCCAAAGGTTCACTAGGTCTTCTATCAAAAGCCATCGACTGACTAGCAACTGACACAAGGTTGGGAGAACCCAGACCTCTCCAAGCATATGCGGATAAAATACTAACAGAGGCCCCTTCGTCTACAACACATCGAAAAACCTCCTGGTGTTTAACTTGAACCCTTATTTGGAAGGATGTAAAAGAAGGAAGGCAAGGCTCAGATAGACTATTCCAATCAAAGGAAGCAATCCTAGAGCTTAGTGGGGGCCCATTCGAAGTGAATGGAGTTCCCCCTTGTCTAGATAGTTTTGAACTGGTAGTGAAGAAAACTTGAGCGATAGCCACATCACTCTCCAAAGGAAGAGTGGGGTCGACCGAAGATTGTATCATTTCAACCACTTGAACCTTGTCACTCTCCATTGGAAGAGCGGGATCGACCAAAGATTGCATTGGTTTGACCACTTGGGATCCATCAACGATTTCATTGACTCAATCACTTCATCAACCATGGGTTGAATGGGCTGTTGTGAAATTTGTTAGAGTTTATGGTATCTCGGGATGTCCTCCATTATTCAGATGCCTTGCATGGAGGTACATTAGCAGTATAGGCATCTGTGTGGAGTAGAGGGTGAGATACACTCTACTCAGTAGCATGAGTCCATTGGCGACTGCATGCGGGCCTTTCGAGGAGTCTTGCCTCTTGCATGCATGAGATTTGCATGGCCAGTTAGTAATTAAAAGATGCATGCCAAAGTGACTTTTTGCATGCACAGATATTAGGTTTTTGGCAAACCTAATTGATCGGTGAGATTATATATAGAGGCAGGAGGTCCCCAAGCGAGGCACTTCGGTTGACTTATCTGAGAGAGATCTATCAGGAGTGAGGAGGGCGCATAGGTGCATGTAGGGCGACTTTCGGAGATAGAGAGAAGCTTCTGCAGGAGGGACAAGGGTGTGATCTGAGTTGGATCGGACACCACTAGTCCAGAGGCAATTGGCGTCTAGATCTATGGACCGAGATAGTTCACTGGAGTGGATTCTGCAGAGATTGTGGAGGACGACTTCCAGAGAGGGAGAGGGGCGCATTACCAAAGGGGAGAAGAGCTCATTCAGAGTCCGATCGGCTGATTGAGTGTTTGAGACTTGTTATCACACAACTTGTAGTTGTCCCTAATGGTATCCCATCCGGGATGGTAGAGGAGATGGACAACTAAAGAGGTGACCCAAGAGATGCCACGGTTCCCAATGCAAGCTGGGAGTCACGTCAATCGAGGCACCTTTTCACTTTAGATCAAGATAAATCAAGACCAAGGGGGAGACCCTACAACCACTCAAAGATGATTGGACCAAAGCAAAGGTTTCTAGGGAAGTGTTAAAGGTGGGTTACGGAAACCAATGCAAGGTTAGGTGGACCTAGAAGTTTAAGTATGGTTGAAAGAGGCTTAGGGGATGACTTATGTTTCAACCGATGAATGATTTAGGCCACATAATGAGATAAAATGACAAGATCTAGTATCATGAAATACACAAGTGGGACCCATTTCCTTGGGATATGGAAATGGCTCAAATGGGGCCCACAAGGTGAAGTTAAGGGTGCTAATGATACCAAGGGGTATGTGAAGAGTAGATCTATGGATCTAAGGTGAAAATAGAGATACCCACATATGGGATCTAGTACTTGACACACATCCCAAGGAGTGCAAATTGCCTTAGGTGGACTAGTGCCTTGATGGATGGGCTGATGGAGTCAAAAGAGATGTGGAAATGTAGATCGGAACACCTAAGATGCAAATCAAGTGGGCTACTCAAGATGTGATGGTTGGATCTTACTGGATCTAATGTTTCACTATGTGACCCAAGTGGACAACAATCCCCCAAAATGAGGAATGATACCCCCAAGGCAGACCTCCACAAAGTGAGACACTAGATGTAGGTTTTAAAATATGCTCTTTCCAAATCCAATGGGATCTCAACCACCCGTGTCCTACAAGTGGGCAAACTCAAACCCCCAAGGAGTGTGACTTTACCCAAAGAGGGCTAAAAGCATGGAAAAATGTGTCAAATCAAGTCCAAAGGCCACCAAAGTTTAGATCCAAGTAGTTTAGGCAAGTATCAATGTGGATCTTGAAAATCTAGGGGATCCAATGGCTAGATCTCCATAGATCTGAGATTGAAAGTGAATCACCAAATTGACCCAAGTGGGGAACAACCCTCAAAATGAGGAATGGGGCCCACAAGGCAAAAATCAAAGAAGTGACACACTAGGGATAGGTTATCAAATGAGGAGAGTATGAATCAAGTGGGATCTCACCTACCCATGTGGTGGAAATAGCTTAAACTAAACACCCAAGGAGGACGACTTTACCCAAGGAAGGTTAAGTGCATTGAAAGATGTGTCAAATGAAGCCCGATCCACACCAAACTATAGATTCGAATCACTGTGGATACTATAGAGGTGGGTTTTCAATATCTTTTCAAGAGGTAAGCTAGATCCAAGTAGATTTAAGAAAAACAAAAAATGAGGGTTTTGATTTTAATGTAATTTTGACCAATGGGATGGATAGCAAGCGGAATCAATACGTACCTTGTAGATCTTACCTCAAAAGCTTGCGGCCTCTTAGCATATGGAGAATTCTTGCCCTAGTTACAATTCCAAGCTTGATCCAAGTGTCTTCAACCAAAAGCATCCAAGCCCTAGGAGGAAATATGTCTCATGAAAACCTGCAAATCAAACTACATCAAGTTAGATTTGATCTACAAATCCATAAGATCTAAGCATGTCGTATCAAGAAAGCAATCAATGGACAAAGCACAATTGAAAAACTCCCTCTCTATGAAGACGTCTTGCTCATGGGGGATGTGAGCAACCCCTACAATCTTCCCACAAAGCAAAATTGTTGAACTAGCTTGAGCAATTCGGCCTCCCTCTCTTGAAGTCGATTTCACCTGAAAAGCAAACAATGTCTAGAAGCAAAATATCCAAGAACATATACAAGAGCAACCCAATCAAAGCCAAGAAGAAGATCTCCAAAATATTCTTTTCATTCGAAGTTTTCCAGAGCCCAAAGGTGAGCTATACAATAGGGTGTCTCCTCCTTCTATAGGATAATAAAGACCAAAACCCTAGATCTCACAACCACTTTACAACAAAATGAGTGGTTGAGATTAAAAGATCTCAATACATAATCAATGGCTAATAATGAACCATAACAATATATCACATGGATCACTCAAAAGGTGATGACGTCATAACTAAATGGTACAAAGTGAGGGTGATGTCATCCTCTAAAGGGGGCAAAATACCATGGGCCCACCTCATATGACTAGGACACGACTCATAAAGCACATGGTGGGGCTAGGAGGCATCAATCCTTGCTAGCTCATCCCCATGGCACAATAAAATAATATAATATGTCTAAAATAAATACAAATGATCAAATTTGTCCTCAAAATCTGTGACAGACAAGCAGTAAAAGGCCTCCTGTGGCCTCTGTGGACCCACCCAAGTGATGAAAACTGGCTGGAAGATAGGGAGTTCACCCTGGAAGACCTCTGTGAAAAACAAGTGCCAAAACCTTGCCTCAATTGCCCAAATCAAATTCCTCAGTGACCCTTTTATCCCATTTCTGGATTGCCTCGGTAACTGTGAAAGTGCTGAAACTACCTCCTAGGGCACCTGCGCTGTCAAACTGAGCCCACCAGGCTCTCTAGAAGGGGGGATAAATGGTAATAACAAGTGGCTGGACCACCCCCTCCTCATACAACGCCCTAGGTGAACTGGCCTCTCATGGCCCCTGCTGCTTAGGTTGGGAAATCAACCCCAAATCTGGTCAACAAGTGTAAAACTGCATCTATCACTGTCAGAAGTGCCCGAAACTGAAAGATAAGTGTCTCATTGGATCCAGAAGACCCAAATCTACTAAGAATGTGTACTCATACACCATGTGTTGCCCTGATGGGCTAGCTGTAGGGTCCACCATATATGGGTAGTGTATAATCTGATGATCTGAAGTAATAATAAAACCTGCTGAACTGCATCAATCATCATCTGAATCATATGTCCATCATATAGCATCATCATCAAGAGTATGTGGGACCATCAATCATCATCCATAAGCATACATGGCCCATATCATCACGGATCCCAAGAAATGACCATAGTCAAACTAGGTTTGACTAGGTCCATATACAACCAAGGACAAATCATATCAATAGACTAAGACATGTTCCTCTAATCATACTCACAGCTTAACTTAAAGTATAACATCATTCAGTGGCATTAAACATATTTGTTCATTCCGTTGTTATTTGTATCACTTGCACAATAGCTTAAATGACAAACTCACCCATCGGACATGGTCTAACTGCTAGCTAAGGATGAAGGCTAGGAACAAGGTTGGGCAAAGGGGTTGACTTGTCTAAACTCAACTAAAAGACACTTTGGACTGGGAGAAAGGGGGAGCTACCAACTCTGTGCTGGACAAAATAAACACGGGGGATGGCTGTGCCTCACAAATGGGTAAGTTGTTTAGAGAGTGCTTATTCAACTTAGGCATCATGTCTACATCAAGCTGATCCAAGTTCATTAGGATCATTCAATTTCATTTCATGGCCTTTTTGGCCTACATAACCCTTTGGATCTCAGGTGTGCTGATAAGCACAACTAATCACAGCTTGCATCCAAGGCATGTTTACATATACATATAAGGTCAGCAATTGTTTAGATATAGCATTTAAGAACCATTGCTTTTTGGACCTTTCTTATACTCTTCGAGGAGTATTTTTAGCAGTTCATCGCTCTTGCCCTTTTTAGTTTCCATGGGCGAATCTATATAAGTTTCCATATGTAGTACATGAGCTTTCAGTTTTAGCCAACAACATCTCAAGTGACCAAGGGGAGTTTGATCCAGTGCCAAACATCGGGACAACCGACCATAATGATTTAGGCCTACAATCCAACTTACCAAAGGCAAGTTTTGTCACCAACTTAGAGCCGAGACACTAAACATACAGGGATGCGGTCCAAACACAGAGGTAGAAAATGGGGAAGTCCTCCATATTAGAAAGTTAAGTAAGACAAGTCATGGGTTAAAGCCAAATAAGGAAAGTCATGGATGGATGGAGTCAAATGATGGTGAAGCCTAAGCTAGCAGACAAATGGTGTCAAGGAAGACCATATCTATGCAAGGTAGTGAACCAGTGAGTTTTGTCAAACAACCTATATGTGCAAGTAAAATGTTCATTTTATAATTTATCATCAAGATAGTTCATTTTATAAAGTTTGCCACACCATGAATTATATACCAAGCCAATGCTGTGAACATGACTAAAACAATAAGATAATAATCCATAGTCAATGATCAGGAATCCATAGGTCATACAACATCATAGAATAATCATCATATACCATCTGAAACACTGCTGCAATACATCTCTAGGCCAAGATAGTTCATTTTATAAAGTTTGCCACACCATGAATTATATACCAAGCCAATGCTGTGAACATGACTAAAAGAACAAGATAATAATCCATAGTCAATGATCAGGAATCCATAGGTCATACAACATCATTATATAATCATCATATACCATCTGAAACACTGCTGCAATACATCTCTAGGCACTGAACTGAAACTGTATGGAATAAAGGGTCACATCGGTCATCAAATCTGAACTCTCAAGGCTTAGCCTTGACACAAGGTCTAACATAAGTCTGAAAAACACACTGCTCTGATCATGAGTGATCACAAAGTACAAAGTCATCATAGCCAAGCTCTGAATAATGTAAGCTCTGGAATGTGCAGATATCTGCTAAGCAAGAATAGTAGCCCTGCTACTATGGTGTGATAACAAGACTTTCTGAGTAGCCTTGCCTTAGTGTTTCAGGAAGGTCTGTGATGATCAGATCTCGGATCTGCTGAGATCTGATCCAATACGAGCATTTGACATCTAGAGGGAGGGCGCACTTTTCCATGCAGAGGAAGGGCACATTCACTAGTTGAGTAGTTGGCTTTCTTTTGTAGCAGAGCAGATAAGAGCAGAGCAGTGGGAGAGGCAGTACAGTCAGAGCTACCTACAGAGAAACTTAGATCGAGATTGACAGCTAGGGCACATTTCCTCTATATGCATGCATCAGCTGATGCATGCAGATCTAGGGTATTGACCCAGTCAAGATTGAGTGTTACATCTGAGTTAACATTGTATGTACTTGTTTATTTCATATATTGCTTTGGGATCGAGATAGTAGAAAGCCCCACAGATTGCTTGTTTTCCCCGTTTGGGGTTTCTAGGGTATATTCAGTGTTGTGTGTGATTGATTGAGTACTTCAGTTTTCAAGTGTAAGGAGATCTACAACATTTGATTTTTAAGTCTTTAAATGCACTATTGATTTATAAAGACTCAAACCGTTTGAGATCTCAGGGCTATCTAGAGGGAGTAGTGATCTCTTGATAAAATTTACAAAATTATAGGTTGTTCAGGAGCAAAAGAATCTTGAGACATGGACCACACTCTTTGTACCCATGGAATGCCAGGGCACATATGAGTAAGGTGATCTCCCTTGATAAGCTTACAAGGGAACTTAGGCTTGCGTATATTAATACTTCTAACATGACTTGCAGTGGCTAGATGTTTTCCCCTAGCATGACTTGTAGTGGCTTGTTGCTTGTCTCCAATATAATTATCAGTGACTGTTGGCTTGTCTCTAACATGACTTGTAGTGACTGGTGACTTTCCCCTAACATGGCTTACATTGGTTGAGGACTTGCCCCCAACATGACTTGCAACAGTTGGCAGCATGCTTCCTTGTCTTCACATCTTCTTCTTATTCTTCCTTTTTCTATTCCTTTTAGATTGTTGGCTACTAGTATCTAGACTTTCACCACATGAGGTAGCAGAAGGAGGAAAAGATGTCACTGGTGAAGAAGGCAAAGGGTTTATGCTCTTGACATACAGTGCCTAATTGAAAAGCATTAGGAGCATTCGGGACATTTGGAGTGGAAAACAACCAAACCAATAGTCCCAGTGTGAATCTAGGAAGGTTCAAGGTGGCCATCAAGGGAGCACCAATGTTTCCAATGAACAAAAAAGCACAAGGTTCTCCTTGCATAGGGGTCCCTTGGTTGGTCTCCTCGGGAATTTTAGCCATATACTCTGATTCAAAAAGTAAGAAACCACCAAGGCCTTTTATGGGGGTCGAAAAATTACAATCAACAGACTCCTATAAAAGAATCTCTAAGACACAACAAAACAAACTCACTCTCCCTAAAATCAAACCAGGGTGGTTAAGTCCTAAGTTCAATCAATGAAGAGCCAAACATGGGCCTTTTGAAGGTTAGCTCGAGATGATTAGGGCCCAAGTCGAACCAGTGAAGTTCCGAGAGACAATTACGGCAACCCTCACGCAACAATCACCCAAGGTGCAAGTACTCTCATGAAGACGCCCACCCTCCAAGGGAGCTGAGGTGGATGTTATACGTCTGTTTTAGGTAATGCAAGCCCACTTGCAATCACCTGGGTGAAACCTAGGAAAAACAACTAACTTCACAATCAGTAGCTGGGTGGAACAATCGTGGGTCAAACTCTTATGTATGGGCAGGGAATGTAGGACACAAGTCCTAGACCTGAAGCCTCTGTTGAATTGGTGTCACCCCGAGGATCTACCAATCCAATCGAAACCCCCAAACATACAAAAGTCCACTAAATGCAAGGAGAGGGGAGAATCTCTCACAAACACCTAACTTAACCTTGTGCTTGATGCATGTGTTAGACGCGCTTTCCCAACGAATATTTTTTGCTACTAATGGGTTTAACACTCTCTAGTCAAATCTTGGTTTCATTTTACGTGGCCTTGGAGAAGTTAACTCTCCAATCCTACAACCAAGGCCTTAAAACCTAGACTACTGTTGGTTTTCTATCAAAGAAAAATAAGTCTAGTTCATTTTAGTTATGTTGCTTTTAGATGTAAATTTCCTTAAAATCCACTCTAGGGCTAGAGTATGTTGGATTAATCAATTAAATCCAAATTATTACTGTTAACCACACATGGATTTCTTCACTATGCAGTGGAAAATAAATACTAAAAGAAATACCAATGAATCACACCAATAGAGACAACACAATCTTTTTGGGTATAAACCCTCGGACAAAACCCACGATGGGAAAACCGGTGCAATAGTCTGAGAAGATATTTTATTAAGAGAATATGAAGCTTTTACAATTTCAGAAAATCGATTTATGCCCAACCTGGCAAAATCGAACCACAACAAACTCATTGAGAAAACCTGCTGAATGGTATGGGCTGTTGTGCAGCTGTACGACCTGTTGCTGTACGGAATCCGTACGGTACGACTCACACGTGTGAGCTGTAGTACGGTCTGTACGGCCTTCCTCTGCAACTCAACCTCGACTCTCTCTGCTGTAAATCCTTACGGTCCACTTCTTGCTTGGATGCTCTGTCGATCACACTGGATCTCTGCTTCTCCGTCTTCTTTGCAAAAATTCTCTCTCTCAAACTTTTCTCTTCGTCTTTGTCAGAATGTAATTGTGTCCTCTCCACCAATTGATCCTCCTTTTAACTCATTGGCTAAGCGAAAAACGTAATATCACTATGGATCAATGGATGAGATCCTCCGGTGAGATCAATGGCCAAGATTAGATTAGCCATCACTTAAATATTTTTCACTTTCACTTTATAAAAAAAATGTTCCATTAAGTCAACTAATAATTAGATCACTTTAATATATTTTCCAAAGTAAACTTAGGAAAAAATACATTAAATACAATCGGCTTCTTTATTTAAGTCTTCTGCATGCAAGGACACATGCAATGCAGGAAGACCTTCCTTGTTGTCACTTTCTAACATTAGAGGCTGTTATTAATTAGAGGGATGCAGAAGTGAGAAAGAGGATGATGTTCTCAATTGGAATAGATACACAAAATATTACTTGCAAATGGAGAATACCACTTAAAACTTTGAAAGAGATACTCGACCATAAACAACCTACAAAAATACAAAGGACCAAGCATAATCTTTCAAAACCTAAGCGAGATGCAACTTTTTAAAGAAATTATTATAACCAAAAGCAAGCAACTCTTTATGATTCTCATGATAACAAGCTAATGCAAGCCATATAATCTTTTCCTTTATATGCAGACACTCCCAAGGGCATCAAAATACGTAAGAGATTCCTACATGAATTGACAAAAAATTATGATTTCATGGAATATTCAATTTTTATTTTCATTCAAGGCATAATGAAAAAAACCACTAAATGATGATTTTCAAGGCTTAAAAATAAGAATTTTGAAAATCCAAGAAAGAACCATATTTCCACTAGACCTGATAAACCTAGAAATCCAATTTTTTTTTACTTTTTTGCCCCTAACCAGGCCCATGTGCTTGTTCCTCAAGCAAGGTGCGTGGAGAAGGGTGTCCACGACTCCACATGTCTTTGCCCTTTAGAAAGGTGTGTGGCCACATGCTTCTTGAACATGGAGGGTGTGTGGGCCTTCAGATCCACTCTTCTACTACCATTGTAGGGTGCGTGGAATGCTTGGGCAGGCCTAAAATAAGCAAAAATCGGAAAATTCTTCACTTTCTTGGAAATTGAAGGATGATGGACTATGACAAGGACCTAATGGACCGAAGACACCCAAAAATAGTTGAGAAAACCAAATTGCCAAGGCCCTACATAAATCTTTTTCTCTAGTGGAGTCACCAGTTTTGTTGTGGGAATAAACTGTTACATGTACAACATTAGGAGACATTCTTCAAACCAATCTTGTGCAACCAAGATTGATCCTCCCGTATAGAGGTGAACACTTTGATTGCCTTCCGTGTAAAGGTTATTCCTCGCGTATAGAGGTAATTTATCAAAGTAATGATGTTGTAAAGTCTTGTTGGAAAAGGCTCCAGACTTTGTGCGTGTCATGTCATGATTCTCATGTGAACCTTCCGTATAGAGGTATCCATGGGATGGACCTCCCGTATAGAGGTGGACCTTCCGTATAAAGGTCATGCTTTACTTGTTAAAAGCATTTAATGTTGTGTGATGTATTTGTTATGACACACATAGTAGCTGGGCTACCATATGAGCAGAGCAGATATCTGCACTTTCCAGAGCTTTGCTTTAACACTTTTTCAGTGAGATCAGCTATGATGAGCAACATTATTTTGATCACTCACACATCAGAACATCTTTGTATCAGACATTTAATAGACCTTATGCCAAGGCTGAGCCTTGAGACCTCAGATTTGATGACCGATGTGCCCTTTTATTCCATACAGTTGCAGTGCAGTTCTTCAGTATTTCAGATACAGTGTTCTCATTGGTTACAGTTGGTTCAGATTACTGATATTGATTGATGACCCAGTATATATATGATGTGCATTGATGTTATTACCTTGCTGTTTAGGTCATTTTTATTAGCATTGACTTGGTATGAAGTAATTATGATTTGGCAATGTATTAAAATTGAAATGAAATTGGTTATGGATTATATGTATTGGTTGTACTACTGACATTTGGAAACTCTTGTTTATACTTGTTGGTCCTTACCTTCTTATGAATGTGAACATGATCATTTAGTGTCTTTTTGACCTACTAGCTTAGGCACCATTTTCACTTGTCTCCACCCATCCATTTGTCATCTCCCCATATATTGGTCTTCACCCTGACTTACACCTTGACTTGTGATATGGAGGATCTCCCCGCTTCTGCCTCTGTGTTGGACTTGCATCCATGTTTATATTGTGTCTTGGCTCCGAGTTGGCAACAAAACTTGCCCCTGGTGAGTTGGATTTTATGCCTTTATCATTCTAGTCGATTGCCCCGATGTTTGGTTTAGATTGCGGAAGTCCCCCTAGTTGCTTGAGTTGTGTTGGCTAAAACCTGAAGCAAAGTTGTACTACATATGGAAATTATTGTATATCTTGTGCAGCCCAATGAAAAGGGCTATGAAATTGAAGTGAAATTCAAATGTTATGAAATGTAAATTCACCCCGGATGTAAGCTGCGATTAGTTGTGCTTATCAGCAAATGTGAAATCCCAGAGGGGTCATATTAGGCCTAAAAAGCAATGGATAAATGTATGCTAAATCTAAAGATTGCTGGCCATGAAATGAAAGGTCCTAAAAAGCAGTGGCTAAATGTATGCTAAATCTAAAGACTGCTAACCTTATGTGAAACTTTCCTCGTTGAGCCCGTGGGTGATGATGTGAGATAGAGCAAGGGACAACTAATTCTAAGTGTCCCCTAGAACCTCAAGTTACGGTTAGCCGGGCACGTAGTTCACAACAATTCTAGTAGTAGACAATTTTTGCCAAGGTTGAATAAGCACTCCTCTGAACAACTTATCCATTCGTGAGACACTGCCATTCCTTGTGTATCTCTTTGTTAACACATGCTTAAGTGTGTAACACCATGTCCTTCATCCAAAGTATCACAATGTCAAGCCAGTCAAGTCATCCCATTTAGCCTAGCCATGTGTATTTAGCTAAGTAGCCATGGTACCAGTACCGGGGGGTCGAGCACGCGTACTAGTACCGGGTACGGGAACGGGTACCTCGAGGAGTACCTTCGAAGTACCCGGTACTTAGTTACTGGGCTGAGGGTACTGGTACTTCA
Source organism: Larix kaempferi (assembly GCA_027924585.1). Classification (NCBI taxonomy): domain Eukaryota; kingdom Viridiplantae; phylum Streptophyta; class Pinopsida; order Pinales; family Pinaceae; genus Larix; species Larix kaempferi. The sequence continues at coordinate 31,793,949 of BSBM01000456.1, read as the reverse complement.
TAAAAGCCCAAGTACCTCGATTTTGGGTACTCCGTGCGTACTTCCGGCCCGAATATTTGACCTTGTGGACTTGAAATTCCATTTTTTTATTGGATTTGAAGTGATTAGGGCTATGGCGATGGTGGGGCCCTCTCCCACGTACCTAAAAACTCAGGCATAAGGATCATTTGAGCTCAACACAACGCCTTCATTTTGTTTTATCTCTGCTGTATTCGCTGAATCGCTGTCAAGTTTGGAGGCCTATCTTCATTCACTGTCAAGTTTGGAGGCCGCTGTCATTTGTGAATTGAGACCTGCCTCTTTTTCACTATTCAGTATTACTATTTAGTATTTAATGTTCATTGTTCATGCATCACGATTCACTATTGATTAGTGATGGTAAATAATTAATAAATTTACCACTATTGCCGTCTATACAAATTAAGTGCAATCATAATGAATAATAAAAAAATACAAGTATTTATTTCTTTAACATATTTCTATCTTTGAAATAATAAATATTAAACAGAAGGTAAAGATTAAAGATTGTTTATTGATGTGCTTTGAGGAGGATTAAAGTCATATATGAATAGTGCAACCTGTTCTGTGACACAGTGCTACCATAACAGTGATGAACAAGTCTGAAAGTACTGATGCATATGGTCCCTTACTGCTGAAAACAAGCTACTTGAAAAAGCTTTTAACTTTTAACTTTTTAACTTTTAAGTATGGAAATATACTACAGGAATTATGGATGTATAATCTACTACAAAAGTTCTCCAACAAGAGCCTAGTCAGTCCACTTCTCATGGCAAGGATTAGGAACCTATGTGATAAATTGTGACTGATCTTATTCTTTGAGATTCCAAACCACAGAGTCTCCTCTACTTGATGCATGATGGTACTCATTTTCATCATTTGACTTCATGAAAACACACGACAGGTCCTTGAAATGGAATTGCATTCCTGATCACCTATGATGTTTACTTGTAGTTGTTTTATGTTTAGTATTTGACTATTTTCATTTGACTACTTTTTATTTTTGATTTAGTGTTTGGAAATATGGCAAATGCCATTTGTCAAATTTTGGATGTAGTATGACAATGGAGTCATGGAGTCATGGACATATATCATGCCGATGATTCATATCAATATCAATATTATATATGTAATTTGAATTAATGTGCAATGCCAATGTCAAATTTGTGTTACTTGTTGAAAACTTAATGTATTAATATAATATAAACTTGAAAATTCTATATTATATATAGAAAATTTAATATATTAATATAATATAAACTTGAAATATATATATATATATATATATATATATATGTCTACAGTACCCCGACGTACCCAAGTACCATATTTCAAAAAGTGGCGTACCTGTACCCGTACTGGTACCTGTCCCCGTATCGGTACCCGTCCTAGTACCCGAGTACCCTGGCTACTTAGGTATTTAGCCTTCACCCTTTTCTAACAACTTGATCATGTTTACAAACAAGTATATTCTTGAGATTCTTCTTGGAAGTAGATTATTTAACTAACCTATTTACTATTTATTAACTGCCAGTGAAATAATGCTTAATACTTTAGAGTCCAGCTATGAAAATGATCTAGTGAGCATGTCTTAACTCTTTGCACTTGCAGCAGCTTGGCTTCTTAGCCAGGGTGATATTTTGATCAGTTTGACTGGTCAAACATAGTTTGACCAAGGTCAACCTTGGGATTCGTGATGAGATGGACCACTTTATGTATGATGTTGATATATGGTCTTCTATATACCTTTTTGATGATTCCATATGATGGAAACTGGATTCAGATGATGATTGGTGCAGTTTGTCATGTTTATTATTATTTCCAGATCATCATATTTTTACACTGTCCGGGTATGGTGGACCCTACAGATGATCCTACAGGTTATCATGTGGTGTATGAGTATTCATCTCTAGTGGATTTGGGTCTTTTGGATCCATTGAGACACTTATCTATCAGTTTTAGGCACTCCTGGGCATGTTATGAGTAGTTTTCCACCTATTGACTAGATTGGCCATGGTGATATGGCCTGTCTAGCCAAAGCCTTGGAGGCTAGTCGTTGCCTAGGGTGCTACAGGGGAAGGGGGTGGTCCAACCACTTGTTATTACCATATTACCCCCCTTTCGGACATGATGGCATACTCAGTTTGACAGCGCAGGCACCTTACAGTCAGTTATGGGTAGTATCAGGGTTTTCAAGAGGATTAAAAAATGGAATAAAAAGGTCACAGAGGAATTCAGCCAATTGAGGCAAGGTTTTGTCATGAGGTCTTCTTTGAGGTCATCTATGGTGTATCCCACTCCTTCTAGATCAATTTGCAGCAGTCAGTGGGGTCCACACAGTCAGCAGGATGTCTTTTGATGTAGTTTTCTCTCAGATTGAAGGGGACAAGATTTGATCATTTGTGTACTTGGACATGTCATTGAGTTTCATGTTATATTATTGTGCCATGGGGTGATGCTAGTGAAGGGAAATAATACCTCCTAGCCCCACCATGTGCTCCTAGTCACTTGTCCTAGTCATCTTATGTGAGACACACTTGTTTTAGTCCCCCTAGTCATGACGTCATCCCTCCTAGGGTGTTTTTAGGCATGACGTCATCCCTTTAGTGAGTGATCCATGTCTTGTTATGTACTGTCTCATCTTAGCCATTGATTATATTGTTGTATCTTTTGATCTCAACCACTCATTTCAAAAGTGGTTAGGGTTTTGGTTTCTCTCCTCCTATTTAAGGAAGAGACCCCATTGTAAAAGCTATCTAAAGATTTTTGGCTCTTGGTTATTGGAACAAAATTCTATCTTTTGGAGCAATGCTTGGATCTTGAAGTGGAGGTTTGGTTGTGATGATTTTAATTGCTTTTTCCATTGCACTGGAGGATATCTTGTAGCTATCTTGCATCTTTTGCTATATTTTTTATTTACAAGTGAAGAAGACGTCTTGGGAGGAATGCACATTGGTGGGGAGGCTTGTCCGCAACTTCTTTCCAAATCGTGGATCAAACAGGGAGTAGTTTTGTCTTTGTACCAATCATTCTTTGTCATCTATTTCTAGCTTGTATCTACCCTTGTCTTGTTTGATTGATTGAGCTTTGTTTCCTTGGTTTTGACACGTACAAAGGGGCACACGTGTGGGCTTGGAAAAATCGTTTTGGCAAGAGGGCTTCAAAATATTCCATTTGATCTTTGGGAAAGTAATCCTCATCACAATTGGCATTCATCTCATTATCCAGGTATGCCCTAAAGGTTAGTGTTTTTCCTCCTTGGCTTATCCATTATTTCTAGATCTCAAAACCCTAAACTTCAAAACCCTTGTAATTTTTATTTTTCAGATCCATGGAGATCTAGCAACTTTTTGGGCTTAATAATTAAAACCCACCTCTACATTAGTCACAACATTCCCGATCTATATTTTGGTGGGCATCCGACTCCATTTGCCCCTTCATCTAAGGCACTAGTCCTCCTTGAGGCAAGTCGCACTCCTTGGGTAGATGGTCTTTTGCTAGATACCACATGTGGGTATTGCCAATTCTTCATTGATCCATTAGATCCACTCATTTGCAAACCCCCTAGTGTTTCTCTTCTTTGATTTTCACCTTGTGGGCCTCATTTGGAACAATTTCCTTATTTTAAGGGTGGGCCCCACTTGGATCTATTATTTGGGCACTAGATCTAACTAGATCTAGTATTCTTAATCCATAAGTGACTTTATCCTACACTTGGTTGAACTTTTGTCATTTCCTTAAGCCTCTTCAACCAAGCCCTAATCACCTTGGGTCCACTTATCATCTTAGATCTAGATCTTGTTTCATCTTGGTCTCCTTATATTTCATCATCACATTTCCCTAGGAGACTTTGATTGCATTCGCTAGCCTTCATAGGCTAAGCTAGGGTCTCCCCCTTGATCTTGCTTAGGGTTGATCTAAAGTGAAGAGTGTCTCGGTTAACGTGACACCCATCTTGCATTGAGAACTGTGGCATCTCTTGGGTCACCTCTTTAGTTGTCTACATCTCTACTGTCCTGGATGGGATACCTTTAGAGACAACTACAAGTTGTGTGATAACAATATTATTAACCATAATCACCAAATTGCTATTAAGTCTCCTTTAGAAATTGATCACCTCTAAAGTGAATTACTTTAGCACATGATCATTTGGTCTAGAATAATATACTATGATCACAACATCTAATAATTCTTCTTAGTATAATGTAATGGGATGGATAATTAAAGTTAGCACATATTGACCATGCAGTAAAAGATAAAGAGATAAAGATAAATGCATAGAGAAAAAGAAAAATCGAATTTGATCAGGAGATGACTAAGTGAACTCGAATTGTCAAGCTTCAGTTAAAGCCACAATGTATGCCTCAATTAACTAAAGAACTCACAGTGGTCACTACAGGTAAATCAATCAGCATGATATCAGTTAATAATAGTTAACTAAGTGTTAAATAAGAAAGACTAGTTAACTAAAGTGTTTTCACTTTAGTTAAACTAAAAGATGACACTTCAGTAAATCAAGGAGAACTCGAATTGATCACTATAGTGATGTTATCAAGAAAGAATTAGTTAAAGAGAGTTAACCAAGTGACAACAAAGAAGATCTAGTTAACTAAGTGTTATTGCATGACGACACTTATGTTAAACTAAAAGATGACACTTGAGTTGCGACACTTGCATGACGACACTTAACTTAGCCACCTAAGTGGGTAAGCTTTTAGTTAAGAGGTGAGTTCATCCTAAGAGACAACTCAGTGAGATGAAGCACTGCATGAGAAGTGGGGCGCACTTCGTCATTCAAGATTGATACATCCAGTCTGAGGGCGAGTTCATCTTGAAGTTAGAAGAAGCTGATGCATGGGAAGAATGTATAAATATGTTATATGGGATTGATGAATTCAATGTGAAGCGAATTCTCTTCTCCATTGAAGGCAAGGTGCTTCTCTTTGTGCAGGTTATTTTTCTTGCTTGTTATTGATGTGCTGGGCACATTGGAAAACACATCTAATTGATCTCTCTTCTCTATTGCTTCCGTATCTTCACCAAGAGTGTTTTGGTGATATCTTATCTTCTGAAAGCAATCTGCTATGTTGTAAAAGAAAGCATTCTCTGCTATCCATTATATTATACTGAGAAGATTTGCTGGGATTTTTTGTTCTCATAGTTTTGAGGATTTTCCCCAGGGTATATCTTGTGTTATGGATGTATGGATTTCATGTGATTGAATTGTCTCATTGTTTCAAGTTTCGGCATCTAAAAGAATTGAAGATCAAAGCTCAACCAAATATTACCATAAACTTCCTAATGATTAGGGCATGTCACCAACATACTGAGATAGAAGAAACTTGAATTTATGGTTCTCTATACTAGGCAGATTAGGCTCAGATAAATATGTTTTCACTTCTCGAAAGACAAGTCCACAAGCAAACATGAAAGAGAAAGAAATAAATGAAGAGAAGGAACCTTTTTCAAAGTTTGATCCTCGCTGCTCCTGCTTTGCTCCTTCAACCTGCTCTATTATAATCAACCTGGGACCTGCAAGAAGCACTAAAAACCTTTCTCACAACCTTATGACTTTTATGGAAAACATAAAACAAAACAAGAACATGTAAGCAATTTCAACTAGCTTTAGCAATATTCTTGAATATGATAAGCAACTTTCCAATAATCAAACACTTAACACATTACACATGTATGTGGGGGAGGGAAAGATAGCAAATTTCTATTGAATGCATCAAAGTAATACAATTAGTTACCTCATTGCTGTTTGGTACCTTTCGAAGCCAGCGACTGGGTTCCTTTGCTCATGAATCACCTATACTCCCGCTCCCAAATACTTCAATTCTCCAAATGTGCATTTGGTAGAAGTCATATAAGCATGATGACCTCAACACTTATGGAAATGGTGTTCAGGGACAAGGGTCACCGAGGGGCAAGGAATGAGTGGATTCAGAATGGTGGCGAGATTTCTCCAGCGTAACAGTGAGATGGGTCTGCTTCCTTGGTTGGTCCATCTAATCCCTTTTTATTGCATGTTTGGGATAGTTGTGATGGTTTCCAATTAGTTTTGGAGGTTGCAAACGAGTCCAACTACCTAGAAATTGTCATAACTTTCACTTTTTTTTGAAATCTTTATATTTTTTAGCTATTTTTATAGGTTCAAGCTCCTTGCTCAAGGAAAAGGTGAGTGGCATGCTCCTTGCAATAAACAAAGGTGTGTGGGTGTATGGCGTGATTTCACCCACGTGTGCCAAAAGCACCCACCAAGGGGTTGTGCAATCCTTGGTAGTAGATTCAATAAGGAAAAATAAAACAACAAAAACTAATCTAAATAAACTATCAACATTCTTCAAATTGCAATACACATAAAGATTACCAAGACAACATGTAGAGAATCAAAGAATGGGTTTCATTATTATTACAAAGGAAAGTATAGAGTAGCACATTGGTACAATGTAGAGGAAATGGGGATCTCCACAGCTGTCAAAGGGAAGGTTCATGCATCTCCTTTGCGACCTCTCAATCTCCAGCCAACCGTCACTAGGTAGATCTCCATAATGGTGAAAGTAGAAAGTAGGTAATGGTTCCCTTCTATTTCTAGGAGAATTTTGATAAAGTAACGACGTATGATATGGAAATTGTGTGTATGGAATGGTGACACTGAGGGCTCTTTTATAGGCATAAGAGTGGTCAAGAGAAGGATCTAGATTCAACGTGAACAATCTCCATTTCCTTGATTGCGTAGTGGAGAAATTAGGGTTTTGGAACTGAGATCCGTAACTAATTTTGGACCACATCAAGGTATGTGTCCACTTTTTCCCCCTTCTTCATTAGGGAAGCAGGAAATAACAACTTCTTGAAAATCACTTTTTGGGACTAGGTCATGCTTTTTGGGGAAAAACCTACAACTTAGGTCGCTGATTTCGAGGGAAAACCAGTGACCCCTTCCAAATTGGTCAATTTCAAGGTTTGACTTTCAATTTTAGGGAATTTTTTTACTTCCTCAGGTGATATGGATGGAATGAGATGGAAAACTGGTGCTTATGACGCCGATTAATAACATATAAGTGTGATGAAACTGATGACATGGCAGGTGAACAAATTTTGGCTATTAACAATGGAGTCTCTTTTATGCTTGCAACTTATTACCTTCAGAGGGAAATGAGCTGGATTCTCTTCAAGGGAGTTTAGACCATCAAGTGGGGTCAAATTAGGGTCACTTCCATGATGATAGGTTCATGTTCATGATCAATCTTAGACACTTATGTGTCATCTTGGGATATTGTTGTCACCAACGTGGAAGTGCCAACAGCCAATTTGAGCTATAACACCAACCTAGAATGATTGTGAAAAATGTAGTGGGCCATGCTATGATTTGTAATAAATTTTATCATTTTCTTCCCTCCCTTGTACAAGGCACCAATCCATCTATAATTAGGGTCCTTCATCTTAATATATCATGCATCAAAAGGTTCAATGTTTGAACCAAACACCCTGACCAAAATATGTGAGGGTACATATCATCACTGATTGCTTTTGTTGCCTTACAATTAGCAGCATTATCAGTAATGACTTGAATGACATTGTATGGTCCAATCTCTTGAATAGTTTGAAGCAGGGTTACTTGTAGCTTCCTAGGAGGGCTCGCTCCCGCTCCAGAATCGCGCTCTGGACATAAGCGTGTTGGATCACCCCCTGGAGTGCGCTCCGGGGGGCGTGGGCACGCTCCCTACCACTTTGGGAGCGCGGTGCTCCTAATGACGATCCCGTCACGCTCCCATCACGCTCCCGTCATGCTCCCATCACGCTCCTATCATGGGGCAACCGTGGTGGTGCAAAGCGGAAGGAAAACATTTAGTGGTTTGGTCTTCAATGATCATAGTTCATAGTCATACTTCATAGTTCATACCTTTCAGTTTTCATACTTCAGTTAAAATTATCATTTTAGAACTTATGCACATGGCCTATTTTGTAAACATAACTATTTGTTCATGTTGACAATTGGTGGATAATCTATTAAATATTTCATTCCATAAGTTAATGATCTACTTCTTATTATATGGTTTTAAAATTTGTATGTTTGTAATTACTAGATGGTTTGTATTTGTAACTTTGTAATTTGAATGATTAATCATTAATGTACTATGGTAGTATGTTACTATGTAGTATGTAGTAATTTACAATGAATATTCATCAAGAAGTAGCATAAATATACATGTTTCACATATTTTGCAATTAATTAGGCATTCTGAGCTCTCGCTCATGCTTCGCTCTCATGCTCTGGCAACCTTGGTTTGAAGTAAATGTTTTGCAATATTACTACCAGTCTTGTAGCAATTTGAGTAGTCATGGGATGAAAGGAAGACTGTGCCACTTAGCAGGCACACTAAGAACATTTATCAATGGCCCGCCTTTTAACATTTGTCCAACCATCATATACAATGGATACCCCATAATTGGTCCAATCATTTTAAAACTTTCCAAGAGCATTATGGTTTTTGGCTCTTTACTTGTCAAGTCCCACGGTTCTAGCCTTTTCATGCCAGGGGCTCCTGTATCCTTTAGGGGCACCATCGTTGGCTTGCATTTCATGCCAATAGGGTGAGCAAAGAACATTGAATGGTACACCACATGCATAGAGAAATCTGTAAATTTTTGAATCCAAATCATCCCTGCAACCTTGGTCATGCAAATTGATATTGTTCTACGCATAGGAAATAATCCACTACTATGGGGTATGGAGATCGACTACTAAACATTCTATGTGATCCCGAGGCCTCAGATTCAATCCTTAATTTTTTGTATCTGTTTTGTGCGGCCTCTTCTTCCTTCTTGTATTTTTTTCTCTCTTTTCCTATATGTTTGTTGCAAGTTTTGACTCCAATAGACTTACCTTCATCTCATGGCATAATCCCACAGATGGTTTCTCACACAATAATATGAACCTGTCTAAGTTTTATTGCAATGGGGGCATATAAACTTTGTGGTTCCACCCCCTTTCTCTCCCTCAAGTCTTGTCACATACTTCCACAAATGTGTTGTCTCTTTATGTTTTTGTCCCTCGTCACTGTCAACTTCATTATCATCATCCCCTTCCATTTCTTCCTCCTCTCCACGATATGTGCCACTACCTACTTCTTCCTCCCTATCACTCGTATTTCATCTTCCCAACACCACCATTATAGTCAGAAATGGAACCAAAAGGAAAAAACACTTACATCATGCTTCTTGACCCAATATGACAATAACTTGCTACCTACAATAGAATGATAGAGAAGGAGAAATGGGGAAGAGTAGGAGAATATAACATTCAAGATTTTAAATTTTAACATAGTGGAAAAAAACTTAAAAACAAAGAGTGGGATTGCCAACCTACCTCTTTAGCTTTCCGATGGTGGGGGAATGTATGTTAATTTATCCAGAGATCACTACTCCCTCTGGATGCCCTGAGAACTCAAGCAGTTTGAGTCTCTCTAAATAAAAAATGCAATATTGACTTAAGATACAAACACATCAGTTCTCTTAACACTTCAGGATGTACCCTAGAAACCCTAAACAAGGAAAACCAACCATTTGTGGGGATTTCTTCTATCTCGAGCCCAGAGCAAAGTAAGTAGAATACAAGTACATACAAGATACCTTAGAAGGATCAATCGAACCTGATAGGGTTAAAACACTAGATCTGCATGTAACAAGCTGATGCATGCACAGAGGAAATGTGCCCTAACTGTCAATTGGATTTGGATCTGTCTGCAGGTAACTCTCTGTCGGTACTGTCTCTCGAGCCCAAGGCAAACCAACAAGGAAAACCAACCATTTGTGGGGATTTCTTCTATCTCGAGCCCAGAGCAAAGTAAGTAGAATACAAGTACATACAAGATACCTTAGAAGGGACAATCAAACTTGACAGGGTTAAAACACTAGATCTGCATGTAACAAGCTGATGCATGCACAGAGGAAATGTGCCCTAACTGTCTATTGGATTTGGATCTGTCTGCAGGTAACTCTCTGTCGGTACTGTCTCTCTCACAACACTGCTCTGATATGCTCAACCAAAGAAGAAGGCCAACTGCTAGATTTGAAGAATGCGCTCCTCTCTCTGCATGGAAAAGTGCTCCCTCCCTCCAAGTGTCAGAAGCTTGTACGGAATCAGATCTCAATAGATCTGAGCTTTGATCGTCACATTCCTTCTTCAAACATTGAGGCAAGGATACTCCGAAAGTCTCAGTGGCTCAATCGGTCAACCAGATGCAGAACGAGCTTCTCTCTCCTCTGGAAATGCACCCCTCCTCTGAAAGTCGCCCTCCTTCAATATCTGAAGAAACCACACTGATGAACTCTCTCTGTCCACAGTAACTGGGAACCAAGTGCCTCTAATCAAGTGAGGTCCGATCCAGCTCATATCACCTCACTCTCCCTACTGCAGAAGCTCCTCCTCTGAAATTCGCCCTCTGCATGCACTATGTGCCCTCCTCACTCTGACTGATCTCTCTCTGATAAGTCTACTGAGTAACCTTTACCGGGGATCTCCTGCCTCCTTATATCATCTCATTGATCAATTAGGTTTACCCAAAACCTAATATCAGTGCATGCAAAAAGTCACGTTTGCGTGCATTTTTAATTAACAGCTGTACATGCAAAACTCATGCATGCATGAGGCAAAACACCTCAGAAGGTCCGCATACATCCACTGCTGGATTCATGCCACTGAGTAGAGTGCATCTCACCCTCTACTCCATCCTGATGCCTATACTGCTGATGTACCTCCATGTAAGGCATCTGAATCATGGAGGACATCCCCAGATACCACTATCTCTAACACTCCCTCTTATCGAGGGAAGTCCATCCACTGATGCTTGGATCCAACAAGTCTCCTGCTGCTGACACTAACCCATCTGCCCTGCCTGTGAGTGCTGCACTCTGACCTGTAGTACCCTGGTCAAACTCCATCAATGTGGCTCCAGAAGAAGCCTCCGGATCAACCATTGACTCTGTCATTGAACTCTGATTCAGACTCCCTCTGAATCTTTGCTATAACCAATCACCCAATCTGCCAGCAAGCGGGTCTACTGCCCTGTAGGTGATCTCCCTTTGTCTCTGGGCTAACTCAGATTTCTCCTGAGCTAAGTCCATCTCAGTGATCTCATACCTAGTCAGTCTCCGACTGGTACCTGTATGAGCATCATGCTCATCCATCTGATCTGAGTCCAAAGAATCACTCCCCTGTGTCTCATCAACAACATGAGCATCTCGCTCATCCATCAGATAACAAGAATCACTCCTCTGATCCTCATCATCATGGTGAGCATCTCGCTCACCCATCTTCTGAAAGGACTCACTCCTCTGAGCACCATCCATGGTTTGAGCATCTCACTCTCTATCCCCCTCTGACTCTGAAGAGGATGTACTCAACCAACTTGATGTGCTAGATGTGGGTTGTCCCCGAACCAAGTACTCATCGTCGATCCTGTGACCCATCAAGACTGGATCAACTCCCTCTGGATAAGTGAATATTAGATCCCTTTGGAACACCTCTAAGTAACCGACAACACCCAATGCTACTATTGAGAGTACTCCCGATACCTCCAGGAGTCCTGGAATGAACAGTACTCCTGATACCTCCAGGACTGAGAATACTCCCTCTCAGTCTTGGAATGAATAGTACTCCTGATACCTCTAGGAGTTCTCCAAATTCAAGTAGAAAACGAACTCTACCCACTCCTATGACCAAGTGATCAGTCCCCTACACATCGCGAATCATCTTAATAGATGTGTGCTCAAGAATGAGGAATGCCTCTCGCATCCCGGTCATATGACTGCAATGCTTGCAATCAATCATCCACCTCTCAGTCTTAATGCACATGCACATGCAACATGCATATCTCACGCACATGCATCATGCAAGACCTCATGCACATCTCTGCAGTAACACTCCCTCTTAGCAAGGAAGGTACTTTGGAGAAGCATCCACCAGGATCAAACAGATCATATGCTGCTGCAGCTACTCCCTCTGAACTGGAAGGTTTCCTGGTTGTATCTACTGCACTCTGATATGTAGATCTGCGCTCCTCCTCTATCAGTGTCATCTTGAGAGAAGCATCATGCTCTTCCTTTGTCACCAACACTGAAACTGTATCCAAGGTCTCCTTGGATCCACATACAGGCTTTCCCAACAACCTGTACAACTGACCTTGTCTAATGCCATGCCTCACTGCTGCATCCAAGGTCACTACCTCTAAACATAGAAGCCTTTGTCCATCCCGAAACACAATACTATATCCCTCATCCTCCAAAGCTGATACTGAGGGTAAATTTGTTTGCTCTAGTACATGCATCCCTCCTGCCATCATCGAACCAACTCTCCTCACTACTAACCTCTCATAGCAATCTAAGTCTGTCTTTGAAATACTGAGGAACACTTCTTGTATTCCCATCATATAGCTAGATGCATAAGTGTACAAAGTCTTGAAGCCATGACTCTGTAAATTTGATAACACTACTGATACAAAATCTCTGAATCAAAACCAACCTATAGGTCTGTGCCTTGGTGAACAAGCTAACCCTCTCTTTCTCTGATCTAGGGTTCGCTCTCCCAAATCTGATCTCTGTTCTCACAGATCTGGTATCTATCCTAACAGATTTGATGTCTGCAATCATAGATTTGATAGATCTGATATCTATCCTCACAGATCTGATAGATGCACTCACAAATCTGAACTCTACTCTTCAGATCTGATATATCTGCCACACATCTAGACTCTGCTCATGCCAGATCTGATAGATGTATCTCAGATCTATCCACCAATGTCATAAATATGATAGATCTGACCTCTACAACCACAGATCCGAGTTCCGCTCTTCAGATCTGGTAGATCTGGTCTCTATCTTCATTGATCTACTAGATCTATCTCAGATCTAGACTCCAACTTCTCATATCTATTAGATTTGACCTCCTACCGAGTTCACCACCCAGGTCTGGTGTAAAGCTCACAGATCTGAGTGTGATTGTTCTCCCTGACCCTTACCAGGGCTCTAATACCATGTTAATTTATCCAGAGATCACTACTCCCTCTGGATGCCCTGAGAACTCAAGTGGTTTGAGTCTCTATAAATAAAAAATGCAATAATGACTTAATATACAAACACATCAGTTCTCTTAACACTTCAACAATAAACCACAACAATCACACAACTCAGGATGTACCTTGGAAATCCCAAACGAGGAAAACCAACTATTTGTGGGGCTTTCTTCTATCTCGAGCCCAGAGCAAAGTAAGTAGAATACAAGTACATACAAGATACCTTGGAAGGAACAATCGAACCTGATAGGGTCAAAACCCTAGATCTGCATGCAACAAGCTGATGCATGCACTTAGGATATGTGCCCTAACTGTCAACTGGATCTGGATTTGTCTGTAGGTAACTCTCTGTCGGTACTGTCTCTCTCACAGCACTGCTCTAATATGCTCAGCCAAAGAAGAAGGCCAACTACTAGATTTGAAGAATGCGCCCCTCTCTGCATGGAAAAGTGCGCCCTCCCTCCAAGTGTCAGAAGCTCATACGGAATCAGATCTCAACAGATCTGAGGTCTGATCGTCACAGTCCTTCCTCAAACACTGAGGCAAGGATACTCCGAAAGTCTCAGCTGCTCAATCGATCAACCAGATGCAGAACGAGCTTCTCTCTCCTCTGGAAGTGCGCCCCTCCTCCTCTGAAAGTCACCCTCCTTCAATATCTGAAGAAACCACACTGATGAACTCTCTTTGTCCACAGTAACTGGGAACCAAGTGCCTCTGATCAAGTGAGGTCTGATCCAGCTCAAATCACCTCACTCTCCCTACTGCAGAAGCTCCTCTCTCTCTGAAAGTCGCCCTCTGCATGCACTATGCACCCTCCTCACTCTGATTGATCTCTCTCTGATAATTCTACTGAGTAACCTTTACCGGGGATCTCATGCCTCCTTATATCATCTCACTGATCAATATCAGTGTTAGTTTGTCACAATTTAACAATATTAATCTAGGATCTTACTGAGAGAATAACAAGCACAAAATTCAAACACAAGAGACAAGAGACACAAAGTTTTTCCTCGGGGAAACCATAAAGGAGAAAGCCCCGCAACTTCCTTAGAGATAGAATGATCAACAATACAATGGCAGAAATATAAACCCCAAAAGTAGAAATGGTCTTCAACAGCTTCTCTCTTCTCCACTTGTGCGAACTTGTCCTTCTCCTCACTAATGCGAACTTGATGAGTGAGTGAATGAGCAAATAGAGAGGAGCACCCTCTCTATTTATACTTTTACTTTCACTTGACCTTAACCCCAAACAGGTTGGCCCCTAGGTGTAACTGACTGGGCCGACTTCTCTAGGAGAGTCTAATAACCCAATGATGACTCAACTCTGGGGTCTAAAGCCCCGACATACAATGGAGGGTTAACCTCAATGACTTTACTTGACTCAAGTACAATAATGACTCTCCTGATCGGAGGAATAAACATCTCCGTCAGAGGTACAATAATAAAATACAAATACAACATAAAATATACAAGTGAATATCTTCCGAAGTTACAATTACATTAACAACCAGTGCGTGCAAAAAGTCACTTTTGCATGCATTTTTAATTAACAGATGTGCATGCAAAAATCAGGTATGCATGAGGCAAAACATCTCGGAAGGTCCACATGCATCCACTGCTGGATTCATGCCACTGAGTAGAGTGCATCTCACCCTCTACTCCATCCTGATGCCTATAGTGTGGATGTACCTCCATGCAAGGCATCTGAATCATGGAGGACATCTCGAGATACCAATATCTCTAACAATGTATATATGGAAGCTTTCAGTCTCCCTTCCAAGCTGTCACAAATAGCAGCTTTTGATCACCCTTCCAATTTTCTCACAAACAACTAGCAAACCCTTTCAAAATCCTAGCAAAGTGGAGTGAAATGAGAAATAAAATGAGTGCAAATGAAGTGAGTGAGTGTTTTAATCTCTGTTACAAACATTGTCGATATATGGCAACATCGTGATATATTGCGATGCTAAACCTCAACCGATATATCAGCTAGTGTAGTCAGACTCGGACTCGGCAAATATTCGGTTGGCTTGGGACTCGACAGACTCGGTGACTCAGATAAGACTCGGCAAAGACTCGGCAAAGACTCGACAGACTCGGTGACTCAGATAAGACTCGGATAAGACTCGACAAAGACTCGACAAATATGAAGAAATTAAAAATATAGTATCTTTTGTGCAAAAAACCATACATAATAACATTTATTTAAGTTTTATTTTAATTTTTTTATGTTTTGGGCCTTTTGGCAGCCTATGGAGGCTGCCATCACGACCTACGGACCTATAGGCAGCCACAAGGGGCAACCTACAGGCCTGTAGGCCATGATGGCAGCCTCCATAGGCTGCCAAGGCCCAAAACATAAAAAGTTCAAAATAAAACTTAAATAAATAACATGAAAAATTAAAAATACAAATAAAATTAAAAAAAAATAGCAGTTAACACCACCAACCTGCACTCCATGTAGATGATGGCAGATGAACTCCACGTGCACGTAGATGATGACCTGTCGATGGAAGATGAACTTCTCCATGCAGATCGTCACTCCTCCACGCAGATGAACTCCTCCACGTAGATGATATCCCACTAGATGGTAGAGGATGGCCCGATGAACTCCTTCACACAAATTATGGCCTACTCGAATGCAGATTCTTCAACCGTGAATCGTGAATGCATGGGAATGTGAACGCAAACTCTCAACTCACTCTAAACCGTGAACTGGAATGTGAATGCAACAATGGAAATGCCTTCTGAAATGCAAATGGCACAGGTTTCCCTCTGTAGCCCAAACTTTCCCTCCAAAATGAAATCTCCGTGGTCGACTGTCTAATCAACGACTAATCGGGCGAGTATCCACAAGTTTCGACGAGTTCTGGTGAGTGTGACGAGTTCTTGGCAAGTGCAACGAGTGCCGAGTTCACCCCACGAGTTTGCAGCGAATACTCGTTTCACCTACCGCTCGACAAGACTCGCGAGTATCAAAAGAGTCTGACTACACTGATATCAACTAATATTTTAGGCGATTTCCCCCCAATTATTTGCCAATTTTATTGTGATTTTTAAATGATTTTTTCGAATATATCATGAGTCGATGGGAATGTATTGGCCAACCCACAAATTGACTAGAAAAGTGATTTTTTACCTCTTTTTTCCCATTTGTTGTGTTTCGGAAAAATTTACCTTGCCCATAAAAAAATATTGCCTTGTTCAATAGTAATTGGTAATATTAAATTCTTAAAGTAAAAGTGGCATTCTCCTTATCTTTCATTTTCTATAATTTTACTTAATTTTTTAACATTACTATTAATTGTTTCAAGATGTTTGAGAGTGGTTCCAACCTCATTGGACTTGATATGCAGAAAGTAGAATTTTAAATCCCATTCATAATTCAATAGACTTAATAATTTTTAGGATTTCAGGATTGCAAAGTTTCCACCGGATTCTATCATGTATGAGGGTAGTATGGGATTGGCATTTAATCAAGCACATTGTTACGTGGTACCAGTACCAACTCACCTTCAGATGTTTGCCCAAGGAGAGGGGTCGTTCTTTTTTCTTAGGACCATGATGGGGTGTTATCAGTACTTTTTGAGAGGTGGTTATGGCCGAACCCTTTGGTCCTTCCTTTAGGAGTACTATGGCTTAGTGGCATTGCTGACTGCCTCATTCTAGGGCTTTTAGCCCTGAGGTTGGTGTCCGGGGCTCTTAGGGGTGGGTCACTAGGTCACATGACCCTCTGCTTGTTTTCTACATCAATGACAGTATTCCATCTCCGAGGCTCTTACCTCCCCTTTCGGTCACCTTATGCACCCATCCTGGTCCCTTTCCAGTAGAGCGCCCTCCTTTCTTGCTACAGTTTCTTTGATGATGTCATCCTTGGTCACCAAGCCCACAGGCTTATGGAGGGGGGACATTGAGGGATTTTTAGAATTATTAGGGTTAGATGGGGCATGACGATCACCCCTGCTCACTCCAACTTTCAGAATGAAGCTTTCTATTCAGTTTTAGTCCTTTTGAGCAGTTTTTAGGCACCTAAGGGGAAAATACCATAGGTAGCCTACTTTAAGCCTACTTTAGGCCATCTTTAGATTATTTTATACTATTTGATGTTATATTTTTACATTGACATTTATTTGGCATGTCGGCCTGGTTATTTGTAAAGGTGAGTTGAGAATCATATAAATACAACTCCTCACCACATTTGTAAATCATAACACATGGGACAAAATTACAATATGTTTCTCTTTTACCTTAGATAGCTCTCTTGGAAGTGATTGAAAGTTTTTGAAATCCCAATCCGGTTTCAAGCTTGATAGCTTCTCTGCATGGTTTAATGCCCAAACCCTTGTATGCACATTTTTAACATAAAAATGACTAAACTGAAACACATGAGATTCTTTTTCAAATTTAAACAACTTAGAAATTTTTAACTTTCAGCCAATAAACTCATACCCAGAAATTTAAATCAACCAATCACATGAAATTTTAACACCGATATTTTTGACCAAATTGGTCCAGGATAAAACCTCGAAGGGAAAACGTGTTTCTGAGAGAGATAGATTTTATTTTCTTTAACAAATTACAAAAATCAGAACAATACTTATCTCAGCTTTTCATCTCGAAAGGCGTGCCCAAGACACAGCAGAGAATCTGTACTTTTCTGACAGCAGTATGGCCCACATGTGTGAGGAATTAATGCTGCAGATTGCCTCGAAAATCACACCCATAAACCTTCCTCCTTTTCTGTGCTGTACGAACCCGTAATTAATGTTGTACGGACGCCTTGGAAACTGTGTCAAACCTGTCAGAAATCCTTCCTCGATTTCTGTGCTGTACAACCAACTCGATTTCTGTGCCAAAACTGACTTGTACGAACTGCAATAAATGAACAACAGTCTTCCTCGAAATTTTTGCTTGTACGACCTACATTAATTGCTGTACTTGCTGCTGTACGAATTCTTGGAATTTGTGCCCAACCTATCCTTCTCAATTTCTGTGCTAGGGTTTGTCTTCTTTCTCCCAAAGTCAACTTCTCTTCTCTCCTTCTTCTCCTCTCCAAAAATGCTCTCTTGAAAAGTGAATAATGAATATGGTTACCTTGCCCAAGTCCCTTTTTGTTCATGGCAACTTCCTCTTTTCAATCTAATGGTCCAGATTAGATGAGGGGTTCTCATTAAATGCTCAATTAAATAATTAATAAATGACATTTAATGCACTTCATGTCATTTAATAAAGTGAGCACCCCCTTTTAGTTAATCACTCACTTGACTTTTCATTAAATGTGAACTTAGGATAAACCATGACTTTACCTTTTAATAAAGTGACTTTAAGATTATAAAGTACATCTCACTTTATTAATTAAAAAATGACTAGGGGTCACCATTTAAAGTGTTCTTGCCCACCCCAAGGAAACACGAGGTGAGCAACACTTCCTAGGTAACTTTTCAACACTCCCTCTTATCGAGGAAGGTGTTCTTCACCACTCCCAACTTGTCTCTGAAATAGACATGCTTCCCTCTACCCAAAGACTTTGTGAGAATGTCAGCTACCTGCTCATCAATAGAAACATACTGCAACTGTACAACTCCTCTCTGAACATAATCCCTGATAAAGTGATATCTGATCTCAATATGTTTTGACTTGTCATGAAATACCGAATTCTCAGAGAGCTTGATGCAACTCTGATTGTCACAATGTATAACTGTAGGTCTCAGCTCCTGACCAAATAAGTCAACCATCAACTTGTGAAGCCACAAAGCTTCACAACTAGCCTGACTGGCTGCCATGTACTCAGCCTCTGTAGAACTCCATGCAACAGACTTTTGCTTCCGACTGAACCATGACACAACTGCCGAGCCCAAATTGAAGCAACAATCGGAAGTACTCTTCCGGTTCGAAACACTACGTGCCCAATCTGAATCTGTGAAGCCAACCAATCCCACTCCATTAGATCTCTTGTAGTCCAAACCATAATCTACTATACCTGCAAGATATCTCAATATGTGTTTTGCGGCAGTCCAATGCACTCTCCTGGGCTCCACCATGAACTGACTGAGAGTGTTAACCGCAAAACTCAAATTTGGTCTGGTGTTGACCAGATACATCAACGAACCAATCAACTGACGATACAAAGTAGGATCCACCAACTCTCCCTCAGAAGCATGAAGCTTCGTCCAGTTGGTGGTCATGGGTGTAGACATAGTTCTGTAGTCCTCCATCCGAAATCTCTTCAGAACATTTGCAACATATTTTCCTTGCCCCAGGAAAACATGTCCATCCTCCTGCCATATCTCCATCCCCAAATAGTAATGCATCAGTCCAAGGTCAGTCATCTCAAACTCTGAAGCAAGATCTTTCTTACAGGATTCAATCAGGTTCTCTCCTCCTATAATGAACAAGTCATCAACATATAGCAGAAGAATGAATGGAACAGCACCAACCACAATGTAGTATAGGTTGGGATCCGCCTCACTCTTCTGAAACCCAATTGATAGCAAATAAGTATCAATCCTGGAATACCAAGCCCGAGGGGCTTGCTTCAGACCATACAAGGCCTTTTTCAGCCTGCAAACATGTGAATCTCTCCCATGAATCTCAAAGCCCTGAGGTTGCTCTAGATATACCTCCTCTTGTAGAAAACCGTTCAGAAAAGCGGTTTTCACATCCATCTGATAAATCCTCCAATCCATCTCTGCCACAATGGAGATCACTGCTCTGATCGAAGAAAATATAGCAACCGGTGAAAAGGTCTCATAGTAGTCAACTCCCTCTACTTGTGAGAACCCCCGTGCAACAAAACGAGCTTTGTACTTGTCGATGCTTCCATCTGCAGCACGCTTAATTTTATAGAGCCACTTGGAAGTCACCACTGACTTCCCCTCTGGTCTCGGAACAATCTCCTACACTCCATTCTTCATGATGGAATTGTACTCTTCCATCATGGCATCTCTCCAAACCTGGTGTGGGGTAGCCTCCTCAAATGTAGTAGGCTCGGAATCACTCAAGCTGGTCACCATCGCCATATAACTGGAAAATCTCTCGCTCTCTCCGACCTCCCTTCTGGGTGGCCCCACAGACTCCTCAGCTTCCTTCACAAGATCTTTAAGCCAACTTGGATTACATTTCCTGGAAGTAGCTTCCTGTGGTGGGCCCTCCTCATGAACCTCCTCATCTGACAACTGTCTCCCCGAAGTACCTGTGGCCTGAGATCCTGAACCTGGTGACCCTGAACCTGTACCACTCGAATCACACGAAGGTGAAACCTGTGAACCTGTGACCCGTGAACCTGTCCCTGTACCAGAAGTCCTTGTAGACTGAGTACCTGTAACCTGTGTACCTGTAACATGTGACCTAGTCACTCCAGAAACCTGTGACCTTGTACTCTGACTCACTGAACTCTGTGAAGGTGTCACCTGTGGAGTATCAATCTGCTGCTCCACCACCTCTAAATCATAAGACTTCCTGAAGGCTTTCTCCTCCTCAAATCTGACCTCCCTCCTCACCACAACTTTCCTCTGTGTAGGAAGGTATAAGCGAAAAACCTTTGAAGTCTCGTCATAACCAACAAAAATGCCTCTCTCCGCCGTAGGTTCTAACGTTGTCCTCTTCTCAGAAGGGACATGAGAGTATGTAAGGCATCCAAATATGCGGAAGTGACCTATCTCAGGTCTCTTCCCGGTGAACATCTCCTTAGGAGTTTTACACCCCAATGCTCGGTGTGGACTCCTGTTCTGAACATAAACAACAGTACTACAGGCCTCAGCCCATAGAAAGAAAGGAAGACTCTGATCATGCAACATGGCTCTAGCTGCTCCCACTATCGCTCTGTTCTTCCTTTTTTCGGCAACCTCGTTCTACTGTGGAGTGTATGGAACCGTCAACTTCCTCCTGATGCCCTCTTGTCTGAAAAACTCATCAAACTCCTTGGAGGTATAGTCACCCCCATTGTCTGACCTGAGTGCCCGGATCTTCCTCCCTGTTTGGTTCTCCATAAGAGCTTTGAACTCTTGGAACCTCTGCAAGACTTTCTGAGATTTTTTACTTCTCAGAAAGTAGATCCAGGTCTTCCTAGAGTGGTCATCAATGAAACTGATATAGTACTCAAATCCTGTCAACGGTACATAAGACATAGGTCTAGATAGGTCTTAATGAATCAAGTCTAGTATGCCACCTGATCTCGTGTCACTGCTCGGAAAAGCAGTCTTGGTGTACTTTCCCAAAGCACACCCTCTGCACACACCACCCTGCTCCGTGCTGAACTGAGGCAAACCTGTAGACATCTCCCTCATCAATCTCAAAGTTGAATGATGAAGGTGGCCCATCCTCCTGTGCCACAACTCACACATCTCAGTACTACTGCTCGTCGTATGGGCTAATGTATGATGAGGCTAGAAGATAAGCTTGTACAGTTTCCCGCATCTAACTCCAATGGCACATGAAGTAGATGGTCCTGCTGCTCTGGGAAACACATACACTTTCCCACCTAGGACATATACTCCAAATCCCCTGTCCTCAATAGAGGAAACTGAAACAAGGTTCTTCTTCAGACCAGGGACATACAAGACATCCCTCAACGTCATAGGCTACATGGACTCCCTCTCAAACATGACAGTCCCACGCTCGACTACTCTCACAACAATATCATCACCCAATACTACCTCGAGACTCAAGCCAGTCTCGGTCATCTCGGAAAACATATCACGAGTACCTGTCATGTGGCTCGAAGCCCCACTATCAATATACCATGTAGAAGTAGTGGCAGAAGCACTCAAAGAGTGGCCAACTAATAAGGAACACTGATCCTGATCATCCAAGTCACCCTCCATATCACTGCTGATGAAAGATATCCTCTCTGTACATCCAACATAGAGAGAAAACTCTCCCTCAAAACGAGAAGCAAGTCATCATTATCTGTTGCTGCTGTTGTCTGCTGTCCTTTCTTCTTCTTGTTTGGGCACTGTCCAGCATAGTGTCCAAACTTCTGACATGCGAAACACTTGATTTTACTCAAGTCTTTCTTCTGCTCACCTATATACTGCGTGGCCCCACCCTTGGGACCCTTCTTGAACTTCTTCTTCTTCTTACCTTTCGCTGCCAACGCTACATCCTCCTCATCATTTATATGATGTGATGAACTGCCCTATAGGTAACCTCTACGTGCCTCCTCCTGTATGAAATTATCCCAAAGACGATCCCATGATGGCGTGATGGCATGTTCTCATGAGCAACCACTGTTTGCACAAACACACTCCATGGTGGAGTCACGCCATTTAAGGCTGTGCGTACCAACTCATTGCCCGATATGATCTCACCAACTGCTGCAAGCTCATCTCTAACCTGTGTAATCCTAGTAAGATAGGATGCCATGCCCTCATTCTCCCCATGTGCACATCCTTCAACTTCTCCCGCAACACCATCTTCCTGTTCTCATTGGAGCTTTGGTGTAAGCTAGTCAAAGCTGCTCACATCTTAAATGCATGGTCCTTCGCTGAAATATGTGGGATAACATGATCCTTCATGGCATCAAGTATGATCTTTTTTGCCTTCACATCCCTTTTCATGAAAGCTGCCTTATCAGTAGCATCGGTAGGAACAGTTACAGGATTTGCCGTTGTACTATTCACTATATCCCATAGCTCATTCTCCTCAAGTATCAACTTGATTCTAGCCTTCCATGGACTAAAATTTGTAGCCCCATCTAATCTGTCCTCAATCCTAAGTCCAGACACCATAGCTACAACTTGTACTGCTCAAGCAACCTGTTCAAGAACTTTTTCACAAATATGGAATTTTTCTCAAAACCTTAATTTTCTTCAAATCTGAAATTTTTCTCAAAACCCCTATTTTCTTCAAATCTGAAAATTTTATGAGTGTTCAAATTTCTGATCTTTAACTCCGCTTTGATACCATGAAAGTTTTTGAAATCCCAACCCGGTTTCAAGCTTGATAGCTTCTCTGCATGGTTTAATGCCCAAACCCTTGTATGCACATTTTTAACATAAAAATGACTAAACTGAAATACATGAGATTTTTTTTCAAATTTAAACAACTCAGAATTTTTTAACTTTCAGCCAATAAACTCATACTCAAAAATTTAAATCAGCCAATCATATGAAATTTTAACACCGATATTTTTGACCAAATTGGTCCAGGATAAAACTTCGAAGGGAAAATTTGTTTCTGAGAGAGAGAGATTTTATTTTCTTCAACAAATTACAAAAATCAGAACAATACTTATCTCAGCTTTTCATCTCGAAAAGCGTGCCCAAGACACAGCAGAAAAACTGTACTTTTCTGACAGCAGTATGGCTCACATGTGTGAGTAATTAATGCTGTAGATTGCCTCGAAAATCACGCCCATAAATCTTCCTCGTTTTTTGTGCTATATGAACCAGTAATTAATGCTGTACGAACGCCTTGGAAACTGTGTAAAACCCATCAAAAATCCTTCCTTGATTTCTGTGCTATACGACCAACAATTAATGCTGTACGGCCACCTCGATTTCTGTGCCAAAATTGACCTGTACGGACTGCAATAAATGCACAACAGTCTTCCTTGAAATTTTTGCCTATACGACCTGCATTAATTGCTGTACTTGCTGCTGTATGATTCTTGGAATTTGTGCCTAGCCTATCCTCGATTTCTGTGCTAGTGTTTGTCTTCTTTCTCCCAAAGTCGACTTCTCTTCTCTCCTTCTTCTCCTCTCCAAAAATTCTCTCTTGAATAGTGAATAATGAATATGGTTACCTTGCCCAAGTATTTTTTTGTTCATGGCAACTTCCTCTTTTCAATCTAATGGTCCAGATTAGATTAGATGAGGGGTTCTCATTAAATGCTCAATTAAATAATTAATAAATGACATTTAGTGCACTTCATGTCATTTAATAAAGTGAGCACCCCCTTTTAATTAATCACTCGCTTGACTTTTCATTAAATGTGAACTTAGGATAAACCATGACTTTAGCTTTTAATAAAGCGACTTTAAGATTATAAAGTACATCTCACTTTATTAATTAAAAAATGACTAGGGGTCACCATTTAAAGTGTTCTTGTTCACCCCAAGGCAACACTAGGTGAACAACACTTCTTAGGTAACTTTTCAATAGTGATGCACGCCTCTTGAAGTAGGCTCTTCTTGCTCTTGTGGATGAAATTGGATGCTTGTCTTTGGTTTTGCTCATGCTTGGTGGATGCTAGGAATTGTTGGAAGAACACAAGCTCAAGTAAGTATAGTTTTTAGCCTTGCTTGGTGAAAGGTAGGTGAATTCTTGCTTCTTGAATGATTGAAGGGTGGCCTTAGAGCTGCATTTTTTCTGAATAGGGCCTTTTTGTCTGCCTTCTATTCTCTTTGCATGGTGGAAAACGCTCCCTAGAGGAGGTTTTCCTAAGTATAGCCTTGGATCTCCAATTTTTCCCTAGATTAGGGTCCTATAACAAACCCCAAAGGTTGTTATAGGGAGCCCTAGTTTAGTAAACAAGGAGAATTTACTCCAAGAGGGAGGCTGGTACCTCTCCTCTAGGGCTAGGGTTAAGGGTCTCATCCATAAAAACCCTAGTTATCAATTTTTTACCAAAATTTCTTGCATGTGCATGTGTAAATATTGCATTTCATGCTAGATTAGGTCCGCAATTTTATGTCTGAAACCCTAATTTTTTTTTTTTTAAATTTTTGGTCTCCCCAAAATTTCGGCCATCTCTCCTACAAATTCGGCCTGCTTTCTTTATCCCTAAAAACCCTAGGGTGAAATTTTAGGAAGCCCTACAAACCCAAAAAAGTATAAAATCATGAAAAAAACCCTAAAAAAACAGTCCTAAGACCTACCTTTCCCCCTCTCTTGGCCTCGGTCTCCCCTTCCTAACCTGCTGCAGCCCTCGACCTTGCTCTAAACCTTCATCCTCACCCTTGACCTTCATCTTCTAGGCCTGCCCTAGGCTCGGCCTGCCTTAGGGCAGCGTTTTACAGGCTATAACAGCCCTTTGGTTGCTCTTTAAAGCCCCTCTATAAGGTCTGCAATAAATTGCAGACTGTCATTCCTCTCTTGCAGCCTTAAACCTGTGACAAATACATCAGAAAACACTGAAAAAGGTTAGCAAAGGATGCATTAATCACTGTTTTCCTAAAGGATTGATTTTGGTACTGTTTATATGCCATAAAAGACACATATCAGACTTGAATGATCAACCTATATTGCTAGAAGAGTGCTTCAAAGTTGAAGGTGGTTCGGTATATATTAAGTGTATAAAATCATTGTTTAAATACATCTTCTTTACTTGATAAATGCTGCTGCAACCATTGTCATATAAGGGACTGTTCACTGCTGTAAATTCTCATCATAACCAGTTACAACACTCATATGTTAATGGTGAATGAATGCCTAAATATTTGAATGATAGTAGGACTGTTTACTATTGGAAAATCACTGCCATAAAGGACTATCATTGTTATCTTCCATTACATTATTATATTGTTGTTTATTGAATGGTTACATGCTTATGGTGAACAAATGTTTTGTTAATGAGATTGATATACTTGTTGCATCTACCACGCTCATATCTTATATAGTATGTCTTCTTCATTCTCAAGTTGATTGATTTAAGGCACTGGTCACTAATATCACTGTATAGAGGATATAGTTTGTTTGTCCAAGTGTCTTGTAGAGTATCTATAGGGCTCTCTCCTTGGAGGTTACGACACTCCTAAGAAGTTGGAGGTGTGGTTGAGGTGATAGTGGTCACATTCTCCCTACATTTGTCTATTGGACACTAGCCCTGCTAGTTTGTCTGGTAACACACATCAACCCTTCTATGTACCTTGATGTTGGTGGTGTTTATTGTTGAACTCCTTTGTCATGGCCTTAATAAAAATGTACTCTTCACGTGAGCAAAATCACTTATTATGCATGGGAAGCTTTTTCTACCTTATTTTTGCAATTGGATTAGGAAGTTTCATCAAAATTGTAAGGTGTTGAGTCGTTGACTAATGTCCTTGGAGGTTCAACTTTGAGATTCGAGGTAGAGGCAAGGACTAGAGCCTAGAGGAGGGAGGCATAGGGTGTTCTTGATGAATAGGATCCCAATGTAGACAATGGTTCACTGACATGTATGATTTATGATTTATGTTTCACATTCATTTTTTTAAATGTCCTTGCTTCTTTATTAATTTAAAATATACATATACATACATAGCGATTTAAAATATACATAGAGTCCACTACGACCCCCACGACCGACAGGGCCTTCTAGCTCTAGAGGTAGAGGGGGTAGAGGGAATCAGTAGTTTATTTACTTGATTTCATTGTATATGAGATACATTGATTGTATTTTTTGGTGATTCATGAGTTAGGGACTTAGAATTTAGGACACGATTCATTTTTTATGTGTGATGTATCACTAGACATCTTATATATCTTATATACCAGTTTTCTTTCCATATTCATGTGGCAATGTGTTTATTTGATGTTCTTTTTGCTTTAGATGTTTTAAAAATTCGAAAAAAATGAATATTTTTGTATTTTTCAAATTTGTCGATATATCGTCGATGTTTGCCGACATTTTCCCCAATAAATCCAATACGTTGTTTCTAAACCCGCAGCGGTATATTCGCCGATACGATATTGATAACTTTGGTTTTAATCCCCTAAAGGAACCCTAGCTATGCCTAAACAACCAATTGGAACCATTCCTTGGTTCCAAAAAAGGAAAGGGAAAAAAATGCCCCAAGGTGCCAAATCGCTCAGGGAGCACTGAGGGAGCGATTCTTTGCTTTTGGGAGTGACCCAGGAGCAACGCTCCGTGGTCGCTCCCGAAAAAGGCAGGGATTGCTTTTTTAAGTGAGGGCGCATGCTCCTTGAAATTGCTCCCAAAAGGGAGCAAAGCAATGGAAAGGGGGGCTTTCCTAAGGTAAGTCCAAGTCCAAGGTCCAAGGTCTAAAATGTGATGTTTTGGACTTAGTTGAATCTGGTTTAAGGTGTTTGAACAAGGTAAGGTTCAGGTTTACAAACCAACATGCAAGTCTAGTATAGGAGAGTAAATGTAAAGGTGTCTAAATGTTGGCTGTAATATTGAGATTTATAAATGTGAAGTGTTATGAAAATGAGAGTTCAAATGCTCAAATGCAATCTGAAAATTAAAGTTTCTGAACTAAATTAATTGCTGGAATGCAGAAATTTAAACCAGAAATAAGAAAGTTAAATTCCAGAATGCAAATATGGTTAAAACAATCTAACTTAGATTCGGAAATTATGTATTATGACTGAATGCAATTCTGGAAGTTGAAATCTTTATAGTAAACTAAATGCTGAAAATTGTAGAGGATTTAAAATAGACACTGAAATCAAAATTCCAGAATGCTGAAAATTAAATTGTCTAGTTTCAGATGGAAAGTAAGCTTCCTAGATGAAAATGCAATGCTGAAAATAAAATTTCTGAAGTAAATAAAGTGCTGAAATGACAAAAAATTTACAATAGAGACATTAATACAATTTCCAGCATGCATAATGATAAAATCATAATTTAGTCTAGTTTGAGATCCTAAATAGGGTTCCTAGACTAATATGTATTGCTGAAAAACATTTCTGATTTAATGTAGAAAATACAAAACTTTCAAAACATAAATTTAAATGTAATTACTAAAATACAAGATAAAAAAACTAGTGTTTCTTTCGAGTGGTGAGAAACGTAGAGCAGTGCATAGATTTCCTTGGGCTAATGGAGTCAATTATTTTGCATGTAAGAGGGCAATATTGCATCTGTCCTAGGGCTAGGATTAGTGGGCTGCCTAAATGCATGCTACAAAAATCCTATATGGCTGAAAATTAAAGCAAGAGTGTGCAAGGAAACAACTCCTAAAGAATGTCAATTCAGAACTAACCCTAGGTATTTTTGCCTCAATATTCCTAGATCTAGTTACTACTAGTTTGAAAGAACTAGAATCAAAGAAATTCAAACAAATAACAAGAATCTAAGGAGTGTTTTTAACACCTAGATATTCTCCACCAATTTGAAGTAGTTTTTCATTTCAATGGCCTTGTCTTAATCCCTTGCTTGCAGACCAATAGCTTCAACCTCCAACAATTTATTCACATACAAGCCTCACACAACATGAAAGCAATGTTCTCCACAATATTTGCTCCAAGAAAATATTATTATTTTCAAATAGTCACTCTCTCTACAACCATTACAAGCGAGGGGATCCTCTAATTTATAAAGTTCTAGGATCGACCACCTCAAAATAAAATAATATTATTACAGTGATAAAAATTGACATGCCAAACTAGTGATCAAATAAATATGTCAAACTAATAATAAAATAGTACATGGATAATGATTGGTCTTCAAATAAATCTTTATCTCTCCACATGAGAGCTCCAAGAGAGAGGGCACATCCCCTAGTGGTCAAAGTTGACCTTGTCAAAATGCATAAAGTATGTCGACTCTCTCCAAGTAGGTTGCTCCTCCAGGCAATCTCGAAAATTGTACAAAAGATCTCCTCCATAAGTGGGGCGAACTAGTTCAAAATCACTTTAACTGTCAAATAGGTGAAACATGATGTGAACAAGGCTTATTCCAAGTGCAAGTGGACCCTCTAGTGGAGCGCACAACCTAGAAAAATGTGCTATGATGGGATAAAGTAAAAAAGGCAAGTGGGCATGTGGATAAGGATGAGTGTGGACAAATGGCTAGGCAGCATGCATAACTAACCTCTCAAAACACGTGCAAGCTCAACCGACTCTTCAACATGTGTGCGGCAATTGAGTCTGTGCCAAAGGATAAGGATGGAGCATGGTCAAACTAGGATGGCATGTGTGAGTGTGAACAAGGTCAAAAAGGTATCCAATGAATTGATGGAGGGGCAACTACTAGAAAATATTAATTTTTTATATGAGCTACCTCAACATGTGTGCCAAAGGGAGGAGTGCCACTCTTAAGTGTTGTACCACATGAACATAAAGTTGCATTCCTTAGTGAATCTTTTTTTAAAAATGCAACTTAAGGAATGGGGCTTCAATGAAGGTTTATAGCATATGAATACTAATAGGCCAGTCATGTAGTGCTCAAGTTAAGGTTTGGGCTTAATTAATAAGTAATAAAAATATCCCGAACCACTTTGACGTGTTCACACACGGAAAAGGTGAAACAATGAAATATGATAAATGAAAGGTTAATTATGAAGGAGAACCTATATGAAAATGGTTGAAATAACTCATGCGTCCCCTAGGAATCGGAATGTGATGGAATATGAGTGTGATATGGGCTATGCCTAGGTACAATGTGAAAATGTGATTAAATATGAGTGATATCAAGGCAAAACATGCTAGAATATACTTATTAAGTAACAAAGTCACTTTATGACTTTAGGTTGTGCTAATGTTCACTTTATGTGTAAAGCAGTTTATCTTACATTCATAAGTGGAAATGACTTGCTCAATGAACGTTGGTATGTAAGGAGGTGAACTCCATTGTAATAACTAATATCATAATATGTGCACCAATTACTCATAGTATAATATTGTGTTATTTTGTCTATCTCTTTCATGTGTTAGGGTTTTGAGTATTTTGTGATATGGTATCAGAGCAGCAGCTAGCCTAATTCGAGTAATTTCGGTTTGAGATCTTGTTTTCTCTTGTATCGCATGATGATTTGGAGAATCAGAAAGACATGAGGATTGATGTAGTCTGAGTTAAAGATCTAAATCCCATGGATTTGTAGGGTAAAACTACCAAATATCACACACCAAATTGTATTTGTGAAATCGATTAGAGGAGCTGCTGTAAATTAATAGAAGTTGTACTGCAACTTCCGTACAAAAGATGTACAATTATGTCCAGCCGCCACTACCATACAATTTGATTCAGCCATAGCTGTACAAATTTATTAATAGCAGTCGTACATTTCTGTGCAATCGCCTATTATCACACGGATCTGCACAAGCAAATTCACATGATAGTTATAGGTAGGCCAATCCTTGTCACAGTTGACAAGCCTCTACGTTTGCATTGGTGCTTTTCCAGTCACAGTGGGGTGTCCCTAGAATTCATATACTGTGATCTGATATGAAAATCTGCACATATAAAGAAGAAAACAACATACTAAAACTCCCTCTTTAACTGTCCTAGAACAGTTAAAAGCGAGGGTTATTCTAAGCACTGAATTTAAATGGTTGAGAACAGGTTTTAGAAGTGACTATAAATTATAATAGGAAAACAAATGAAATGAAAGAAATGTATCTCGATTGAAAGATGAACCAAAACAAGAGCACATAATTACCAATCAGCAGTTAAATATTCAAATCATTGACAACCAATAATCAAAGAACTAGATTAAGCATAACTCATACAATTACTTATTACCCAAAAGATTGTTTGCATCATTATGGATGATAGGTAACAGGTTTCCAAAGACCTCCACGCTAGCAATGATAGTAGTGGTCTAGGTGTGGTGGATGGGAGTGAAGAGGTGTTCCACTGCTGCAATCAATGCTTCAAAACTACTGTCTAGCCCTATCTAAGCCCTCAACATCTGAATATAAAGGCCTTTAGAGAGGCTTCATGCACTTCGACCTAGCTGGAAAAAAGAGGAAAGAAATCTCAAAAATGTCGAAAGCTGCCTATGCAAACTGGGTTTAATCCTTTTTTCCTTTTGGACAACTATTTTTTGTGCTTTAATTTTCTTTTCTTAGCCGACCCTGCTGAGTTGAATTAACTGCTCTTTTTTTTTGGAAGAAGGAATAAACATGCAGTTTCCCAAATCTCTTCTACTATATTTGTTATCTATAAGTATATATGATGTTACCCTGTAAGCTGTTGCAAGTTGATTTTATAATGTCAGCCGATTGATAGATTCCATTTCTCAATGCAGGCTTTTGGAACCGCTGAAATGGTGGTAGATATGATCTTGGGCAATGCCACGAAAGTTGATTGTAGACCTTTCTCACCAAAAGACAGATGCTGCAAATAGCATGTAGTTCACGCTAGTCAACTGTTACTTCTATTAAGATTTTTCTTGATGATTTATGCTTGTTAGTTAATAAATAGTTGTATCAGATTTTCGGAGGGATGATTGGATATGAGGTTCATCGACTTGTTTATATATATACAAATGAGGATTATCTAGCAATTTAGTGTTGAAAAGTTACCTAGGAAGTGTTTGTCCATTCATGGGTGCCTTGGGGTGGACAAGAACATTTTAAATGTGGTCCCTAGCATCTTTTATAAAGTGAGATTGACTTTATGATTATAAAGTCACTTTATAAATTAAAGTTGAGTTATAAAGTTTTAAATGTGACTTTAATGAGAATTAAAAAGTGGGTGAGTATTCATGTCTCATTTATTATTTAAAAGGTTAGTAAATGCTTTTTAATTAGAAAAATGAGATTTAATCTTCGCTCTAGATTTCATCTAGTTATTTTTTAATCATTACCATTGGATTTCAAGATGGAGGTTACTCAAACAAAAAGTATAGGGAAAGGCCCAACCTAATTCATTTGTTCATTTTCCAAGAGATGAGAAGAGAAGAGAGAAAAAAAAGAGAGAAGGGTTTTGAGAGAAGTTGACCAAGAGAGGGAGGAGACAAAAAACTGGCACGAATCCCAAGGAGAAGGACAAGGGCATGGGATCCAAGAGACTGGGCACAGATTTCGAGGCAAGGCCGTACAACAACAGTCCGTACAGTAGGCACATATTTCGAGGCGGTTGCAGCACAGATTTCGAGGATAGACAACATTAATTATAGTCTGTATAGGCATGAAATTCAAGGTAGAACGTACAACAATTAATGTAGGCCGTATAGGCACATAGATCGAGAAACAAGTGCAGCACAGAAATCGAGATAAAGGTGACCTTACAACTCGCAAGTGTGAGGCCATACAACAGAAATTTGGGCACAAAAATAGAGGGAAAAGTACAGAAATTAGAGCAAGCATACCGGGACAGTTAAGCACAATTTTTGAGAAGAAATTGGTTGAGATAAGTACTGCTGAAAATTTTGTAATTTATTTCTGAAAATAAATTTTTCTCTCCTATCAGGTTTTCCCTTCAGGGTTTTATCCTAGACCATTTGGTCAAAAATATCAAGTCTAAAATTTCATGTGTGTGGCTGTCATAATTTTCTGAGTAAGAAAAGTTAGGCTGCAAGTTATTGTTATGAGTTGTTTAGGTTAAAAGAATTTCATGTGTTTCAAGCAAAAATAATTTTTTTATATGTGAAGTATATACATGTTGGGGTTTGGGCATTAAACTACATGCAGAGAAATTAAAAACTTGAAACCGGGTTGGGGTTCTAAAATTTTCATTTAGTTATATCAATATGCAATGATACATAGGTGAGATTGAGTGATTGTCTTTTTCAGAAGGGGACATTGTTAAAAACAAGAGTTATTTTTCATGAATAAACAAAAGTTGTTTTGGTGG
The DNA here is from genome assembly GCA_027924585.1 of Larix kaempferi. NCBI lineage: Eukaryota > Viridiplantae > Streptophyta > Pinopsida > Pinales > Pinaceae > Larix > Larix kaempferi. The sequence goes on along the minus strand of BSBM01000456.1, from coordinate 31,761,450 downwards.
GCATGCTCATACATTTTGCTGCAATGATACCTATGAAGTTTTAGTTTCAGACAAACAAGCAATAAGAACATTTATTTTGGCAGAACAACTTTCATTTTATTGTGCTACAATCCAAGGCTACGCTGTTGGGAGCGGGGAGCGGGAGCGGAAAATGAATTTTCAAAAGCTTCCGTTTTGGGAGCATTTTTTATATAATACATATTTTAATATATTTTGATGCATATATATTAAAAAACATGTATTATGTTAAATTAGCTATAGAAAACATGAAAACATAGATATAACCATTTAGTACACATATAACATCAATCATCTAGGAGCTATAACTTATAACATTGTCATCAAATGATCAATCATCAATCATCAACAACATCAACCTTCAAATTTCAACATATAAAATTTGCCATCAACAAACTCTAACAAATAACATCAACCATGAAATGAAACAAAGCATCATAATATCATATTCAATACCAAAGAGTTGTAAGATGCAATCAACAATTTAAAGTTTAAACTTCAAAGGTAAGTTCAAGATTCAAAGTAGGCCATAATGTTTACAAAATAGGCCATAATAAACATGAAATACAAAGTACTATGATACTATCTACTAAGCTTTCCTCTTGCCACAAGAAACTTCCAATTTTTTTTCTCGTGGTCTAGGTGGAATATGGTGCCAAAAATGTTATCACACGACTTGTAGTTGCCCCAAAAGGTGATCATATCCAGGATGGTAGAGGTGTTGAGCAACTAAAGATGTGACTTAAGAGGGCTTCGATTCCCAAGGATAAATGGTTGTCACGCAAATCGAGGCACTCTTCACTTTAGATCAAACAAGTGCAAGACCAAGGGGGATACCCTAGCTAGCTAATGAAGGCTAGCGAACCTACTCTAGACACTCTAGGGAGACGTGAAGTGAGAAAGAGAGAGGGATCAAGAGTAAGTAGATCTAGATCTAGGGAAGACAAGTGGCCAATGGAGTTAGGGCTTGGTTGAGGAGGCTTATGTAAGAAGTAAATGCTCAACCATGGAATGAAAATGCCACTAATGGAGTTAAACAAGTATATCTAGATAGATCTAGTACCGATCTAAGAGACCCAAATGAGATCCACCCTTGAAATGGTCAAAATGGAGTGAGGTGGGGCCCACTTAGTGAAATTAGGATAGGATAGGCATTAGGAAGGTGGCTAAGTGATAGATCTGAAGTTTAAAGGACAAACTAGCAACACCCAGATGATAGATCTGTAAAATTGACTAAGAACCCACAAGTGTGTCCTCCCTTAGAGATGGCCAATGCTTGGGTCGAAGGGCAAATCGAGTCGGAATTCCACCAAACTTGGTCTCTGAAGTTTATTAATTATTTAAGAAATGGGTTTTAGTTATTAAGCCCAAATTATCGCCAGATCTATCATATCTATAAAACGATGGTTTTAACAATGAGGGTTTTAAGTGACCAATGGGTAAAACACATGAAAACCAATACGTACCTTTTAGATCTTACTTCAAATGCTTGCGGTTGCCAAGTATGTTGATGATCCTTTCAATTAGTTACAATTCCAAGCAAGATCTAGTTGATTTCAAGGAAAAATGTCCTAGTCCAAGGAGGAAGTGTGTCTTCTTTACCTAGAAATTCAAACAACCCAAGTTAGATTTGATCCACAAATGAAAGAACTATGCATGTCATATCTAAGAGAATAAATCAATGGACAAAATCACAATTGAAAAACTCCCTGAGAGATGAAAACGTCTTGCCCAAGAAGAGATGGGGAACCCCACAATCGCCCCTCCAAGCTAGTCGCACCTTGCAAAAGATGAATTCGACCTCCTCGAGATGTTGAAATCACATAAAAATCACTCGGATGTCTAAAAGAAAAGCATTCCAATCACGTACGAGAACATTCATCAAAGCACGAGAAGTAGATCTGCAAAATAATATTTTATTCCAAGAGTTCCAGAGCCAAAAAGTGCTTTACAATGAGGGGGGTCTCTTCCTTAAATAGGAAGAGGAGATACCAAAACCCTGACCACTTTTTAAATGAGTGGTGGAGATCAAAATATATACAATAATAATCAACGACTATGATGAGCCGGAAATACAATACAAGGATCAACTCATGAATATATGGGGTGCGCAATCACTAAGTGGCCCTAGGGGGTCGCACCACATGACAAGTGACTAGGACAAGTGAAGTAAGCACATGGTGGGGATAGGAGGTGTTTATATCCTTCACTAGCATCACCCCATGGCACAATGATAAATAATATGACTCTACAATATCACAAAGTGACCAAGTGAGCAAATCGTGGCCCCCTCAAAAGCATAATAGAATATCCAAATAATAGCTCAGAGTGTGTGTGGACCCCACTGAATGTTGCAAGCTGTGCCAGAAAACATAAGGCCTCTGAACAAACCTTATGCCAAGTCTTTGCCTCAATTGCCCAAATCTGTTTCCTTAGTGACAATTTTATTCCATTTTTTATCCTCAGAAAAATCACCTGAAAAATGATAAAATGCCTGTAGCTATCTCCCTGGTTCCTTGGGTACAAATCTGACTGCATCAAAGTGTTTGGGGGCATGGTAATATGGCAATGACAAGTGGCTAGACCCCATACTCCCTTTGTAGCGCCCTAGGAGAACCAAATAAATCTCCAACTGTGCTGTCAGGCCATTTTATAAAGGCAATTCTGCAATAAAGTGACAATCTGACTGTAATCTCATCCGCAAGTGCCTGCAATTGATATATGAGTATGCCAATGGACTCAAAAGGTCCAAATGTACTAGAGATGAGTACTCATACACCCTGTGACCACCTGGATAATAATTTGTAGGCTCAACCATGCCCAGAAAAATAAAAATAATGGTTTGTAACGGGGATGATTTTAGGGGCGAAATTAAAGGGGTTAAAAATATTTACTGGGCGAATTTTAATATGGAATTTTTTTTAATATTTAATAAATTTGTCCAGTATTTATTAAAAAAAATAATAAGCAGAGAATAAATCGCCCTCCCCCGTATTAATGAGGGGTAGAAGAAAATATTATTTCACCCTCTCAAATTTACGTAAAACCCTCAGTTCACCCCCGATTTGCAGTCAAATTTACACTAAATCCTTCCTTCGCCCTTGATTTTCGGTAATGGAGGCTTCTAGAAATTATTTCACCCTCCATATTTGGTTTAAATTGAGGATACGATTTTATTCTCCCGATTTCCAGTCAAATTTGTGTTGAAACCTTCCTTCGCCCCTCGATTTCTAGTAATGGGGTTTCCAATAGTTATTTCGCTAAGAAATTTAGCCCCAATTTATTATCTAATTTTTTATATATAAAATGGTCCATGTTTCATGGAATTAGGGCCAATGGGGAACGATTTCATCCCTATATAATGCCTCAGCAATTAACCCAGTGCCCACATGAACAATCATTAAACGGTATTTAAATAAGCTTGATTTCAATTGCAATTTGACAATGGCGAAGTGGAAAATCGAGTTTCAGGGTTAATCTACATTTTTTCAACATTCCCCGGGGCCTGCAATTTGTACAAAGGTTAGTTTCTCTTTATTTCTACTTTGGTTGGTACTTCTTATATGGGTTCTGGGATGTAAGCATTATAGAAAATAGTTAACCCATATTAGTAGTTTTGATTTCCTTGCATTGACTTGTGTTGAATTTCGGCAAGCTAGTCATACTTTTAAGAGAATGTATAGGAAATCTGGAAATTGTTTTTAAATCTCTAGGAAGTCATAGGATTTCATGCTTGGATGTTTAAGTTTTTGAGTTTTCATGAATCCAGAAATGAGACGAATTCAAATTATTTCAAGGCCATTATCCTAGCCCATGCAATGAGGCATATGTCCTAAGCTACTGTAAGAACATGGGTTCCTTAAATATGGAGTTGCCTTTCAGTCTTGAGATTCCCAATCACAACTCTTATTTTTCACATTGAGCTCTCATAACTCTTTAATCCTCGATCTAGATCCAACAATGGGAAAATCAAGGTCCTTGTTTAATAACTCTTACCCTAATTCAAATTGTCGTTTGACTTGGTTCTTTGGAGCTCTACTCGAGATTGACTTATGTGGTAATGTGATTTTGAGGTAGAAACAATTGCTCAAACTTAGTATTCTTGTTTGTTTTTTTTTGGTGTTAGGGGGTGCCTTACACGTTGCTCTTAGTGGTAGCTTGGATGCTTATATATATATTTTTATTGCAACCCTCTTTTTTTACTTATTACGTGATAATTTCACCTCTATGGGAGAGGTCCAAACTTGATCGAATAAACTAGAGCTTGCATTGGTTCATTTGGTTGGCATGGAGGAATTTTGACCTAGGCTTGGACTCGCAGACACTATACTTAAGTAGAGGTTGAGCCACCATGGATTTGACATCATTACCAAACAGTAAGGACAAGGTAAGTCATGTACATGGAATAACTTGCAATTTCTTTCTACCATGTGTGTTTGCATAACATTGAGTTGGTTTTAGCTTGGGTGAAAACTATGCATTCCCCAACCCTCTATTTCAAATTCATTAATTCCTTTGGTTTTTGGGTGTGATCCCATTTTCATATATGCTCCATGCATTAACATTTTGCAAATATTTGGCATGTAGAGGCCAAGCAATGCTTAACCTCTTGCATTGTTGAGTATGGTTGAACACATCGAGCATAACATCATCTTTGTTGATTGACTTGTATATAGTAATGGTTGGGCTATGAGGCTTGAACCCAAACCTGTTCTTATCCACAATATGATTCGAGGGCTTAACTGATACCCTTTTGGACTATTGTCTAATATTTTGGAGACTGGAGGATTTTGCATTTAACTTCATTTTCATACTTTGAACCCAATCTCAAATTCTATGGGCATCGCTCATAAACAAATAGTTTTCACCTGTGCATGTGGATCATGGTCATGGTTTGAATGGTTTTACTTTAATGTGGATGGTATCGTTGTTGCATTTGGTTATTTCTTATCCTTGTGGCAAATTGTGGTGGACATATTCTCTTGATAGCAGAGTTGGGGGCCACAATGAGTTGGATTTTAACAATGTATGTTTGTAAAATATTGTAGTTCCAAACTTGCAAGAGTTGAATGTTTAATAGTATATATTAGTTAATTATCATCCTTAATTAGTCTAAGACCTAATAGGCATGCTCATTGGCATGAATATTTGACTATTGGTTCATACATGACCTTGTTATATACACATTCACAAAATTGGTTGGATGAAGCTATAAGTACAATATTGTGTTTTTGTAAACATGCTATGCTGTCCATAATGTTTATATTGTATATTTGCATGCTGGAAGTAGTGGCTAATGCGACAAGTGTTGGATTTTGTTGTTAGATATTCTTGAATTGATTGATTTCTACAAGCACATCACTACTGTAAGTTATATATGGCTTGGTGGCATGTACATAATTGTTTTGGAGCTATTCATGCAGAGAATTATCATTGTGTTCACTGTTCAACATGCATATTGGCAATATTTTATATTACATGCTCAGTGTTTAAGGTTATTGGGAATTATTGATGCATGATTTTGCTAACATACAACCATACATGATATTAAATGGCTATACTGAAACTCTATAGGTCAATACTTGTAGAATGACATATCATGCATATTTTATTAATGAACAACACTTCAAATACAGATAGCGCGTTGACATTTGTATGCATTATGGTTTCCCATACTTGACATTCTATACAATTGGAGGTTGATCATGCTTGATGATGATTGTATGATGGTAAATGCATGATTTTTGGGGAATACATGCCAACAAATGTTCTTTACCTTCACATGTTTACTCTTTCACCCATCTTTCCTTGCCTTATGCACAAACTTAGTCACAATTATATAGCCATTGTTGCATTGATCTCAATGCCTATATCATGCATAGTGTAGTCTCTGATTCTTTATGTTAAATATTTGGTATTGATCATTAGGTATAATTCCATATTTAATATGGCAGTACCCCCCCATGCTAAAACATGTTCGCTTTGACATACTAAATGATGTAGGATGCAAATCTATCCAAAAATACATCTAACATTGCTCATGATTTGCCTTGTCAAAGGCAATAAACAAGTGCAAACTATGCTCTGTATCAATAAATAGTTTGTGGTGAGTTGGATTTGGTAGAGGACAAAAGCATTTACTCCCAAATAAAGTATAGAATATAACTTTTATATAGATGTTTATCACAGCTTGTAGAATAATGAATCATGATCCTCTACAAATAGTTTACCCATTTTCCTTAAGTCCATAATCTCAATGAGCTTGAAAAACACCAATGGATACATAACTCACATGAGCCATTTCCATGTGTCACCTTCAAGTGTGAATATAAGTGTGCATGTGTTCACCATGCCTTATTCTTAGATCACCCTTTAATCATTTTTTCTTACAATAATTCTTCTTATGCTTATTTTGGGTTGTTTGTATGCATGCTTTCATGAAACATGGTCACCTTCAAGTTTTCTTTAGTTGTCGTGAAACTTTTCATGATCATCTTCAATATTTTCCTAAACAGAATGTGGGATATTTTGTATACCTAGAGTTAAGAAATTTGGATCTCCATTGTGAACCATTGTCATGGCTGAGTTGACCATCAATATTGCTTCTATCTTGGATTTTGGGTTTTGGTTAGCTTCATATCTTTATGTTCATGATTGATCATCTGCAGGTATACCCTAATTTAATTCATAGCTTCAATGCATATTTCATTTTTAATAGGATTCTTTTATCAAAAATATTTTAATTTGTTTACTCATCATGAGGTTGCTTGTTCATCTCTTGGAGAAGCCTCTTGATCTCTCTCTTACTTAGCAAGAAACTAACTTCAGATGAATCCACTTTGAGAGAGCCACCTATTTATTATTAGGTTCTAAAATAATTCTTTAACTCTCACTGGTGACCAGGTCCACAATAGTCTTCACCTTAGTATTTAATTATTACATGCAACCACCTTGCCATTTAGGAATTAGTGATGGATCCACCTTCACCTTGACCTAGTTTCCTCAAGTTTCCTCTCTTAAAGATATATCCTCTTTAATTTATTTATACAACCGGCAGGGTACAACTAATTCTCGTTATTCATGCCCTTTCCTTGTAAGTGCCTTGTATTGGGTAAACAATATGCACCCCATAAATGAGTAATAAATGTTGTATAGGTTGGGATATACACCATTGGATTTGAAACATGTCAGATCCAACGGTCTATATCCCAGCCTGTACAACATTTATGATACTGTTGTGGGGTGCATATTATTTTCCCTTGGCTTGGGTAGGTATCATTCATGATGGGAGGTGCACCTTCCATCTTGAGATTAGATATCTTGTGAAAGGGCTATTAAACTGCCCCAGAATGTACTTTAAGAGTGGGAAATCACCTCCTAATTCCATCACTTGTAGAATGACTAACTCAAGACCTAAATTGAAGAAGTTGCCCTTATAACTCCTTAAAACATGGCTTCAATCATCTATTCTATCATTGCTTGAAACCAAATTTATCCATAAAATGTAGGCCTTTGATAGTCAGATGATAGGTATACTATGGCTGTAGAATTGAACAAAAACCATTAATTATCCCCTTAAAATATATATTATTAAAATAGGTCATCATTAAATGCCCATACTTTAAGGATATATCCACAAAATATGGGTTTCAATGGCTTTAAGGCCCCTTTGAGTTGTTTTGAATACGTTGACTTTGACATATGTGATGACCCAGCTCTTAAATGTTCTTGAACTTCTTCAACCTATATCTTCATGATTCAAAATCTCCAAAATGTATATTCCTTCAAACATGAAATCCACACTGCTACTTTGCTCATGTGTGCTGTGATAATTTGTGTTGTGTATTGAAAATGCACACATGTATGGAAGGGTTGATCAAGGTAGAGGCTTACTACACCATGGAGGTTTACATACCATGTTTAAAATGCCCTCCAAGGACCTCACTCAGTCCACTGTCCACTTAAGCCTGGGAAGATCCTAGGAATGCCAAAAAATTTGAGAAATTTTGAACATGTAATTTAATAAATATTTTATTAATGAAGGGTTCAGGAGTCATAGAATACATTGATTTACCTTTTTTTTATATGCCATGTAGTAAGTTACGTCTATAACTACCATATACCTAACATTAACATTTTATTACTAGGATTCCTAACATACTAGGTCTCTATTTAAACATGAAATTATTATATGAAACATTATATTGGAGTGTTCTGCTCTCAACATCCAAAACTAAAAATTTCTGCAGAATAAAGGAATATCATATTAAATGGCTGAAACAAATAGAAAATATTTAAAAATTGTAGTTAAGGAACCATCACTATGTTTTCACGATACGTTCAACTGCACAAATCACTCTGAGAACAATTGGTTTTGGAATGGCCACCAATGAAGCCCATTGGGAGCCTTTGTTGAATTCATCTATTAGTGAAAGCAGTCAAAATTGTGAATTTTGATCTCCGTGCATATTTGGAATGTCCAAGCATGCCTGGCATGCACAATTTTTCCTTGAGTTGTAAGGTTGATCGATTCTAAGTTACCCTTATTTGAAATGTTCTGCAAACACAATGATGAATGAAATATGGTGGAAGGGGAACAATAACAAAGTGGTCACAAAAATATACATATTCATTCTAATCTAAATAGCCAAACCAGCAATGGAAAGCTCATGTAGCTTTAGTTTAGTGAGAAACATTATTAGACACACTGTTAAAACCCATCTTACATCTAATAGCAAGGAGAACCATCCATTAAAAATTGTTGGAAATTTAAAGAATGACAAACAACATAACTACAGAACGTTGTTGGTTGTTTCTAGCTTGGGTGGATGAGAGGTGAAATTGTTATCCTCCCCATCCAGGTGCAAATCCCACTTGTGACCTCTTAACTCTTCATGAACCAATAGGTGATTGAGGCTCTTTGTAAAGACAATATGTAAATATCTCAGTCTCTCTTAGGGGCCTAAGGTGGGATGAGATGTTACATGTACAAAAAATACTACAGAAAGTAAGGGAAAACTAAAAAAAACTTTCTTACCCAAGCAGTTGAAATATTAATGAAATAACAAAAAAAGGTTAGCTATAGTTTGAATTATTTAATTTCTCTTTGGATGTCCATAAGAGAAAGAACACCAAATATAAATTAGAGCATGGTAACTGACATCTCCCTCCATTTTTTATACAGAGCAGTTGTAGCTGCACACAAAACAATGAATAGTAATATTTATTGGACATAGGCAACCAATTCCTCAACATACAAATATTCCTAGACTCCATTAGTTAATGGAAGCATTAGCTTTTGGCATGCCAATTTGTCCAACCACTCCACTTGTAAATAACATCAAATTTTAATTTTTTTTATTGTCCTTCCATGACAAATCATAAAAACAGAACAAGAATTACAAATTCCTAATGTCCAAGATCATGACATTCTAGAATTGACTATCTAGGTATGGTATGCTAGCTTATCTGATTTTTATTGGGGTTGCTATAGACTAGGTATAACATTGTAATATGAAGGATATGCAAAGTGGGATTGGTGTTTATGGGAATGAAATATGATTCATTGATTACCCAAAAAGGTTTACAATACTGTAGGTATTTAGGGATTACCTCAATTTAACTAGTTTGATTGTCTTGGCCTCCTTTGGTTGTGAAATGCACTTATTCCTCATTCTCATTTACTCTAGTAGAAGTAGTAAATAGCATTTGGATGATTCTCTATGCAACCAACAACAATTTTAACATCAATACATTGAATAATATGCGATAACAATTCATCCAATAGACCTTTGAGGAGAAAGAGACTAGGTATGTGGTTACACTAGTGACTAGGTTTTGACTATTGAGAGTGGGCATTTGGAGTGGAGATGGAAAGAAAGTGTGATTGTGATGAAGGGTTAAAGAGGTTCCAATGAGATGACATTTTTGAATGAATGTATTTTAAGATTCAAGGGATGTGTTCATTTTCAAACCATGGTAAGCAGATTCTGCACTTAGAAAGAATAACTTAAACCTTAGGTACCTGAAACTTAAAAGATTCAATGAAAAGAGTAGACCTATGTAAACTAATTTTCAAAAGCTCACGCCTAAAAATTCAAACAATATATACATAGATGGTTATTGTACTTGATTTCCTACTTCATTATCTTGTCTCATTATATTTTCTTGGAATAGAATGTGTTAATGTACTAATTTTATATCATTTTTCTCATGCAGGATTCACTTTTGGTTTCTAGATCGATTTGGAATTGGTTGATACCTCATTTGTATATAGATTTGGTTTCTAGATTGATGTCAGGTTTGTTGATACCTCATTTCTTTGCACAATTATTACAAGATTCTCCAAGATTCTGCATGATATCGAGAAAGGGAAAGCACTAATCCATTATCCACACAACTCATACGCTTTTCTTGAGAATACTGGGACATGCAGTGGTGTATTCATCGACATCAAGATCTTCTTCAAAGTCATGCCACTGCACTTCATTGGGATCCTCTTCACATGCAAAATCTCTTCACATGCTGAATCTTTGATCATTCTTTTCTCTACTAGTAGCTAAGAGAAATTATTCCACTCATAGTGCATCATAGAAGGATGTATTCAAATCCATTGGGTGTTCTCTACATACAAGGAATGGAAATTTGGATCAAAAGAAAAAATATGAGCCATTAAATCACTAGTCCCTGTTGGTTGGAATGGTGGATGAATCCCACGCCATGCCTTAACAAATCTAAGCTGAAAAATGCACAATTTCATCTTATTGTTTCTTGACGTGAGAGAACTCATTGAACAAGGATATACTATCCTTCCCCATTGCATCAATCGATTAACCATGATCACTTTATAGAGTGCAGCGAATGTGTAGAGTGTCTTGATCACTTAATTGTGGAGTCTCCATGTGAGATTTTTAATGCCTTGCATACCACTGCTTGATCTCACTCTCCAACAACGGATCATTACATTCAAAGGAATGGGGATTTATTCATTAGTGGAGTCACATAGTGAGATAATACATCTTTAAGTAATGTTTCATCACTGCAGCATATCTACTAATTTCCAGGAAAATGTACCATGTCCCTAGCAATGGCACTAATTTGTTACCTCCCAAACCTGCACTTGAAATATTATGTCCTAAATACCAAATAGGGAAGGCCTAAGGGCACTTAGGAGTGTTTCCCACTGCCACCACATCAACATCTCCTCTCACTTCTGGTTGTTGCTTTCCTTGCCCAAGTTGGGAGTCCCTAAAGTGTCTCTTATCTGCCACTCAATTTTAGATGAAGAATGTCAGATCATATGATGTTTCTTTTAATGATATATTGGTGGGATTCACCATGGATGGTGCTTGTATTCTTGGGTAATGGAGTCTTATGGTGCCTCTACACTCACCCAAACTTGCATTTACATTTATCTTTTTTGTATAATTAAATTTCAAATTTTTAATATTTAAGGCAAGGTCCACTACAATGGAGACCTGGACGTTGCTTATGATGTTCCCTAAATGTTGGGGGGTTGCTTCCACACATCTCCTTGATGTGTTTACACATTTGTGTATCTCCATGTCATGAAAAATTTGTGGAACATTGCTCTCTATGCATTGGCAAGAGTCTTCCTAGAAGTTTAGAATTCTGGCAGGTAGCAGAGACTGTAAGGAAAGAAAACATAGCTGGTGATGACAACAATATAATGACATGTCCTCTCCCTAATACAATAACAAGTTCCCAAATATCTTGCTTTCACTCTTGAAGATCGAATGCATGTGGCCGGAGGTACAATTGGGATGGACCATAAGATTTCCAATTGATGAGTTGTGGCATAATAGTTGGGGACCCATTTATGAAAATGGTGATCATCAACCTTCCCCTGTTGAATGTGCCTTCGGTGCCTATTTAGTTCAGGGAGTTAATTTTTAATGTTTAGTGTTGTTAGTGATATGGTGCTCTTGGTATGCCCCATTAAGGGAGGTTAAAATTGTTGGAAAACCAAGTAATACTGAGAGGGGGGGTGAATTAGTATTTAGCATGACACTAAGCCTTCATTATTTAGTTGTTCAAGACTTTATATGCATGTTGGCACTATCAGAGGGAGCATCATCATCATCAACAGATTCCATCAGTTTATGATTATTTTGTGGTAGGAGAACGACTTCTTTGTTACCAGAAGCAAATTGTCTAAAGGTGCTCTACTATAGGGCTTAAGATAGCTAAGGAAATTCCTTCCAACATTTTCACTCTAGATAACTACTCTATCATAATAACAACCTTCAAAGTCAATCTTTCATGTTAGAAAATATATGTTGCTAATCAAGAAGAGGCTAAATCGTATTCCTAACAACCTCTCTCTCTCTCTCTCTTTCTTTGTATATATATATATATATATATATTAGAGGTGTGATTAATGCCTCCATGTAAGAGATACTGAATTTACTCTATTCTTAAGTTTTAAGCCTGCTTTTCTTTATAGTTACTCTCCCTTGAAAGAATGCAACAAATTCCAATGCATTTTACACATAGTTGATTCCATTAAGGGTCTCATGTTTCAAATTTTATTTTAATATCCAAAGGTTTTTTCCATCAACACATTCTGAGGTAACCCTAGTTTCTGATTTGCCACAGCCTGAGGAAACCCTGGAGCTAGTTTTTCTTCTTCACATGTTACTAGTACATCACTACTTCCATTCACACCAAGGCCATGCTACAAGGTTGTTTGCAGGTTTACTATGTTTGTGTCACGTCTCTTCTACACCATTTTGTTACTAGTACATCACTACTTCCATTCACACCAAGGCCATGCTACAAGGTTGTTTGCAGGTTTACTATGTTTGTGTCACGTCTCTTCTACACCATTTTTTTTTCTGGTTCAAAAATCCATTAGCTAAGTAAATTCTCAACAACATGTAATCTAAGTATTAATTATAACTTATTTAGCTTTTAAATTCGTGTACACTAACTTAAACTAATACTTACGTTGACTTTAATGTAATTGTCAAAATATAATTAACTCCTATAACTATCCTTGTGTAACCTATACACAAACAAGATTAACATATAAATAACAAATTTATATACAAACAAGATGTATATCAACCATTTGCTAAAGGTTATGCGACCACAAATTACATGTGCAAAGTAGCATTTTAGTGAGCAACACTATATTATAATTTTAAAGTGTTTCGACTATGAAATATAAACATTAAATAGTTTAAGTGAATACAAATCAAATTAACATATAGCTATATGTTATAATCATATCAATAACATATATACTATAAGCCAACACTATAACTTTATCCTAGAACTACCCTTGTAAAATCTAGGCTCATAAAATATAACCTATGCGCTTTTTGTTTCCCCAATTTTTTTTTTTTTTTGATATCCGAGGAACTAAATGGATCCTCTTTTCTGAGCAGCGTCAGCCGAGCAGGCCAGTTTACAAACCTCAAGCCGGGGTCAGTCTAAATTTGGAATCGGTTCACCAGCAAGTGGGAAGGTAGGGACACGTTCAGAGATACCACGGATGAGACCTGCGATTGAATCGTTGAGGGAGCAGGAGTAGAACCCTGGTCTCTGGCGTAGGGACCATCAGGACCAGCCATTGGGTCCGGAGCCTCAGCCCCAAATTGATATAAACATTGTTTTTGGTATGCAATATAATGTCACATTATTATATTGAATTATGTGCAAATAGTATTTGCACATAATATTGAACATTGGTTAAATGAAATCTTAATACATGGTTATTTGATGTTAAAAACTTCAACTATTAAACACTAAGCAATGTAACGTAATAAACCATATATTACGACCTTTGTTTATAATACAATAAATGTATATATTTATATCATGACAAAGCTGTTTAAACCCTCGAAAGGTTAATATGAACACACGCATCAATATATTATCCTAAGTGTGAACTTAGGTTGTTTTCATAACATGTTTACATGCTTACTATTGTTTCACAACTGCGTTAAAAGGGCAAAGGTGGATGCCACGCAGGCTCAACAATATAACCCACGTTTTAAACCCCTCGTGGTTGACGTCCACTTGGCAGGTAGAAAGTGCAAAGGCAAATGCAAAGGTTACAACAACGTCCTGATTAACTCGTCCATTGCCAGCATGTTGAATCCAGCTAACGCATCCAGATGAAGCCACAGTAAACAAGGCCATTAATGTTACCTACTGGTTATTTAAATTCGCTTGAATCTTGGCCGTAGATGACGATCCAAGACTTGCACTTTGGAATGTGGGTTCTTCGTATCACCGTTGATCATTGAGGTGGTTTTTGGCGCCCATCGCTATACTATACTTTGCATTAAAGGAGACAAGTTAATCGATCTCAGAGGTGACCTCTTCCTCCAGCCGATACCTCAGCATAGTAAAACACTCGCTGCCTTCACGACTCCTCACTTTTAATGTTACAGCTCCTCGCAGAGCACCCTTTGCTCGGTGTGGAGGTTCCCATGTGCTGAGCCAGGTAGAATGGTTCGGCTCTGTGCTGCTCAGTTGTTGCAGACTCGGAGGATACTTCGCGCAGAGGAGAATCGGTTCGTCAACCCACACAGGTAAGGAAGCTCATGATTAATGAAGATACAAATCGAAATTCATTTAAATGTTATATTTATATGGCGATTAAATTTAGGTTATTCTCTTTGTAATTTTCGTTGGATTACTCATAACAGAACTAATCACCGGGTTGTTTAAAATGCAGGTGAAACAAAGGAGGAAAAAGGAGACCACGGTAACTACCGCAAGCTGCCACGACGCTAGGAAGCAGTTACGCTGCATGACAACCAGGTAACCCGTCCAATCGTGATGCCTCAGGCATGTTTACCCCAGAGACTACGATGGGTTACTTAAACATTTAGGGTTTTTGTTTGTTTGGTTATAACTGGATAGAAAAGGTGCCATTTGTCCCTTTGTTTGGTATTCCTCTGCAACAATTGTATAAGGTCTTCGCGACCTTCACCATGTACAAAGTAATTTCGTTTTGTGAAGGAAATAGAGCTCTTCTCGAGCCTGTAAGCTTCGGCTCAATAACTTGTTGTTCTTTTCTTTGTTAAGTAAATATTATACCGAGTCGAATCGACTCGTTAAGATTTTGGTTCACTCCCCGAGCGTAATGTACAATGCCTCTTCAGGCTTTGGATGAATCAAGCAGATCTTCGCGATCTTGACTGTGTTACTTACGCTGTTGTGGT
This sequence comes from Larix kaempferi, assembly GCA_027924585.1. NCBI lineage: Eukaryota > Viridiplantae > Streptophyta > Pinopsida > Pinales > Pinaceae > Larix > Larix kaempferi. Next base: position 31,746,232 of record BSBM01000456.1, on the reverse strand, counting down.
TAATATAAGACTCTGCAATCTTAGGGTTATTTTGGCTATACATTGTTACAATATTGTTGTGTGTATTCCGTTTCAATAATAATGTCGTAATATATTTGTAAAGGATTTGTATTACGACAATGCTTGTTGCCGGGACTATATAAACTTGCAATTTCTTGTGAACTCTGTCATTGCTTAGCTTAATATGTATGTTTGTATTTACACAAATGAAACTCAGGTCATTTCTAACCGTGAATAATGTGTATAAAAGAATTTCGATGCTTTGTGTGTTTTAAAGCTGCGAAGGCCTCTGCCTGAGCGTAGAGTTGATGTAACTTGTAACTTCTAAGAGTTATACTGTTGCAACGTTTTTACTTTTGTATAAAAGTCTGTAACGGGATTGATAATTATATAAACCCTTATTTGAATTCGTTGCTCGAATCGTATGAATAATGATTTGTGTTCTTATTAGGGTTTCGGGTATACAAACCCTTCTCGCATGTATACAGTTTTGCATACAAGGTTAGTGTTTTCATGAGTCTATTCGCAATCACTAGGTAATTAACCTACAGGGTATAATTCCCCTTGTTAATGCATAAAACCTTAGGTTTAGTCGCTAACCCTATATGCGTTTGGCTTGACTGAACAAAACAATGCGAAAAGTGATAATAATATATTTATTATAAATTTGATTACACCAATGTGGGTGTTTAAACCCTAACGTATCAATTAATAACATATTTACATACTAAGGCTTGTTCTAATGCATAAATATTGCGTATTATTTTCTTGTTATGTGCTAGTCGATTTGCGACCATGGAGCTAACACTCCCATGCCGACACGACCATGGAGCTAACACTCCCATGCCGACACGACCATGGAGCTAACACTCCCATGCCGACACTTAACTGGCATTCTCATATTAAATAAAAAGAAATGGAATCGTATTTCTCCTGCTGAAATGAATGGCATTAAACAAAATCTTTGAACGGTGTTTATGCAGGAACATTGATTACTTAAACCATTTTTATTTACAGGTGTATAAATTACTTTAATGTACTGAAATCGTGCATATCTATGAAAGATAGAATAATAATTTTATTTATTGTAATTATTTATTTAAGGTTTACATGTTTAGTTCAGTTATGCCATAATCATGTATATAAAACGAATTCTTTGTATCCTTTATTTTCACAGAAAAGATGCATATGAAAACATAGCAAGATCTAACCCCAATAATCATATAATTTCCAATACTGATATAAAATAATTGAATGAAATCCTGGTAGCACATACATGAAGCTATTACTTATAAGATCATTTCTGTTCAGATCTAATGATACAAATTCTTTCAGAAAACATATCAGAATTTTACAAATAAAACCATCTGAAAATGTGCAGTACTAAAATCATCTAAATACAATGACATAATACTTGTCTGCAATTTCTGATTGACTAGTGGAATCACAGCCACAAACCTCCCAGCCTTTGATCAACAAGTCTTCCTTGCTCTTGTGGTCACCCCCGAGCTGAGTTCACAGTCCCTCTGGGCCAGAGTTTATATTTGATTTTCCTTTAACTTTTCCCCCCAAGTTACTTATAAATTTTTTGTGGCAACAGACAACCCAACATCCAACTCAGTACTCCTGAGCTCCAGGATGCTCCAAGGACTTTTAAGTCTCTGCAATTTAAGAGAACAATCAGTCACAGCCTATCCAGAGTATTTGCAGTGCTCCTGCAGACTTGTGGTAGTACTCCTACCTGAACACAACTAGTGTTCCAAGTATACCCAGCTACTATGATTTCTCTTATTTTATTCCCTACTCTCCTTTCTCTCTTGTGTGATAATCTTGAATGAATTCCTCTTTTCTCTTTTTATTATCCTTGGTGTGAGTTCTCTTAATTATTATTTCTTTAATTCCATTATTTTCCCTAAAATTTTCTTTCGGGTTTACAAGTGTCTCCATAATAATTTCTCATTATTATTTTATTTGGTATTTATCCTCCAAACCCATAGGAAATGTGACTCCCATCTCATTAATGTGCTGGTCCACATGGTCGTCAGAAATTAACTTCTCTAATTTCTAATGTCACATAAGTAAAATGAAATAATACTAAACACAATATAAGAGGGGTTATAAGTCCAAAATTTGGGGTATTGCAGTTTGTAGACTTAGAATGAGGTGTTGTTTGTTGCAAACAACCTATAAAATGTTGCTATCTCAGGATGTCATCAAGGGGCAATATTGTTGGTTAAGGAGATTGTATATATGTCCAAGAATCTACCCTTAAACTTGCTATGATAGGCATTAATTCATTCAATATACTTAGAGGCATCCAAGGTGCAAGGAATGGCTTCAAAGAAAGATACTCGGTGGACATTATGCATAAAAATCCGTTCCGATACTGTTATGAACTCCTCAAATGGCTTCCATTGGAATACTGGGTTTGCTGGTTACGATTTCGCTTCATAGGCCACCAAGAGTCCTTCCATAATTATCTAAGAATGTTATTATAAGGTCGCAGGATAGTGCCCTTTATTGTTTGTCAAAGATACCTCAAGACTGTTAGTTTAGTGTCCGAAGGAGTTCCCTTAAACTGTTGTGTTAAGGGTGCCCCAAAGTTGAGTCAGCATTGTTGTAGGTGACAATCAATCCAAGCCCATAAACAACCTATTTTTTTTGAATATTTGAGGTTAGTTACCCAGTTGTTTTCAATCTGCTAGGCTAAATAAGCACACCTTCAGACTGAGCTCAAACTGTTGAGCAACCATTTGCTTCCATAGATTGTCATTTATTGTTGCAGCTTCAGACTTGGCAAGTATGGTAGAATCCTATCAGCTATCATCAGGTGTCCCAATTAACACATTTTTTTGGTGAATCCATCCTCCATCTCAATGAAGCCCTACTCCTCAAAGTTTAAATTAGTACCACACTTTTGGTGGTAACATGGAGAATGTGAACAACCACCTTATGGTAAAACCTAGCTGCAATATTAGAGTAAAAGTTGCATGGATAGTGTGCCAATTTGATCAAAGGTATATGGGAATCTTCTTTCCCATGGGAAACACTTTTGTAGAAATACTTATACATTATACATTTTGGACAATTGGGAAAGCATTGTACATTTGGACAATTTCTTAGTTCTTTAGTTCTTGAGAGAGATCATTCTTTCTCTAGGACTCCTAGCTTTATATCGTGACAAACTTTGTATTCTAGGTCTCTTACCTTAGAGGTTAGATATGTTTTTATAGGATTTTCCCTCACTCCCAATATTTATTGTTTCTGATGTACCTAGTAGTCCCTTCAACCTATTTATGGTCACTTGTTGGACTTTAATAAAATTATCTTATCTTATCTTATCATTCAATGTTGATTGTTCAAGTCATTCAAGTGGCTCTCCTAAAGGATGTACTGCCCGAGCCTTGTTATGGATATGTTTAAGGAAATGATAGGAAAGGGTCTTGTTTCTAAATTGGTAACTTATGGAGATTGCAAGGAGGACGATATGCTATTGGCTATGAATTTGCATGATGAAATGGAGTAGAAAGGTATTTGTCTAGATGATTTTGTTTTATGACCCTAACTAGTATGATTATATCTATTAGGTAGAGTATGTATTTAGATGAGTCATGTCTCTTTGTATCCTCTAAATATGACCATGTTCTTGATTGTCTCAACTTTTTATTTAAGGTTCACCATTTGTGCAAACTCTTGGAGGAAATAAAAAATAGTCATTAACATTCTAATTGCCTGTAGCTTTCTTTTTAGATCACCACCTTCTCCCTATGTTGTTATTGAACTTGTCCTTAGTTTGGAAATTATGCAGCTTCTTGTAGCATATAGCCAATCTATAAAATTTGTCAAGATAGACACTGCAAAAGTTGATTTCCTTTGCATTGTGACGTGGATTCACCAGAAAAAAATGTGTTAATTGGGACACCTCAAGCAATTCAATGGCTTGTTGATTAGAAGAAATGTTTTCTGCATGCACTGCATTTCCCTTTCATCTGCACTTCAAAAATCAACATTAATCTTGCTACAAAGTGAGAGAGAAAAGGTCACTGCATGAGAAGTATCTGGCCTAGATGAAACAGGATATACCCAACCACTGACCACCTGACTTACTGTTGACTCATTCGCAGGAATAGAGTCAACCTTTGCTACAATTTCATCCCAACTACCAGGTATGTAGACGGGTAAAATTACGGTGTCTATTATGTGATTGATTGATATCTCTTGTTCATCTTATTAATTGCTGCTAGTGTATAATGGGAGTTTATCTGTGTTTAAATACTTCTCTGGTTCATGGGATGGTTTGACTATTCATTCTCAACAATTAAGTAAGGTTGTCTTTCATATTTTCAATTTGTCTTGCAAAATACAAATGCCAATAGCTATGGAACTACCACCGTCCATTCCATTATGAGTGATAAGATCAATGGCTCTCATCTAAGAGCTGTTGCAACTCTTTAGCTAGTCTCTAAATTGAATTTTTTAAATATATTCCACTACTGGGCATTTTTCTCAATAACTGAATAAATTTAAATGTTCCTGGGACGTTTTTGATGATTTTTGGATGCATTTAAATATTCCTGGGTTGTTTATGACCATTGTTGGGTGTTTTTTTCACTGGTGGATTAATGTAAATATGTCTGGGGCATTTTTTATCATAGTTGGAAGAATTTGAATCTGCATAGGGAATTTTTAACCATTGTTGGATGAATATAAATGTTCATGTGGCATTTGTTATCACTACTAGATGAAGGTAAATGTTCCTGGGGTGTTTTTGACTACCGTTGGATGAATTATGAAGTGCCTGGGCGATTTTATAAATTGCTTGACAAATTTTGAAGTGCTAGATTGTTTTTTATAACTTCTTGGATGAATTTATCCCACCTCGTTTGAATGTAGAGGTTGTTGGAGCAATAGTAAATAGGCTAGGGTGAATTAATTGTTGTTGGAGCGGATTTTTCCGTCGTTAGATGATTTTCTCTTGTGGTAGATAAAATTTAAACCAGTCTTGAGCATTTTGTACCTGTTGGGATAAACTTAAATAGTGCCAAACAAATTTTAGATTTGTTGAGTTTTCATTCTACTTGTTAGCTTGAACCCCTCTTTTAAAGAGACAAATTTAAATAGTTTTGGACAAATCTATGCATGATGGGAGTTATTATAAATGCTCAGGTGTTTTAGAACAATTGGGGAAAATTTTATTTGATGTTGGAGTGAGTAATATATGTTGGGAATTTCAATATCTTGTATGCAACCAATAGTCAGGGAAAGACATTTCATGTTCTGATTTTGTGTTTGGAGCACCATTGGCGACCAATGTAAATAAAGACCCCTAAAGTGTAGTGAGATGGTGATGGATCAGGTTAGTGGGTTAGTTTTAGGGTTAGTATGTTAATAGTTAGAGAGTGAGTAGCTTAGTTTTATCTTGTTCATCTTAGTAATTGATACTAATGTATAATGGGAGTTTATTTGTGTTTAAATACTTCTCTGGTTCATGGGATGGTCTAAATATTTATTCTCAACAATTAAGTAAGGTTGTCTTTCATATTTTCAATTTGTCTTGCAAAATACAAATGCCAATAGCTAAGAAACTACCACCGTCCATTCCATTATGAGTGATAAGATCAATGACTCTCATATAAGACCTGCTGCAACTCTTTAGGCAGTTTCTAAATTGAATGTTTTAAATATATTCAACTGTTGGGTGTTTTTCTCAATAGTTGAATGAATTTAAATGTTCTTGGGACGTTTTTTATGATTTTTGGATGCATTTAAATATGCCTCGGTTGTTTATGACTATTGTTGGGTGTTTTTCTCACTGGTGGATTAATGTAAAAATGCATGGGGCGTTTTTTATCATAGCTGGGAAGAATTTGAATCTTCTTAGAGCATTTTTAACCATTCTTGGATGAATGTAAATGTTCTTGGGCGTTTTTAACCACTACTGGATGAAGGTAAATGTTCCTGGGGCGTTTTTGACCACCGTTGGGAGAATTATGAAGTGCTTTGGCGTTTTTATAAATTGTTGGACAAATTTTGAAGTGCCAAATTGTTTTTTATTACTGCCTGGATGAACTTATCCCACCTTGGTTCAATGTAGAGGTTTCCAGAGCAATAATAAATAGTCTAGGGCGAATTAATTGTTGTTGGAGCATATTTTTCCATCGTTAGATGATTTTCTCTTGTGGTAGATGAAATTTAGACCAGTCTTAAGCATTTTGTACCTATTGGGCTAAACTTAAATAGTGCCCAATTTTTTTTAGACTTGTTGACTGTTCATTCTACTTGTTGGCTTGAATCCCTCTTTTAAAGAGACAAATTTAAATAGTTTTGGATGAATCTATGCATAATGGGAGTTTTTATAAATGCCCAGGCATTTTAGAACAATTGTGGAAATTTTTATTTGATGTTGAAGTGAGTAATATATGTTGGGAATTTCAATATCTTGTATGCAATCAATAGTCAGGAAAGACGTTTCACGTAGAACTTATGCACTGGGGTTTTCATTCGTCGTGGTTATGTAGCATACAAGTTCACCAAGCCATCCACCCTGTGAATAAGACAAAGTGGCAGTGTTGATTTAATAATTTCTTTCTTTAAAATATCAACATAAATGAGTTTCCACATGCTGTCATATTGTCATTGGATTGGTTTTATTGGAGTTTAATATTGGAATAGATTCCATGCCATAAGTAAACCATCCGAGTAACCAGGTAATGAGCCAAGCATCTTCTTAGCCTTGACAGAGAAAGAACAAAGAGTACAAATAATTTTCTCACAAGTATCCGTGTTGGTGAGTTGAGTGGGATACAAGTCCCTCGATTACGGATGACACATCAAGGGTTGTTGGTTTGCATGTGCATGGAATGGACTCTTTTACAACCATGAATGTGAGGTCATTTCCACTGTTAGAGGAATTTGATTCGAATCCTACAGAGAGTTATCTTGGGAATGGATGGTCACGACACATCAACAACGTAATGCCTCTCATAATATGCAACAGTCGTCAATTGGATCGGGCATGAAATACATTTTGGATTTGTAGTTCTTGGGACTTGAAAATCCATGGACTCCGAGGGTAAAACCAAGCTTCTCCCGATTGATTTTGTGAATCCCATAGGGTTCGATCCATGGTGGTTGTTGGCAGGTCATAAGGGAGTCAAGTGGACATGGGATAGATAAATTGAGCACTGAGCATGGACGTTGAAGAGGATCAGGATATTCAAAGAATTTGAGAAATTGAGACTCAATGCCTCCTTCATCCCATGGAATTCAATCCGAGGGGTCATCTTGCGCAGGGAGGGAACGAGGAATTGGACATTTGAATCAACAATTTCATCTATTGTTCTTTTTCTACCTTTAATCTGGATCTCTTTTGTATGCTCACGTTAGAGGATTATTAGGGTTCGATTTAGCTCTAGATTTGTCTAGGTTGAATAAAAGGATTTGAAGGATCAGGTAAGTTCCTCCTAAAGCGTAGCTCAGGGTCTAGGAATGGATTCGGGACTCACATGAGGTCAAGCAAATTTACGAGTACCTCATAAAACTGTTAATCAGTGACAATGACATGTATTTGGGACATTGTTAGCCAAGAGTGTTTCCGCACAATTACCATACTATCTTTCCTACTACTTTATCATCTAAATCAACACCATCTTCGACATTTCTTTGAGCATTTTCATTATCCCCTACTTCTCATGCAACCTGCAATTGCTACATGAAGATTTCCCACCACCTTGAACTTGTTCTTCTTGTAGTTCAACGTAACCACACAAGAGACCAAACAAAATATTTTAAATTAATTTGTGCTTGGTTTCTTTTGAACCAAGCCTCTTAAGGGGTTGCTTGGTCAGAATATCCAACAAACAACAATTTTCTATGTGTGGCATCTAAATTACTATTTTATTTGGAAAGTTCTACATAAGCAATAAAACTAATGATATTAGTGCAACTTGCCTTTGGTTTCCTTTTGAACCAAGGTTTCTTAGGTGTGACATATTCACTTCTTTTATGGGACTCCTATTCAACATATAATTGTTGTATGTAATGCTTACGCTTAATATTTTCTCTGGAATCGACTTTTCTTCCAATATACTGTTTTGACATCTTTATAACCAATATTCTTCTTTCAATAGCTTGTACTTGTATTTATTCTCTTTTAAAAAAGTAAAAAAATTCATTATTTACAAACTCCTATGTTATATGTCTAGAGAACCCTTATCTTTCTAACATATCCATATTCAATTGAATCTTCATATTTCTTAAATACATGTAATGCATTTGAATTTTCCTTTAGAAAACACATCCTCATCTTTCATGAAAAATCATCAACAAAGAGCAAAAGATACTTGGAACTTTCCAATGATGGTGTATTAATTGGATTGCATATCTTAATATGTACAAGATCTAACAATTTGTTTTCTCTCCAAAAATTCTAAATTTCAAAAATATCCTTGTGCTCCTTAGCCAAAATACTTCACACACCCCTTCCTCTTCTTGGTTGGAAGGTTGATTGATAATCATATTTAACTTGTTAAGGAGAGAGATACTAAGAATCAAGATGCCCATACCTTTGATGCCAAATCTATTGACATCAAAATCAACATATTAAAGATTGATGGAAAATTAAAAGAGAAATGGACTTGTTTTGAAAGGAATTGTGGGGTCTACAGGAATTGGGAAACATTAAACTCGCTTATAGGCTTGATCAAACACAACTACTGAGCAATTTGATGGAATTTCCAAAGAACAAATTTAGGGCAAAGAGCTGTAGAGAGATATAACATAAGATAACATATGAAAAATTTATAAATGTCCACAAATGACAAAGGAAAAGGTCAATGGCACTAAAAAGTACAATCGATCATCCATGGACTATGGGAGTGTCATGAATATTCTTGAAAACTAAAGAAAAAACTAACATAATGAAAGAGATACAAAAATCACTAAATGAAGGAGAAGAGCCTAATCTAGGTAAGACAAACTTTCAAAACCCTAAAAGGGATGAGGCCCTAGATGAATCTAGAGATGGAAGTGGAGGTAGAAGTAGAAGAAGAGGCAAAGGAGGGAAAGGAGGCACCCTTGTTATCATTTTATCATCGTGAAGGTGTCAATGCAAATCTTGATGATGCCCTTTATTGAATACTCGGGGCTGAGGAAACTTGGCTAGGTGATCTTGGGAGGAGATCCTGAGCAAAAAAGAGTTATCTCTTATAAAATTTGAGGTCGAGGAGAAGAAACTCATTATGGCATTGGACTCGGTGGGAATTGATTTGGAAGGAGTGGGGTTTTTCCATTATTAATAATTCAATTATTTATCTAAGTGGGGTGTTTTCATATGAATTATTTCCAGCTATGCACTACCAAAACCTTAGTAAAGTGGTGGAGAAATTCAGATTTAATATTTTTCATATCAGCACCCCAGTAACTGATTTTCACTTCATCTTGCACACTTGCTTAACTTCACCATCATGCAATGCCTTACATAATTGCAGAGATATCGAGGAAAGCAATGTACTTCTAGAATCAAACTTTAAAACTTAGGTTGTTGATATTTGTTTTGGAAAAAGGGGAAGTACTTGTTACCAAATGAGTGAAGGGGTTACTAGGTTATATTGCACCTGAATATGATATGTGTGGGTAAGATTATGCAAGTTGTGATGTATACATATTTGGAATACTATTGTTTGAACTTGTAAGTAAGAAGCGAGTATATAAAATGGACTCAAATGTATAGCATACTATTGTTGACTTGACATTTCTGTTCATTTTAGAAGGAAAATATGATCAACCAACCAAGTTGAAGTTCCATTAAAAATACAATGAACAAGAGATCAAACATAACAGTCTTATGAAACCTAATATGGTGTAAATATGTTCTCTAAGTTCTTTGTTGGATGGAAGAAAGAATAGTATAATTGCATGTAGAAAAGAAATGATAGATCAACCCCTTGACTATGTTTAGATATTATCACTTATTCATGATGCTTGCTTGAATATTAACTTTAAACCAACACCTTGCGTATTTATGAAAAGTGCTCTACATAAATCTCTCACAATGCATTATACAGTTTCAGTTTTAAGCCTTGTATTTAATGAAGGTGCATTTCCTGTAGGTTTAGGTAAAGTTTTCATTTCTATTTTTGGGAATTCTTGAGGAGAGATTTCTTGCGAAGTTGACACATGCGTAAATAAATGATCAATGAAGTATTTAAGGTATACTATGATGATCACTCCACCTACAGTCCACCTCATAAGGGTAAATTCAAGTGTTTCATGTCATAATTGAAGGATAACGGCATAAATGAAGAAATGCATTGCACTATTCTTGGTTTGAATGGATATTTTGGGAGAGGTGGTTATGAAGGGGTCCATGTTAGAGGAGTTCTCAAGTTGTAAATGAGTTATGTAGCGGCTAAACCTTAAGAAATAGGTCCAAGATGCATAATCTAAGGGAGTGATTCCTATGGGAGAAAGAGACATGGCAACATGGACACATTCAAATCCTCCTTTATGTGCATAGACATAGACTACCAAGAAGTTGAACAAAATCTTGGAAAATTCTCATATTGCATTCTTTCCCAAGATTCTAGATGATAGATCCTGGAATCAACTTATAGGAAACATTTAAAAATTAGGATATGAGCTAAACAAGGTAAAATCTAACACAATGAACATATGGAATGCTAATGAAAAAAACTGAAGCATGTAATCATTCCAGTGATAATTTTTGCCCATTTTTGGTATTTTGGATTTAGTAACAACTTACTTCTATAATTAATTATTAGACAATTAAATGTCGGGGATCATTTGAGTTTCAATTGACAATATGTTATCCTTGATAAATATGTTGATGTTAAATGTTCAAACTTTATGGATTCATGGATGCTAATAGTATCTATGTATCATGGTTATATAAATGTCTTATGAATTTTTATTTTTTTCCTTATTTTCCCTTATCTTTTGGATATTTTAAACATTTTAAAACTATATACTATTGTTGTTCCCATGCACTCATTTTTTATAAATTTGAGTGAATCTTCTATCCATTCTAGACACTCGTACCCTTGATTCTTCTATTTTTGCATTGCATAAAATATTGTAATGTTTATTGAATTCTGTCATACGACTTATTTTTTTTCTTGTTTTAGGGGTTGAGTTCCATGTCACATTTGAGGCCATTAAAATCAATCTTGTCTCAGGTTTGGACAATTGACCTCTTTTGCAGTCATTAGCTGGACATTAATAAAATTATTTTATCTCATCTTCTCTTATCAAAGTTGACATTACCCATAACAATAAAAAATTGTATCTATGAACATCCAAATGAGAGCTTTAGAATGTAATGGAAACGAATAGAAAAAGGGACAATGAAAACAAAGGAAGTCTATATGCATTATTGTCACCCATCTGATTTGACCCAAGCACCATGTTTTTAATATTCATTACTTGTAGAATCACAGAACAACTTGCATTCAGAGTAGGATGCAGAATCTTGCCAATCGCCATTGCTAAATTTGTTGTGGCAATATCAATACCCTTATCCTTTGCAAATTTCCATGGAGTTTCATCTGCTAATGCCTTCAATTGTTGATACCATGCTTGGCAATAGCCAAATAATCAATTGGTGTTTTTTCAGGAGTTAGCATAAAAAAATTCATTGCACAGTAACAAAAGCTAGGTAATTATTTATTTCTAGTATAAAATGATTGAAAAGTCATTTTTCCAGAATTTGGTTCATCAACATAACTCTTTGTTAAATAAATAGGCTCTTAAATCCAAAGTTGTAGGGAGATGCATCACTTGACCTAAGAGACTTGCACCTACACCCTATCACTTTGTGATTGTATGATGCATGCTTGCACATCCAGGGAAATGTAATTATATCCAAAATGTAAGTCTATCCGCATTCACGTAGGCTTGTGATCCAGGTGGATATCGGTGGTGACCCACCTATTCCACTGGCTCAAAACAGTTTTTCATTCTGGTAGTTTTCTTGTAATTTTTCTACAGTTTTTCGAGTCCCAAACTTCCGGGGCCGTTTTGAGGCCCTAAACGATGTTTTTTGGGAAATCGTGGTCAGCCAAAGCATTTCCACCTTAGATATGATGACATAGTCCTCGGATAGATCTTTCCAATGGGCTACCGAGCGCCCCAAACGGAGATCGTATGCAAAAGTTATGACCCCGGGAAGTTGACTGTTCAACTAACCACCTTGGGGCCGCAAACTTATGACGGTTCATCTTCTAGGGTTAGGTTTTTGGATGTTTGGGATTCCTTCCCTCATTCTTATGATAAATAGGCCCTTTCGGCCTCTCTTTGTATTCATCCTGGCACGAATGAGCAAAACGACCACATCTCTTCTCAGAGATAGCTACTACCATTCTAGCTGTTGTATTTACGGTTTGTTCTATTTCCGATATTTAATAGAATATGTGTTTACTGTATCGCAGTGCTTCTTGCCTTATATCTGTGTATGTGAATATATATCTCCATATATGACTCTGTATATGCTATCTTCTGTTTCGTTCCCACACAAATCCGAATCAGCTTTCCTAGTTAGATAACTAGAATAGATCCATCTTAATCTCAATCTACTAAGCATCACAGAGGATAAGAAAACACACTTCTGTCCATGCAACCTAGCTACTTGGCTTACCTCATTTAACCAAAGTCACTAATATTCTACTTCTCATGATTTTAGGGATATTTGTTCATTCTATTATCATGTGATACTTAGGATTTGAACAAAGGAACAAAATATACTTTGGTTGAATTAAAATATTGTAAGGTGACTATTGACTAGTAGCTTGGAGAATGAAGCAATTTAGCATTGAGAATGAAGGACTTGTTGGGTTGGTTGCTTTGAACTTGTTCTACATTCTCCTTCAATTTTATGAGCACTTAATGTCTAAGGGGCAGTTTTCTCAGTGAGAGAGTGTTTCATGGAAGGTAGTCTCAATGATGGGTGTTTTTATCTTGTAGTGCTTTTTCATCTACTTTTGACACATGGACAAGTATGGTACATTTAATTGGAGATGCACTGGTAGTAGGGCACACATGTTTTGCATGAAAATAGGTAGAGTGGATGAGTTTTCACATGTGGGCATGTACATACACACCTTGGCACATGTAGGACACCCTACTTGGGTTGTTGCTTGGAGAAGTGCACTTAGCGGAAACGATTATGTAACCATTTAATTGCTTAACACTTGGACTCGAAAAGAGCGCCACCTAAATGTGATATTGAGGGATTTGTGTTTGGAGTGGTTAGAGTGCTTGACACATGTGGATTTGTTCCTTCCTAACCATGGGTGCATAGATTGAGGAAGGGTGTTATACTCAGGGGTGGAAATGGAGTTTGTTTGAAAGAATATTACCTTGGCACATGTGGGATGCCCTACTCAGATTGTTGCTTGGAAAAGTGTTCTTGACATAAATGATTATGCAACCATCTACTTGCCTAACACTTGGAGAGAGCACCACCTAAGTGCAATACTTAGGGATTTGTGTTTGGAGTGGTTAGGGTGCTTGGGACACATGGATTTGTGACTCCCTAACCTTAGATGCATAGTTTAAAAAATGGTGTTATATTTGGGGTTGGTAGGTTATCTTGGAGATTGTGATGAGTGGTTGAAGGTGGTACAAATCTCAAAGGGTGATCCACTTGTGAATTTGAACACATGCTTCCTTGTAAACTACTCTTGGGGTTGAATATTGTCATACTCATAGGTCCTAGTAGATGCATAAACCATCATTTTGGTGTGTTCCATTTAGGCACAAATTACAAGGGATCTATTAATGGGACTACGAAATGATAGAGTAGGTCACCTAAAATGCTTGGATTTTGTTTATAAGGTGTCCTAATGCAAGAGTACATGGGAAATCTAAAGTGAATACCAAAATAATCTAGGAAAGACTTTACAAGTTTCTATACTTTAGTGTAACATTCGCTAAGATTTCACAACATTTTCTAATTCCACGAAAGATTCGCCAAAAATTTTACAAGTTTTTATAATTTTGTGAAAGATTTGCCCAAAATTTACAAGATTTTATAATTCCGTGAAATATTCACCAAAAAATTATATATACATATTATATTATTGATAAAATAGCCTTCACACTTTCCGGTGTATCATGGGGATTCGTCCATTTTTTATACATATAAATTTAGGGGGGTTCTTAAAATCATCCCTGGTCAAAACATCATTTTAATCCAAATTTAAGCAAAACAATGCAAGAAATCAACTTGAATAAGTGCGAGTGAACATGCAAGCGGTATTGAATAAGTAGGGAACAAAAGACTCAAAAGGCACAACCATATGCAAAAAATGTGATGAAACAACTTGCTTTCATGACACTACAAGATTATTATCAAAATTTTGATCATTAAGCATTAAAATATCCCTTATGTCATTTCAAAGAATGCATGCAGGCACATTGGTGGTTTCATTTCAAAAGCAACACATAACCAAGTCATCATCCCATGCAAGATAAACCAAAAAGAATCGATGATAAGAAGCCTACAAAACCAAATAACCAAAAAAGGAGAGTTGTGAAACCATTCCTTCAAATCAAGACTCAACAAAATCAAATACAAGAAGAAGTCATAAATTTTAAAAATTGAAAGGGGGCCCCTTTATTTTTTTATAAAATTTAAGGGGAGTTGTTGAGGGCTCAACAAATGGTGACACAATGGGTGAAGTCGTTATCTCTGTCTAATATGACCTAAAAGACTTAGTTACGATAAATGTTAAAAATAAGCTCAATGATTGTAAAGACAGATCTCTAAATTATGGTTACCGTTGTATGTTTATGAATTGAAAATATGTTCCCACTAAACATGAACACCAGGTAACTGATAGGTCACTTCTTCAAGCCAATTTATGAGGTCAATTTTTCCTAGCTTACAATCCACAAATAATAGATTTAGGATGTTACCAAGGGCTTCACTTTGTGTGAGTATCATTTTCCTATGTGTATTCATCATTTCTCTTTAACCCGACATTGCTTCGTTCCTTGTGAGCATCCATATCCCCAACAAAGATGCCTTAGTATCATACAAGCATGGAACCATTGCCAGCAAGCATCCATAGCCTTGGCAGGTTCCATGTTGGTATAGCATTGTCATATTCCATTTGAACACCCTTATGATATGTATAAAGTTTTGCGTAAGCAATGATTGTAATGAAAGAAGAGAAATCATACAAGTATGGCCCCACTGTCAACGAGCATCCATAGTGCCAACGAGTTTACTTGTAGCTCCCATACTAACGCAGTGCTTTCTACTTCCCTTTATTATGTTACAACTTTATTGATTTGTATATATAATTGCATGTGCAATTTAGGTGCTTAGGGAAGCGTGGTAATACAAGAGTAGTTTAAATTTGCTTAACAGAATACTCACTTTCAAAGTTTTGGCTTAAGGGCTTCCTTCCATCAATCATTTTATGTATATAAGTTATTTAATGTGAGTTGAATGAGTAATAGAATAAGAAACCTATGAGAAACCTAAAGTGTAAAATGTGCTAGTGTTATAAATATGAATTCATGTTAACATAGGATTTCCACCACAAATATAGAAATATTACTGATAAGTCATAGAACTTTGTATAGACGATTAAGTGTAATTATTTCATCTATAGATAGGTATTTAAGCACGATCCAAGTGCTATCATTGATTTTTCAAAAATAACCTCTCAAGCAAAAAGCAAACAGAAAACTTGGAAAACATGCAAATGTCAAATCTATCGTTGAAAAATCATAACAATCAAACAAACTTCAAAGCGTGAGAAAGTAAAAACAAAAATATAGAAAAGTGCAAAAACTTATCTAATCGAAATGAGCTAAATGTATATAAGCCCTGAATAAACCAACATCCCAACGAGGAAAAATGTGTATACCAAAATCTTAACATATTGCAAGTCAAAATAGAAAGGAAGAACTAGATTCTGAAGGATATAATGAATAGTAAATTTGAACTCTTGTCCATAATAAATCCACGTTTTACATAAAAATTTGTTCTTTCCTTTGAAGTAAAATTGTGATAAATATTCCTTTCACTAACGCATGTGATGTTAAACTAATCAATCCTTTTCATTAAAATCCAACAACACAAAGTAAAGTAAAATAAAAATGAAAAATAAACCCTATAATAAATGTTCGATTTCAAAACAGAAGTGCTACATTAATTAAATTACACAACAAAAGGGATTAAAAAGACTAAAAAGTGATGTGTAATCAAAATCTTTCTCATCTTAAAGTATCCTTGCTTAGAAAATGGATTACACTAAACATTTCACAACTGAGTCCTTACCATTATAAATTGATGATTTAAAGATAAGACTTAAAAAGAAATGTTTAATAAATGTAATTACAAGCAAGATGATAAATAACCAAGAAAGGAGAAAGGTAAAGTAAAACTTCCCTGAATGCATCTTGATGATGTCTCGTTTTCAGCTTGACATTAACATATCATTTCATAATTGCATTATTCGATTGGACAAAGAGAGGTACTTGTGAAAGAAGCAAACAAAAACTAATTAATTTACTTCTAAACATATTATAAACTACATTGTTTATTAAAACTATGTTAAATCAAATTGCCAATGTAGCCATCGAAATGTCTTCAATCCTGCAAGACAAATAAAATTACCAATCAATAACCATAGATAAAATGTCTAGAAGTGTCGAATAAAAAGCAATGGATTGTTGTTACCACCTTGATCTTGATTCACAAATAAGGAGAGCATAGTCTTACCATTTTCTGGAAATTTCTTAAAATAAGAATCTTCCATCCAATCTGCAATCCTATCATGAAACTCAAAATGAAAACTATAACTTTGTCAGATAAAACTCATGGATAGTAAACACATCGTATGAGAATCAATTGGAAGAATCAAATTGTTGATGTTAGTCATGTTGTTAATTGAAAGAATTGGTTCCATATGTGAAATAAAATCATAAGAATTTGGTATAACTGTTGGACAAATTCAAAATGTCATGATATTGAAAAAAATTCTTTTCATATCAGAATCAAGAAATATAAAGTTGTGACAATCCAAATTTCAATAGAAAAACATATTATCATTAGTTTGATTGCCACTAACATGACCAATTATGTTACATCTCTCATGTATAAACAAATGATTTTGATGATTAAAATAATTTTTTGTTTTAGCAATATTAGATGAAATGATTGGATAAAAAATTGTTCCAACATGAATGTCTTGAAGTGTACTTTCTTCTGCCTTGAAAGACTGAAATGAAAGGCATTCAGATGATTCAAAAAATCCCAATTTATTACCTTCATGCTTGATAGGTAAAACACCAACACTCAATATATCATAAGAATCATATTCTAAAGGCATAATGCTAGATAAAATAGACAAAATATGATGTGCATCAAAATCCACAAATAAATCAGGATATATAGAGTAGAAGGACATAGAAACAAGAAAACGAAATGAATCCCTCAAATTGGAAATATTGCTAACAATGAAGTTTTCAATAGACTCATTTTTTTCTTACTTCGTCATTTTTATTGCAATTTTGTGATAAACTATGAAGTATGTCATAAGAAGTTTGTTTAGGATTGATACATCCATTATCGCAAAGAGAATCTGAATCTTTAATCATTGTATGATAATTTGAAACCTCCTCATGTATGATTGGCAAATCAAAACTTTCGTGAACAATGTCTTGGAAAGTATCTGTCCTTTCTTCTAAACAAAGTAGAATTTGTTGATCAAGATTAATAATTTCCTCTTCAATTTGATTATAAGTATGTCTAATTTTCTCTATACATAGAATCATTAACAACATATTTATGTTCATTAGTAATTGAATCCGAGAACAAATTACAACAATAATCAAGAGAAGATGCAAAGGAATTTTGATTTATATGAATCAACTCTTTTTGACCAATATCTGTAATAGTAGAAGATTGAACATTTATAGCAATATTAAAAAATTGTTGCTCAAAAGAATAATTAGTTTCCCCATCTATATGAATAAACTCATTCTTAATTTGTCCTTCCCTTTTGGCTCCTTGATGGAAGCTTTACATACCATAAAATCCAAATTTTCTATGAAAGAAGTACCCATCTCACCTATGGAAAAAATTTATGAAAAATAATTGTCAAAAGAATAAGACATATTTTTCACTTCCACTCTTTCAACTTGCAGTTGGGTAGAAACTATAGATTCCAATTTTTTAGGAATATGAGTTTCTAAATCAAAGATAGGAAAGGATGGAGTGGAAATATCTTAGGGAGTTGGCAAATAGTTTCTTGAAATATCTTCTTGATTAACTAGTGAATAGAATTAAGTTTGTAGATGAATGTCATGATATGTATTGAACTTATCATATACAACTTGATTTTGTTGAATGAGAGGGGAACAAGAAGTTGAAACAAGATTAAGAAGATCAAATTCAAAAGGTAAATCACTAAGACGAAACTTATAAAGGACATGACTGATTCTTGTTAAAAGGTTTTTTGGAGATTGATCTTTCTTGATTTGTAAATCCTTCAATTCATCACATAATTCATCATAATCACAAACCTCAAAGGAATCTAAAGATTCATCCACAAATTGAAACCAAGAGTAAATAAAGTTGACCGGAAAATATTCAAACGAGTATTTAATTCATCCTCTAAAAGTGAGAGAAAACAATATGCATAAAATATTAAGATCAATGATATTGTACTTGATGCACCTACACCAAAATTTATTAAGATGATCTTTTGTAGATCTATTCCCTTCACCATCAAATTTAAGTTTTGACAATCTAGAGAAATTGTCTCACTGTGAATGCTATCTGATGGAATATTAAAAACACATTCCCATATAGGGATTTGGGCAGGATCCATCAACTATCATGATAATGGAAAGAATGACACAAGTTAAGTTGGCTTGTCATCCAACCTACCTTCTAGTACATTTTATGACACCACAAAAGGATAAGATATAAAAGTGAAATGTTGTGGGCTGAAGGATAAATGGAATAATTCATATAATTGAAATTAAAATTATTAACAATTCATGTTTACCTCAACCCTCCTAGTGCCATTTGTTGATGGTTCGATCTGACCGGTCGTCAACGTAAGAGAGATAACCCGATCCAAGGTGCTAAGTAGACCCTTAGTCATTTGGTATAGCTATCCAATGTTCTAAGTGGGCCCCATTGCCACTAAATATATTTCTCTTTGAAAAGAGACTTTTGTGGAAGCTTTGCTAAACCCTAAATGCAGTCCTATTTGATCATGCAAATGCAACCCTATATCTAATCCAATATCCTATCTAAAGCTTTCAATTAAACTAATAGATAAATAAAAAAAAAGAAAAAAAAAAAGAGAAGAAACCTATCCTTAATAGGAGCCTAAAAATCTAAGTTTAATCGGTTCATAAAAATATGAATTGTGTTGTAAATTAATCAAGAACAAAATCTGGATTTACTCACAACTTATTAAATAATTAAAGACTTAGCAAATGTATAATTAACCAACTTAGATCCATCTTAAACCTGTATCTATCAAGCACCGAGAGGGATCCAATTTCTTGAGGTGTATTTCTTTTTCTAAATTTAAACTCAAGAAATTTAATCTCTCTTGATAGATCTGGGTTTAAGTTTTAATTTGAGCGGACATGGATTTTTTTTAAATACTTTCCATAATTTTACTTTTTTTAACATTTTAATTAATAGCCGACAATACATTTTACTTTTTTACTTTTCATCACATTTTACTTTTTTACTTTTCATTAAATACTTTCCATTACATTTTTTTTACACGTCTATGTATTATATAGCCTAGGATTTAATTCAAACTAAAATACCCTTTTATTAATCGCCGATATAATATTAATTTTTTTTATTATGTAACAAACTTTAGTTATTATGGGCCCACTATAAGGACAAACATAGACAAACTTACAGAATCTCCCCAATACTGAATTATAGAGCACCTCTTTACACTAAATGCAATAAAAAATTATTAATATGATGCAATGTTCAATAATCATTCATAAAAAAATTGAAAAAATTTCAATTGTTATATTCCCCTCAATCATGCGTGGCTTCCATGTCTTCCTTGTGCGGCACTTCACATGGAATTATACCTTAATACATTTAGATAAGCATGCAAATCATGTTGAATGACTCTTCCCGTCGCTAAGTGTCACCTCTAACCTTGAGATCTTGAACTTTCATTGCCTACGTGGCATTCTCTGTAGAAATTGCAAGTCAACACGATTTATTAAGCCGTGAAAACTTCACTTCAACATAAGGGTGGAGTCATAAACATTCACGAAGCTATAATAAAATAATAATCTTTAATTTGGGGAATTATTAATGTGCCTAACTTTCATGTAAAGAGTGTAACTACAAATGCATATCCTCCAAAAGATAACTTGATACAAGAAAATATAATCTCTATTTTAAGGACGCTTTTACCCCCTAGATATTTGAGCTAAAAGTGATTGGATGAAATGAAAATATAAGTATATATGATTATGTAAACTAACAACTTCACCAAATTCATAAGAAAATCAAGGGATTAAAGAGTGGCCTCAACACTTCATGAAATAAGATGATCTTCTCCTCATAAAGTGTATATATGCCAAATAAAAGGTTATTGCCAAAACTTATTAGTGGAGACTAACATTATGGTCAATCACTCCATTAGAGAATGAAGTTTGTACAATTATACAAGTGATGACATGCATGTTCCAAATAAGGAATTTCTTAATAATTGACACCATTCTGTCATGTTTCTCAATCTTAATGATCAACTAATTTACATGAACCTAAGCACATATTTCAATTGGGATTCTTAATCATGTTAGTGATGTATTCCTAGCTAAATATTTGGCGATATAAACAATAAGTATCGTAATTTGGGAGAAGAATGATCAAATTTGTAACGAGCAAAATAGCAATAAAATCATTATTTAAACAAAAGTAAGAACTTGATAAAAATTGATACTTTCATTCAAATTCAGATTTATATGCTCGTCTCCAAAATTTGGCATACATTCTTTTAAGGCGCAAAGTGAATTCATATGAGAAAACCTTAATTGAGTCAACTTGATTTTTCCAAAGAATACATAATTATAAAAACTACATAACTTTTAAACAACAGTTCAAAGTTCGTAAAAATAATACATTGTGCTAATCTGCAAACTACAAGCTCTCTTCAACTCTTAAACATGTGCTCTTCTAAGGCACATATTAAACTCTTTAAAATTAAACATTTAGTTAAATTATTTCAATCCGCCAAAATGCTTTGATAGGTTTTTTACGCATGAAAACCAAAACTTGGCATGACTTTCAAAACATCATGTTAATCCAAATTTAAGCAAAACCACGCAAGAAATCAACTTGAATAAGTTCGAGTGAACATGCAAGCGGTATTGAATAAGCAGGGAACAAAAGACTCAAAAGGTGCAACCATATGAGAAAAATGCGACAAAACAACTTGGATTCATGACACAACAAGATTATTATCAAAATTATGATCATTAAGCATTAAAAGATTCCTTACTTCAATTCAAAACATGCATGTAGTCACACTGGTGGTTTCATTTCAAAAGCAACACATAACCAAGTCATCATCCCATGAAAGATGAACCAAAAAGAATTGATTATAAGAAGCTTGCAAAGTGAAATAGCCATAAAAGGAAACTTGTGAAACCATTCCTTCAAATAAAGAGAAACAAAATCAAATACAAGAAGGCATAAATTTTAAAAACGGAAAGGGGGCCTTTATTTTTTGTAAAATTTAAAGGAGTTGTTGAGGACTAAATAATATTATATCCTAAGTTTTTAAGATAAATTAGTGTTGAGACCAATCAACTTATTTGAGGCCTTATTTGGCCCTGATAAAGCCAAAAACTTAGCTTAAACTTAGATCAATTTCAATTCCATGAAGCATTAGTCACCACCACTACCCTGCATTTCCATGGTCACGTGTCATTTGACACTACTACATTCCTGCATGTATGGTGTATGGTGTGTGTAATATGAACATTTTGCATGTGTTGGAAATTAATTCCAACCGCTACATCATCCCTCGAGCAGTGTGTTCACATGAATATTAGTTGGTTTAGTTAATGCTATGTAACTTCACTGAGAAGCCAAATCGATAGATGTTTCTAGACCGATTGAGAGAGTTTCAAATATGTATAAAACTGTTTTTGGTTAATGAAATGAATTAAGGTGGTTCTGGGCATTGGGCCCATTCACTATCTACTGCGCCCTTCTTCAATTGGTATCAGAGCGTTGGGTCTGGGCATAACTCCCTCAAGAGAGGCCCAGGGTCATGAAAATTTTGTTTGGTTATCTACTGTAGGAGTAGATTAACATAGGAGGTAGGAGTAGAACAAGTTCAGTGTTTATGTCTGTACACAAAGGTTTTTTTGTAAACATGACAGTACTGTCTATTAAAGTACTCGAGATAGGGTGGTCGTATCTTGTTAAGAGAATAGCTCTGTGAGTATTTTGAAAGAGCCCTCTGTGCATTTGCTTCTCCATATGAGAGCTATTAGTTTGCTGACAAGGAGAAGTTGTAGATCTGTTATGAAGAAGTGTTGTTGAATGAGACGTTTGCCTGCAAATCATTGTTCTAATTGTAGTGTTGAAGAGACCCGTCATTTAATTTGAGAGAGCCATCATCGTGAGTGTTGGGGCCACCGATCGAAATCTATTGTCAGTTGAGTGAGGAGAGCGCCTGTGCTGAGGGGAGGCACTCCTGTAAGTTGGTGTGAGTGGTGCTTCCTGAGGTATGTGGGGTCTGCTAGGTCCCATGTTTTCCCATCTGCATTCTCCAGTTAGAAACCGCCTTTGTGTGGAGGATTGATGTTCTCCTTTTGTTCTTGCCTCTGCTTGCGAGGTAGTTCTGGTGGACGTAGTTGAAGAAAAACCATCTGTGGAGTAATGGAGATGTGGTGCTAGCCGACAAAATTTGAGCCGCCATTGGAAAGGGGGGCCATCTGCTGCCTAAGAGAAGAGCCTGCGTGCAGCCTGCGAGATCAATTGATGGGTCGTATCCCAAAGGATTGTTGAGAGACCTCATGGGATACTTTGTGTCCTCGATGTGTTTCTGTGCCGTCGAATTTTGCAAATTGCTGATGGAGAGCTCAGTGGCTAGCATAGAAGAATCCATGATTGTGAAGAACGGAGTATACTGTACGTGTTGAATTTGAAGATCAGTATGAAGATCCCGGGGATGCCTTCACTCTGTAGACAGCAAGCACTAATTTTGATTTTGATGTTTTTTCATTAATGGTTTTTTTGTGAAATGAAGATGATTTTCTTTCTTGTATCTGCATATCCTTGAAATTAATTGGCATGCAATGTATTTGAGGTGCATTATTGGTTGTACCCAACACCTCGGTGTTTTTGGTCCAAAAGCCTTATTCATAGGCTGGCCTTAGTCACAGGCTTGTTTTCCCAAGGTTGTTGTAAGCCCTCTTTTGGAGGCATAGTTGTAGTGCAGCAACACTGTGTGAATCTCTCATAGACAAAGATCAGTGTAGAGATATGAAATCTTGGACTAAGGGGGAGTAGTTAGTTGGACCAGTTATAATAGGATTTTTGAAAATCCAAAGAAGAAAGCAGAAGAAAGCCCAAGGAGATTGGAACAACAGAGCAGAAAGCAAAATAACAAAGTATTTTGAGATGTAATTGATGGTATGAGAATTGTTGGAATTATGGGGGAGTGTTGGAAGATAATTCCAACAACAAGCAACCTATATGTATTGAATGCATATTGAATGTTGTAGTTGCATGAGTAATTGCTGTAGGTGTGGAAACCACGAAACAACTCGAAACCTCTAGAAGCTCTATTGCTATAAATATGTATGCCTATAATGTATTCGGCATTGTATCGAACGGTTCTGGGCTGAAGGCTCCTTAATAAAATAATGTTAGCCTGAATAAACTTGTGAAGGATGAGCATAAGCTCAAAGTATTTGCATTGTAGCTGCATTTGATGAAGATGACCAGGTATATTGGTATTGTTTTCTTTCAAAACTGTCAATGATAATTGTGCTGTTACATTTAGCTGCCGATGAACTGTTGAGCCTGTTGTGCTCATTTTGATGAAAAATCAATCCTATGTGCTTTGAGGGGGAGAATAACCCTTATCCAGCTGAAGTTGTGATTATGCATTCATATGCCTGTCACTTGTTTACGATTGATGATTCCATTGACTACAAAAATTAGGAAGTCCAGCACAAGAAGACTTTGTTTGAGTTTGTTGTAGCAAACCCCTAGCTGTTGCTTGCCATCTGACCTTTGTTTGTGAAGGGCGAACTCCATATACAAGAGTAAGGGGGAGCTATCATTTTCAGCTGAATTTGGTGTTGGGGCATAGCTAAGCCCAGCTGGAAAGCTGCAGCCATGGCCATAACTGAGGCAAAGTATGATGAAGAGAACTTAACTCAAGAAGAGCGAATTGTACTCGAAATGGAAACAAAGTTGATAAATAGTTTGCTTACTGGCAGTGTTAATTTGCATGGACATGAAGACCGGGTGAATGAAATTCCAATTGCTGTTGCAATTGATGAAGAAGCTGAGTTGAGATTTGTTGAGGAATGGCTGGAAAAGCCCATGCTTATTGAAGCCCCTGCAGCAGTTGAAGAGAATGCAACCAAGAAGGTTGCAAGTACAGTAGTGCAAGCTGCCAGAGAGCAGATAAATGAAGAAAATCATGCTTTATTTAAAGTTTTAGTTCTCTGTGTTTGTGCAGGTTTTGATTGCAGTGTTAAAACTGCAAGAGCTAAAGTATTGAAGCTGCCATGCAGCATAAACAAAAAGAAGAAAGTCAAGATGAAATTCATGAAGACTATAGCACATCATTGGTTCAAAGTTGTGCATCATTGGAAAATGAAAAAGAAAATGACTTGGTGTTTCGATGAAGAAAATATTCAAGGAATTTTTGTAGTTTTTTGTTGTTTTGAATTTGATGTAGCAACCATGTATGTCTTAGTAATTTGAAGCCTTGTTTTTGAAATGATGATGTTGGCTGAAGCCACTCTTGGATGATATATGAATTTCATGTTGTTTGTTGCTGAAAGATTGAATGTTGTTTCTTGAAGGTTGTTGCCTTGTAATCTTTCTTTGTGTGATCCTCCGCCATTGATGTGTGGTTTGCTGAAGTTTGCCACCTGCAGGGAAGGAAGAGCATAGACTGAACCTCCGCCTTCAGTATGCAGTGGAGAAAGGCCTTTGCAGTAGCAGAGCTGCCATAAGTCTCTCCAAGACATGAGAGCAATTTGATGATGAAGACCTGTGAACCAGCAGCAACATTGAAGAAAAAAAATTGAAGTGTTTTGTGATCACATGTAAGAAGTTTAGCTGAGACTTTAGACCAGCAGGCCATGTTTTTTTTTGTAAGTTGTGTAGTTGTAATGTGGCTATTGAAATTAAGGGAGAGTGTTGGAAATTAATTCCAACTGCCACATCATCCCTTGAGCACTGTGTTCACGTGAATATTAGTTGGTTTAGTTAATGCTATGTAACTTCACCGAGAAGCCAAATCGATAGATATTTCTAGACCGATCCACTGCATTGGGCCCGTTCACTATCCGCTGCGCCCTCCTTCAGCATGGAGCCTTTGAAAGCTCCCTTGGCTCTTTACTATCTCTCACTGTACTTCCCCTTCTGTCTACTGCCAATTTGTGGCCGCATAGGATAGTGAAGTGGCGCACTAGATTAAGAAAATATATTCTTGCATACTTTCAATGAGGTTGATTTTTAGAGTGGCATACCTTCTGAATACCTGCAATGTCCACCAGCATCCTGAAGCAAATCCCTCAAAGGTGGTTTCAATCCTGAAAAAACTATAATTGTATAATGGCTTTATTTGATTTTTAGTTAATGTGACAAAGTCCAAAGTCGGAATTGTCTGTACAATGAAACTTTCTTGGCACACAAATGTGTTGCTTCTTATTATATTTCATAATAGGGAGGGCGAACTTGGTCGTGTTCGGCATGCAGAGGTTGAGTTGGATAATGAGCAGGCTAAGCCTAATTGTGGGTGGCAGCACCATCCTGAGGAGCAGTTGGATAATGACATGCACACTGATCGTGACAATGGGTCTGTGAAGTAGGAGGTTGCATTATCTACTCATCATGCCCTCCCAATTTGTTGTTCCGCTTTGAGATCCTGTGAAAGTTCCCTCCATGAAAACTGCAAACTGTGAATTAGTGAATCAGGACCAGCCCTCATGAATCTATGGAATATGCTCAAGTTTGTACGTTAAACATTTTCAAGGAATATCATGTCTAAAGCATGGCTTGCACGTTTAGTTTAGACATGGCTTGCATGTTTAAAACTAAACAGACATCAGACATCGCAGAAGAGATTCCTTGATATCACTATTAGCAAGGACAATAATAAAAACTATCTATCCAACGGGCATGGAGCAAAGTCAAAGGTCAAGATAAGGATGATGTCCACGACTGTTTCAAACATGTATCACATGTATCCGGTTGTTGTCTCAGAAATCTCCACAGAAACTATGCATGTAAGAATGACTCAAAATGGAAACGTTTTAGAACAAGAGAGGCCATGGTGAGACTTGTTAGATTGTGCCAGATATTTTGTAGTTTCAAGGCATTATGACAAATTTGAACTAGTGTGCTAAACATCAAACTAAATTTGCTCTTCTTTATCCTCATGAGTTGTAATGCATCCTGGCCATCTTCATTGGGAAATTTCAATGAGGGATTCTCTTTCTCGGCCTGCATGTTCTTACTTCAGGGTCAAGGAGACCTTCAACCTAGAATTAGTTTCAAAGAATTTTTCTTCCTTGATAGTACACCCATGCAGCAATTCCCAATGGAAAGAACAATGCACCTGGTCTTGAAAATTCACTTAGTATTTTTTCATCCGGAGATAAGTCTCTCTCTTGTGAAGGAAATCTGATAGGCATTGGGTCATTGAATACTACTTGCCAGTTTAATACAAACTTGCACTTTGACAAGGATCTGTTCATTTCAGAACAAGGTCAGTGTAATCTATCCAATTATAGGTTGTCTGATCCATATCAATATTTCTAGTGATTTCATAGCATGCTTCTATCTTAGTTGTAACTATAGTTGTATATGTTCGAAATGTAATTTTGGAGGATAATTCATCTTTAAATACTACTACTTTAGTGGGGGAACCTCCTCGGCAGACTAGTGCATGTAATTTTGAACGATCAAGATGAGCACTCCCTTGCATAGAGAGCACTGGTAGGGCTCACCAATAACAAGTTCACTTCGACACTGGTGTGGGTAGGCCCAAAATCACACAACACTCAAATTGAGCGAGCATCTTACGTACCCCTGCCCATGTCGAGCTAAGTTTCAGGTTGTTGCAAGGGTTGATGCATCCCCTATTCTTAAGGTCCTAGGTGTCCATGTGCATGCCTATCACTCAAACATCTTGGGATTAATATCCTTGACCCGATACAACGCCCCTTAAATACACAAAAGGATCCAAAGAGAGCATTTGTTGCAGAGACAGTTGTTGCAGGAATGTAGTACACAAGTTCTTGAATTGAGGTTGTGGATATCACTATACAATGCTCTATAGATTCAATATTCTACTGTGTAACGGTGTATTGAAATTAAATGATAGACACTCAAGATATATTTTACATCTTTTGCTAATGGTGATCTAAACTGTATAGGATGTATAATGATATATTGAATCTAGGCAATGTATTGTGCATATTAGCTATAGATACCTGGTATGTAGCCACGTGTCGATGATAGATCACAAAAAAAATTGAGTGTACTGCAAACCCTCTATCCATATCTTACATTGTACCAGTAAAGTCATATATGCTCCTCCTGCCATATGTATTTATGAACAGGACTACACAAGAAGGGACAACAAGAAAATCCATCTTTTAGCACCACAAGTTAGCACCACTTATAGTTTATGGTGCTAAAGTGGTGCTATTAGCACCACTTACAATTTTCTGGTGTTAAGGTGATGGTATTAGCACCACTTACATTTTGTGGTGTTAAGGTGGTGGTATTAGCACCACATATATTTTGTGGTGTTAAAATGGTGTTAATATTTATTGGAAACTACGTATTTAATCATGTATACTAAGAGAAATGCCATGTTGGCAAGTACCATAAAGTGGTGCTAATAATTATTTTTCATATGGACATGTCTAATTATTTTTCATATGGACATGTCCACATAGGATTTATTTATGAGGATTTTTACCATAAACACAATCATTTCACAAATAATTATATTGTTAATAAATTAATTTAATTATTTATAATTTTTTCATTCAAATAAATTATGAAGAATAATTTGAGTTTTTGGACCACAATCTCAACAACATCAATTTCTTATTTTTACACTATTTAAACAAATAAGTCGAGGTGATTCAATTCAATTCAATTATTCATTTTTAATACTATTTAAAAAAGAAATAATTAGGACTCATAATATTTACAAACAATAAAAATAACCATTTTTAATTCTTAATATTATAAAGTAGCAATAAAAAGTATTTAAATTGAAATTTGATTATTCAATTGAATTTTTTTTATGTTGAGCTTATTAAATTTGTTGATGGACATTAGTATCATTATTAGGTTTTAATCACTATATTCCAATCCCATGGAATCAAGGGTAGAGCATAGAGAAGTGGTGTATGATACTTTGACAAGTACGATAAAGTCGTGATAAGTCCTTTGCCACATTGACACTTACAAATAAATTTAATTGTGATGTTTTGCACCAACCATAAAACAAATTCAGATGTAATTATTTTCTAAATAACCTACTTCAATGATTTATTTTTCATTTTATTCAAGCAAATAAATGTTTTCAATATCAAGCTTTGCACCACACACACACACACACATATAATTGATTCAATTGTTAAATTTTATAGTATTGTCACTTCAAATAAATAAATATATGCATTTTACAAAATTATTATTGAAACAAAGATAATCAATTTTAATTTATTAAGATTATAAAGATGGTGATAAAAGTGCTTTAAATTGAAATTTAATTGTTTGAATGATAAATTTGTTATTAATAGTAATAATTAATTATCAAATTGTTTGAAGGATATTAGTTCCATTACGAAGATTTGATAATTATGTAGGATCTCGTAGCCTTAGACATGGTTGAGGGAGGAAACTTCTACCTTAAGTCTTATAGGAATCTCCTAAACCTATATGGCCAATAAAAGTACCTCAAACCACTATATATGGATTTGTGAGGGTATTCTTAGCCAATGTGTGTGGGTATCAATACTATTATGAAATTTTGATAAGTACAATGGAACTAGGAGTCATTTACATGGTTAAGGGAGGAACAAGCCTTAGGCACTAAATGATGCTTTTAAAGATTCAAGGATAATAGAGATGTTGACACCTCCAACTGCAAGACATGACTTCTCAAGGGGATCCTTGGCCTTAGAATAGAGATATGGGTAGAATTTGCAAGATTTTAAGGACTAGGTATGGGTCTTGGGGCCCTAGACATGGACAAGGGGGGAAATTTGAACTTTTGATCCTAAATGAACTATCTAGGAATCTATGGTCAATAAAGACAATTCAAATGACTATACAAGACCATTTGAGGGTATCCTTGACGTATGAGCTGAGATACCAATTCCATTAGGAGGAACTAAGCAAAAGACATGGGTCTCGATTCCTTTGACATGGTCAATGGAGGAAACCTAGGCCCTAATCCCTAAAGGAACATTATATACACTCAAGGCCCATATCAATGGATTGAATCACCACACATGACCTATCGAGGGAAAATTTCACCTCTTAGTGGGGATGTTAATTACATAAGAAGGATTTGAATAATAGATACGGGTCTCATGATTATGAACATGGTCTACAAATAAAATATTGGCTTTACACCCTAAAAGAAACCTTTATGAATAGAGGGATAATAACAACACCTCAACCCACCACAAATGGCTTCTGAAAGATACCCTTCACCTAATAGTGGGATGCTGATGACATTAAGAAGTTGTTCAACATTATGTATGGGTATTGGAGATGAGAGCGAGGTTGGGGGATAAAACCTAAAACTTAGGCCATAGAGGAAGATTCTAGTTATCTAAGGCTTAGCAAAACAACTTAAGTTACAATATAACACCTCTCAAGGGTATCATTTTCTTTTGAGTGGGGCTAAGGGAGCCATTGGAATATTTTGAGTAGTAGGTATGGATTTCAAGGAATTTTACATGGTTTGGGGAGGAAATGTGGGGATATGACTCCAAATAAATATTATAGGTACTCATGGCCATCAACAATACCTCAAACCACCACCTAAGACCTCTCAAGGTTATCCTTGCCTTCAAGTGGGGATACAAGTGCCATTAGAACATTTTGGATACTAGGTATGAGTCTCTATGCCTTGAACATGATTGAGGAAGGAAAGCTAGGCCTTATTCCGTAAAGTAAAGTTATATGCATTTAAGTTAAAGAACAATTCCTTGGTCAATCACACATGAACCTGTTGACCATATACTTGGTCCAAGTATGTGTATCGGGGCCTTGGACATGATTGGTAGAAAATGCCTGATCCTAATCCACTAACTAGATATTAATGGAATGTAGTTCCAAGAATAATTCCTTGAGCTAAAACACATGACCTCTCAAGAGGATATTGACCTCAAAATGGTGATGTGGATACCATTATTATTTTTTTAGCACAAGGTATTGTTCACAAGGACTTGAACATGGTGGATGGAGGAAACCTGGGCCTTAGGCCCTAAAGGGATATTTTGTGCTTCCAATGCTAATAAAAATGCCTTGCAAAAACATAAATGGCCTCTCAAGGGGATCCTTCACCTTCAATAGAGCATATTGGAACCGTTATGGTATTTTGAGAACTATGTGTAAATATTGAGGCCTAAACTAAGATAGAGTGATGAAACATTAGCCTTAGTCTTAAAATGTAGCCTTTGAAACTCAAGGGCCATGAATAAACCCTTAACGCACCACACATGGCCTCTATGTAGGATATTTGGCCTCTAAGTTGTAATATGGAACCATTAGGAGGTTTTTAGCACCAAGGATGGGTCATGGGACCGCAGACATGGATAATAGAGGAACGTAAGCCTTAGTATCTAAAACAATATTTTAAGTAGCTTATGTCAAGAACAACACCTTAAACCATTGCACTTGATCTCGTTAGAGTACAATTTTCCTCTAAGTTGGGATAAGGGTAGCTAGGGCCAACAACATCACATTGAAACATCACACATGATCTCCTAAGGGTATCCCTAACCACAAAGTGGAGATATGGGTACCATTAGGAGTTTTTGAGAACTAGGTTTAGTTGTTGAGGTATTAACCATGGTTGGTGTAGGAAGCTCATGCATTAGGATATATATGAAACATTTAGGCCTAAAGGTCTAACAATGATGTCTCCAACCACCAAAGATAACCTCTCGAGGGCATATTTGTCCTTATAGTTGGAATATGGGCACTTTTAAGGAGTTTTGGAGCATTGGGTATGGTTCTTAGGGCCCTAGACATGGTTAAGGAATGGGAATTGGGCCTTATGACCTAATGGAAGCTTCTATGTATCTATAGCCAAGAACGACATGTTGAACAACTACAATTGACCTTTCCACTGTATCTTTGGCCTCTTAGGGTGGTTTTTGTGGCACTGAGAGAATTTTAAGACTAATTATAGGTGTCAACACCTTGGAAATGGTTGGGGAGAAAAGAGTGGGACTTAGTTCCTTGAAGGAAATTTAGGCATCTTTGGCTAAGAGCAATGCCTACAACCACCACGCATGACCTCCCAAGAGAAGATTATTTATCTATGTGGAGATATTAGTGCCATTATAATTTTTTGAGAACCTGGTATGGGTATTGGGTTCCCTAGACATGCTTGAGGGAGAAAAATTGGGCCTTTATCCTTGAAAAACCCTTTTAAGAATCCTTGGCCAAGAAGAACAACTTGAACAAACACACATGGATTATTGAGAGTATCTTTAGTGTTTGAGTAGAGATGTCTATGCCATTAGATTGTTTTGAATAGTAGAGATGTTGATGCTTTTAAAGATTCAAGGATAATAGAGAACTGCATCGATTCTTTAGACTTCGCTTCTCTAACTGCACATTTCTGAACTTCGCTTCATCAAAATTGTGCTAACTTGGGCCATGCCCAACACCTCAAAATTGAGATATGTGTGCCATTAAGAGTTTTTTAGCACTAGGTATGAGTACTAGGACCTTGGACATGGACGTGGTTATAATCCATCAATTATAATTCCTCAAAGCACCTTTCATGACTTCGCAGGGGTATCCATTGTACTATGTATCTAATTCTTATGGCCTTGGGGGATTCGACATGGTTAGTGGAGGATAATTGAACCTTTGCCCCTAAAGGAATCTTGTAGCCATCTAGGGGTAAAAATTTTGCCTCCACCAACCACACACAACCTCCTAATTTGTATAATTGGCCCATGATTGAGGATGTTGTTACCGTTTTGTGGTGTTAAGTAGTATGTACATGTCTTAATCCCTTGGGAATTATGTTCCATGGAAGAAGACCATGTTTTTGGACTTAAAGAAATCGTTGAGGCATCTAGAGCCATGAACACTACCTAAAAGCACCAGTGATTACTTCGTAGGGTTATATATAGCACTATGTATATAGGTCTTGTGGCCTTGGGGCCTTACACATAGTTAGTGGAGGTGACCTCAATCTCGAGTTCTAAATAATTCTTCTATCCATCTAAGTCTAAGAATCTTTCCTCCACTAAAAACACATGGCCTCTTGAGGGTATCATTGGCCTATGATTGATTATGTCAGTTCCACTATGTGGTTTGAGTAGTATCTACATGTATCAGGGCCCTGGGAATGATATTTTAGGGGAAAAAACTATGTGTTTGGCCCTAAAGAAACAATTAGGAAATCTAGAGGGATGAAAAATTCCTAGAGCACCATGCATGACCTTGCATGGATATACATGCCAATATGTATCCATGTCTTGGGGCCTTGGGGCCTTGGACATGGTTAAGGGAGGAGACTTTAACCTCCATCCCTAAAGCAATCTTATGGCCATCCAAAGCTAGAAAGGTCACCTCAACCAACCACACATGGCCTCTTTAGGGTGTCATTGTTATATGATTGAGTATATTAACACCATTATATGGTTTTGAGAAGTACGTACGTGCCTTAGGACCTTGAGAATGATTCTCTAAAGAACAAGACCATGTCTTTGGACCTAAATAAACCATTGAGGAATCTAAAGCCATGGACAATGCCTCAAATAACCATGCATGAATTTGAAAGGGTATCCATCGAACTTTGTATCTAGGTCTTGGGGCCTTGAGGTCTTGAACATGGTCAATGGAAGAAACCTGAACCTTGGGCCTTAAAATGTCTTTTATCCATCCAAGGCTAAGAAGGTTTCCTCCACCAACCACACATGGTCTTGTGATACCAAACACACATGGCCTCATTGGCATATGATTAAATATGACAATTCCATTATGCAGGTTTGAAAAATATGTATGTGTCTTGATGCCCTCGGAATGACATTCTAGGGGAAAGATCATGTCATTGGCCCTAAAAAAAACCATTGAGGCATCCAAAAGCATGAACAATGCCTTAAAGCATCATGTGTGAATTCGCAAGGGTATCCATGTCACTATGTATCTAAGTCTTGGGGACTTGGGGGATTGGACAAGGTCATGGGAGGAGGCATGAAGATCAATCCCTAAAGGAATATTTTAGCCATCAAGGGATAAGAAGGTTCTATCCACCAACAACACATGAACTTTTGAGGGTCATTGGCCTATTATTGAGGATGTCAGTGAAATTAGGGTGTTTTGAGGAGTATGTACATGTCTTGAGGTGTTGGGAATGAATTTTTAGGGAGGAATATCATGATTTTTGCCCTAAATAAATCATTGAGGATTCCAGACCCATGAAAAAATCCTCTAACAACCACACATGACTTTGCAGGGGTATCCATGACACTACATATCTAGGTCTTGTGGCTTTAAGGGCTTTGACATGGTTAATAAAAGAGACCTAAACATAGGGCCCTAAAGGAAGCTTTTAGAATTGGCTTATGATTGAGGATGTTAGTACAATTAGATTATTTTGAGTAATATCTACTTGTGTCAAGGCATTGGGAATGATATTCTAGTGGAAAGAGCATGCCTTTATCATTAAAGAAACCATTGAGGCATCCAAAACCATGAACAATTCCTTAAAGCACCATGCATGACTTTGAAAGGGTGTCCATGGAACTATGCATCCAAGTCTTGGGGATTGGGGGGATTGGACATTGTCATGGGAGGAGGCATGAAGCTCAATCCATAAAGGAAAATTCTATCCATCTAGGGCTAAGAAGGTTGTCTCCATCATCAACACATGGCCTTTTGAGGGTATCATTGGCCTGTGATTGAGGATGTTAGGGAAATTAGGTGGTTTTGATAATTATGTACACGTCTCAGTGTGTTGGGACTGAATTTCTAGGGAGGAAGACCATGCTTTTGGTTGTAAATAAATTATTGAGGCATCTAGATCCATGAATAATGCCTCTACGAACTACACATGACTTTGTAGGGGTATCCATGGCACTATGTATCTAGGTCTTGTGGCTATGGCCTTAACATGGTGAGTAGAAGAGAGTTGAACATAGGGCCCTAAAGGTAGCTTCTAGCCATCCATGGCTAAGAAGGTTACCTCCACCAACCACACATAGCCTCTTAAATGTATCAATGGTCTTGATTGGGGATGTTGATGCCATTAGGTGGTTTTGAGCAATACACACATATCTTGGGGCTTTAGGAATGACATTCTATAGAATAAGACCATGCATTTAACCCCAAAGAAATCATTTAGGAATCCAATTAATCCATTAAGAAAGCCACAAATCACCATTCCTAGATTCATAGAGTATCCATGGTGCTATGCATCCAAGTCATTGGGACTTGGGGCATTGGATGTGGTCAAGGGAGGAGAAATCAACCTTAGGCCCTAAAGAAATCTTCTATCCATCTAGGGATAAGAAGGATACCTAAAACTACCACACATGACCCAATGAAGGTAGCATTGGCTTATGATAGAGGATTTTAGTGCAATGAGATGGTTTTGAGTAATATCTACGTGTGTCAAGGCCTTGTGAAAGATATTATAGTGAAGAAGACTATGTGTTTGTCCTTAAATTAATTACTGGGGCATTTAGAGCCTTTAACAATGCATTAAGGCATCATGCATGACTTTTTAGGGGTATACATGGCACTATGCATCTAGGTTGTTGGCCTTGGGGCCTTGGACATTGTCAGCAGAAGACACCTGATCCTCAATCCCTAAAGTAATATTCTATCCATCTAAGGAAAAGAAGGTGGTATCCACCAACAACGCATGGCCTCTTGAGTGTGTATTATTAGCATATGATTGAGGATGTTAATGAAATTAAGTTGTTTTGAGAAATATGTAGGTGTCTCAGGGACTTGAGAATGATGTTCTAGGGAAGAGGACCATGCCTTTGGCCCTAAATAAATTGTTGAGGCATTCAAAGCCATGAAAATTGCCTCAAAGCACCATGCATGACATTGGAGTGGTATCTATGGCACTATGTATCTGGCATGTATCTGGGTCTTGTAGCCATGGGGCCTTGGACATGGTTAGTGGAGGAGACCTAAACCTGAGGCTCTAAATGAAGTTTCTAAACATCTAAAACTATGTAGGTTTCCTCCACCAACCACAAATGGCCTATTGAGGATATCACTAGCCTATGATTCAGTATGTTGGTGTCATTAGGTGGTTTTGAGAATTATGAAGGTGTCATAGGGACTTTAGAATGGCATTATAGGGATGAATACCATGCCTTTGGCTCTAAAGAAACCATTTAGGCATCTAGAGACATGCATAATTACTTAAAGAATCGCACATGATTTTCCATGGGTATCCATGGTTCTATGTACCTAGGTCTTATGATCTTAGGGCCTTGGACATGGTAATGGAATATTCTAACCATGTAGGGATAAGAAGGTTTCCTCCACCAACAACAGGTGATGTTGTAGGGGCATTATTGACCTATGATTGACGGTGTTTGTGCCATTATGTGGTTTTGATAAATATGTATGTGTCCTAGGGAATTGGGAATACTTTCCATGGAAGAATACCATGCCTTTGTCCCTGAAGAAACCATTGAGGCATCCATAGCCATGATCAATGCCTTAAATCACCATTGGCATTTAATTACAAAAATTCATGCCATTAGGGGATTTTAAACACTAATAATAGGACTCAAGGCCTATGACACCATTAAGAAAAGAAATCATAATTTCCTAAAGGAATATTCTAGTCATCTACATCCAAGAGCAATGCCTTTAACTACCACACATGACCTCTTAATCGATTCACTTGCATTTGAGTGGTGATATGGATTCTATTAGAACTTTTTGAGCTCTAGGTATTGATCTCGAGTACCTTGACATGGTTTGGGTAGGAAAATTGGGCCTTAATCCCTAAATGAATATCCTATCCATCTAAGGCAAAGGACACCACAAACTAGCACGCATGGCCTCTACATGGGTATATGTATGGCATTAGGTGGTTTTCAACAGTAGATATAATTCATGGGGCCCTGGAGATGATCAAGAGATGAATCCCATGTCTTATAACTAACATAATTTTTAAGACATCTAATTCCTAAAGGATGCATTGAAGTAGCACACTTGACCTCCAACAAAATCCTTTCCCTCCAAGTGGATCTTTTAGCTCCTTTAGAAGGTTCACATAATTAGGTATGGACCTTGGGTCCTTTACAGGTTCATGGATGGAAACCAACGCGATGACCACTAAAATAAGCTTCTAGGAATCCAAGTATCAAGGGGAATTTGTAAGCTGAGGGTATTGTCAATCTCTTACCAGAAGACTACAATGGCTTCTTCACACAGGCACTTAAATACTCGTATACCCTCTAGAAGACTTTGGTGAAGAATACCATGCCTTTGGCCCTAAAGAAATAGTTGAGGCATCCAAATCCATGAGCATTGCCTTGAAGCACAATGCATGGATTTGCAACGATATCTATGGCACTATGTATCTAGATCTTATGGCCTTGGGGCCTTGGACATGGTTAATGGAGGAGACCTAAACCTCTGAATGTAAAAGAATATTCTAGCCATATAGGGTTAAGTAGGTTTCCTCCACCAGCCACACATGGCCTGCTAAGGGTGCCATTGGCCTATGATTTCGAATGTGGGTTCCGTTAGGTTTCTTTTATAATTATGTAGGTGTCTTGGGGTCTTGGGAAAGACATTTCAAGGAAGAAGATCATGCCTTTGGTCCTAGATAAACTACTGAGACATCTAGATCCATGAATAATGCCTCAAAGAACAACAAATGAATTTGCATCGATATCAATGGTGATATATATCTAGGTCTTGTAGTCTTGGGGACTTGGATATGGTCAATGGAGGAGACCTAAACCTTGATCCCTAAAGGAATATTTTATCCATCCAAGGCTAAGAATTCCTCCATTAATAACACATGAGCTCTTGAGGGTATCATTGGCCTATGATTGATGGTATATGTGCCATTAGGTGGTTTCGAGCAATATGTACCTATCCTAGGGCCTTGGTACCATTGAGAAATCAAGATCCATGAAAAATACCTCAAAGCACCACTCATGACTTCGCAAGGGTATCCAAATAGAATTAAAAAT
Source organism: Larix kaempferi (assembly GCA_027924585.1). Lineage (NCBI taxonomy): Eukaryota > Viridiplantae > Streptophyta > Pinopsida > Pinales > Pinaceae > Larix > Larix kaempferi. The sequence goes on along the minus strand of BSBM01000456.1, from coordinate 31,708,537 downwards.
GAGAAATATGTCCAATATGTTTGGTACCTAAGCCTTACCAACCCAATTGTTTCTCTAAATAGAGTTTAGCATCAATTGGGTATGTCGATCAAGCCCACTTCTTCCTTCTTGTGAGTAAAGTAATTTGATAACGATGTCCACCTATTCTTTACTCATAGGATCTACCAACAAGGGTTTTCTTTCCAATCTATAATAATTTTTTTAATTTAACCTCAACACCAATCACCAAATTCATACAAGATTTATGCATTTTCAATGTATTCAAAAATATTTTAGCCTTGTCACATTAATAGCTTTTCGCCACTTGTATAGAGGGGGATGTAACTAGGGTTTGAGTGAGAAGAGGAGTATGATAAGGGTCTATACCATGGACTCTCTCTTTCACAAGAATGCATGAATATTAATGTTATATATATAGTTTTTATGACTATGAAATAAACCGTGAAAGTTAGTATGCACATAAACATTACTGCTCATGAAAGAGCACACAAACTAAAAGATATAGTGCTTTATAATCACTAATCCAAATATATAAATAAAACCAAAAGAAAAAAGGAACTCCAAAAACATAACCAGAGATAAATCCTTCAACAAAGCTCCAAAAGAGATTAAAATGGGAACTAGGTCAAAACCCTAGCCCTTGTAAAGGCCACCCAACAAAGGCGTTTTGCACAAATCTAAAGCTCCACGCTAGAGAGCTTCAAGCACTACACACCTAGTCTTTCTACCAGGCCACACCGCAAAGAGCATAGAATGCCAAAAACCTAGCCTCCGCTGCCGGAAAACCGCACCAGACGCCCCCTTCAAAAGAGGTGCCGTCGAACCAAGTCCAAATTGCCTCCACCGTCGAGGAAGAATTGTCCCAGCAGATGAACCTCCATCGAACCATGTCCAGATCACCACCACCACCGTCAAGGAAAACTTCCATTCCGCTCCCACCATTAAATAAATCACCCTTGGAGAGCTCCTATTCCACTGACAGAAGCCGCCGTTGTTTACAGAGGAGAGGGGAAAGCGGAGAAGGAGGCTAGGGTTACTACCCTAACCGTCTGAACAAAACCTAAACTGTGTAAACCTAAAGAAGTGAATTGCGCTCAATTTTTTTTATCATCATAAAAATTTCAATTCAGAGGGTATCGTGTTGAAATTCCAGGCCTGGATGAGATTAGCTGCAGCAGGAGGAACCCTGGTTTGATGGAATGCAGAGGAGGTTGGGGAATTCTTGCCGATGAGATCTTGTGGGTCTTTGCTTTTGTGTAAGGTAATATTATATAAAATTAAAAGCAGGTGCAATACAAAAACCCAATAACCTCCTTTATTCTACATTTTTCGAAAATAATGCGTCTGATTCTCTCTGTTTAAAGCTATGGTGGGTAGAAAAAGGCTCTAACCATGGCAGTTTGCAACAATTTTTTGAATTAAATCATAAACTTCATCCATGGCGGTAGCAAGAGAGAGAACACACTAGTGCTACTTCTATCCCTAATCTAGGCTAGGTTTTTTCTTTCAACAGAGAACCCATCTCAGTTCGGAAAGAAATCGAAGGTGAAAATTTCCTCTAGATTTCTGGGAAATGGAATCCGCTGGAATGTTCTAGTCGCATATATATTACAGTCCAATAACATAAATGGAATTAACCCTCTCGCCAAAGATTCCAGTTGATGATCTCTTTGAACAGGAGAACACGGGCATAAACTTTGATGCATATGAAGACATTCCCGTGGAGACAAGCGGAGACAACGGTACATCCTCCTGTGAATACTTTATTGAAATTGATATGGGTGAGGCCCTAAATCTTTGTATCAAGAGGTGCAAGTTTTCCAAGCTGAATCTTATGCATAAATATGCGATAGCTATTTTGCTAGTTGTTCGTGATTTGATGGTGTGTTCCCAGAATGAGTCTAGCAAGATGGCTGCATTTTGTTTTTCCATTATATCTATTGAGGAGCAATCCACCACTGAGGTCCTGTGCGGGGAAGAAGACTTTCCCTTTGGCTCTTATTCTGTCATCAACAAGAGAATTGTCTTTCCAGGTGAGATTCGTGGAAGAACCAGGAAACTCTTAGATCTTCTATGATGCTTTGCCTCCTTTTTCAGAGTTTTGGTATGAAACATCGATTGGGACTTTTCTATAGTTTATTGATTGAATTCATGGCATAATCCTTTGATGGAAATTTTGTATGAAACATTTGTTCCTGTTTTGAATACATTAATCCTTTATGTTTGTGTACAGTCAGAAAATCAACTATTCGACTCGTTGAGAATATTGGAGTTAATGCAACTTTCTGTCAACATTCTAAAGGTATAGCTTTTTTATTGTTAAGTCAATAACTCAAGTTGTTTTTGTACCCAGTGCATAACAAAGTTGTTTATTAATGGTGATCTGAGCACCAAGGTAATATTGGTCCATATTTCCCAGTGTGGCTCTATGAATAGGGTTTCTCACCTTGTTGCATGTAAACTGCTTGTGAAAGGACATTATAATCTACATTATTTCCCCTGTATGAACTCATGCTATTCAAGATTATGTATTGTGCTTATCAAAACTCTAGTGGTTTTAACTTAAACTAATTTGACTACATGGGAATTTAGTTGGAGGTTTTTCAGTGTTTAATGTAAATATGGTGTGATTCCATCTAATTGCAATATGCGATAAATTTCCATTGAGCATCACTTCAAAGATCAAACTATCTGTTTGACTGTGTTTTGTCCCTTGTGTACTGTATTTCATACTGTTGAATGTAATTCATAAAAATGGTCAAATTCAATATGCTATGTTAATACATTGATTGAGTTTTGGGGTTCTGTTGAGGCTTGTCTTGCTAGAATATTTTTAAGGGCGTTGCTTCTTAATATTGTTATCTATATCTATGTACAATTGATGATTGGGTTTCATAAAGGTATTTTCTCTTTGAGTTTTATTTTGAGGGATGGATTCTAACCATGAAAATAAATCAGACATTTCTTTTCAATGCTTTGCTCTATTTCCATGCAACTGCTATTTTGTGATTTCAATTTATTTTGATTTGTTGTTTAAGTGCATGATTTGATATGCAGTAATTTTTTGTTGTTGTCAGGCACCTCTCTAGACTCTATTTCACCAGAAGCTCTCAAAGATGATTATGGTGTACCTTATCCTCCACTTGATGAGGGTTCCTTTTTCACAGCTTAGGCCACATCATTAAAATGTCTCAGGTAATTCTGAACACTGTGTAAACTTCCCTTGCTTTTAGCCAAAGCACGAATGATTTTCATTCAAGCATATAAGCAATTCATTGCTATGTACAATGGCTAAAAGATAGAAAGTATAGTGATGCTTCGTAAATTATTGGAGAATGTAATTGTTTCCTTTAGATAAAAGATGAATGCATGTTATTTGAGAGATGAGATTATTGTTTATTCTGATGCTATTTTTTTCATTGGATAATGCTCGTGCTTAAAGAACTTTGATGGAATGGACGAAGATGGAAGTAATTCGTTTGTTCTTTTCTTGTTTTTGATTTTATTTGGTTACCGTCGCTATGGATTGAATCTCTTATCATGCTTCTAGTTGTTTAAGATGGTGATACGTTTGTTTCAACTCTGATGTTTAATTTGTTTTGTGTTTGTGATTATTGCTCATTTTTTATTTCCATTGTGATATAGATACTCAAATTATCAGTGGACATGACACAAATGGAGATGCTGGTTACAATGGAAAACAATGCATAATGACACGTTACAGTAATGGCAAGAAATCTATTCAACAAAGCAATACGATAAGGAAAAGTGCAATCAGTGGCAAGCAAGGAGCCCTATAAGATAAGAAGGCAATAGGAACATAAGGTCACATATTCAAAAGTTGAAGAATTATGATCATAGACATTCAATTCGTATTTCAAATGATGGAGATTCCATTTCTATGCCTGTTAGGAATACGAGTGGAATTCCTGAGCAGAATGAACATAGGGACAATGTCCATCAGTGCACTGATCCAACAAAGAATCGAATATGGGCTAGTTCTCTTCCACCTCGTAATGTGAGTGGCTCAATCCCTTGTTTTCTACAAGATAATTTATAACATATGTATATTTAACCACCACATATGAACGGAGACAATAGATGACGTATGTTGAGACAGGCTAACCTCATACTCTTGTAGAAAGTCCTATAGCCCTGCTTGAAGTTACTAATAAGCACTTGTTGTACTGGTATTAACATAGTCGACATTGCCTCACAGAATTGGGAAATTTTAGTATAGAGAACAATGGAAGTGTATATGTAATTAGGTATTGAATCTAAAAACTCAGTCTAATGCTTTTTGTTTTTCAGAAGCCAATGTCTTCAATCAATGTATCTGTAAAGGTTGAGGCTTCTAAGAGAGCTTCAAGAGCGATACCAACAAGCAGAAATTGGTATTTAATCATCCCTTCCTTATTTTATCGATGGTATGAATTTATGCAAAATGTGTGATTAAAGTATGACCTAACTTCACACTTGTTCCTTTTGCAGCAAAGAGGCAACGCATTGTGCAAGTAATGGATCTGCAAGACCTCCCTAAAACTGGCCATAATTTTGTAAAATCGTTGCAAGCTAAACTAGGGTCACATAATAGGCAGTGGTTCATTAATCACAATTTGAAGATTACTGTGAGGTGCAGTGGGAAGCTTAACATGTTGATAATGCATAAGTAATTGTATATTATGGCTTAGCTCATTGAAGCTGAGATACAAACTATAGTAATAAATGAAACATTTTTTTTATAATTATAAGTTGTTTTGGAACAACATTATGTTTTTTATTATGTCGGTTTAATGTATTGAATTATTGCTTTTTTAATGATGGATTAATATCAAATAAATTATAATACAATGTTATCATACACATATTTTAATCATCTTAATAATTTAATATATATATATATAAAATGTGATTTATATTTTTTTTGTATCATTTATTATTTTATGGTGCTTTGCACTACTTGTTATTTTATGGGGCTTTGCACCATACACAAGTATAATAATAAAATAATAATAATAATTTTGGTGTTTTGCACCACAAAGTCTCAATACACCTAGGATTAGTTTTGGTGATTTGCACCATACACCATGGAATGCCATATATTCATTTAGCACCAAAAACAACTTTTTTACAAACACCACTTTTGCACCATAAATCTTAGCACCACTTGCGTATCCCCACATTATCACCACTTTTGCACCACTATTTGAAAAGTGAGGATTTCTCAAATCCTTCACAAATAGTGGTGCTAATGTGAGGCTAAAATGCCCTTTTTCTTGTAGTGGGGACATCTGGTCCATCGTCGCTAGAAGCATGTACTTAAGGGGAGTTACTCATCCACACTGCCAAATCATATACTGTTGCTTCAGATGATTAAGGTGGAACATAGTTGTAATGGACAAAATAATTTCTAATATGGACCGATAAATCATAGAAAAAAATGATTGTACCATACATTTCTCATATGGACCGACCATTTTGAGATGTAATGAATTCATAAGTCTCTAATGTATCAATGGAAATCGAAAGACAAAATTAAGTGACAAGGGATTGAATCATTTTTACCCCGATGCCTGCTTTGAACTGAGCTTCCCATGTCCTCGGATGCTATTTATAAGATAAACAATTTTAGATGCCATACAAATATATACAATTATCAGTGCAGCAAGGATTTTACCCAAGAAGACAAGTAGAAAAAGTTGATAGAGATCATATATATATAAGGAACCTTTTTTAACTTACTCGATCGAGAGAGCCATGCCAGGAGGATAAGAAGCTTATGTTGTTCTCGGGAGGCTCCTTTTACACCCATTTATGGCTGTTATCTGTTGCCACTTTTCATATCGTAAATTGAAATTGCTTTAATTGTGCAAAAGAAATATTTATGTAAGAGGAGACAAAATGATATATTTGAAGCGATATATCATTCTTCAATGTAGATAATTTATAATATATCTTACAACTGCAGTACATCAATCATTCTTATTAAGTTATAAGCTGCATGATGCAAGAAAATTTGATCATGTTCCTAGTAAGAAGATCTACAATTATAATTATATATTGTGCAAATTTACAACTTGAAATCGAAGCAAGTTGTTTTCTTATATCTCAACTATGATATGTTCGAGGAAAGTCCAGTAATTTGACTGTTCTCCCTGGAATTCATTGGTTTTCTGCCATGTTGCTACTAGCATCAGTGCTCTCACATCTGTATTGATTGACGGGGTTGTGTGGAGATAGGATTTCAGGGGGCATCGCTATGTTGGGCTTCACAAGATATTTATTCAGCGTTGTCTTTGTTTGTCTTCTGTTTTTAGTAAATACGGCACACCACCCAACCGTCCTCCTGAAAATCGATAGATCAGAAATATGAGACCCTCAGTATATTTTCCCTTCTTTCCTTATTAAATCCCATGAATTAATCATACTTAAAATTCTATAGAATTTGATGGGTGGTGGCAAGGAAATGACTCGCATTGGCCTCTAGAATTTCTAGAAGATAATATTCTTTCATTACCCATTTTGTTTTGTGTCCACGAGGGGCTCACCCTCTGTAGAATACGATTGTTTTTCTCGTTCCAATTAGATTGAAGTTCATATATATAACTTTATCTCGACCTCATAAAATACAATTCAAAAAATTCGTTGGTCCTGCTCATAAAAACAATTGACCTCTTTAACATTTAGAGAACATAAATACAACATGGGAGATAAACAATATTCATAAACATGTTTCATATATACTTCAGTGATAGATCAGCAACAACCACATTTTTAAATGTGGTTAATATTGCACAATCGATCTATATCAACCATAATCACACATTTAAAAGTGGTTGATATTCTTCGATCTGCAAATACCAACCACATTTAAAAATGTGATTAAAAATGTTATTTGAAAATAAAAATGAAAAAAAAGCTAAATTAAAATATTAATAATAAAATTAAATAAATAAATAAAAATAAACTAAATAAAAATAAATAAAAATAAAGTGAATTAAATAATTATTATGTTACAACTTTATTGATTTGTATATATAATTGCATGTGCAATTTAGGTGCTTAGGGAAGCGTGGTAATACAAGAGTAGTTTAAATTTGCTTAACAAAATACTCACTTTCAAAGTTTTGGCTTAAGGGCTTCCTTCCATCAATCATTTTATGTATATAAGTTATTTAATGTGAGTTGAATGAATAATAGAAGAAGAAACCTATGAGAAACCTAAAGTGTAAAATGTGCTAGTGTTATAAATATGAATTCATGTTAACATAGGATTTCCACCACAAATATAGAAATATTACTGATAAGTCATAGAACTTTGTATAGATGATTAAGTGTAATTATTTCATCTATAGATAGGTATTTAAGCATGATCCAAGTGCTATCATTGATTTTTCAAAAATAACCTCTCAAACAAAAAGCAAACAAAAAACTTGGAAAACTTGCAAATGTCAAATCTATCGTTGAAAAATCATAACAATCAAACAAACTTCAAAGCGTGAGAAAGTAAAAACAAAAATATAGAAAAGTGCAAAAACTTATCTAATCGAAATGAGCTAAATGTATATAAGCCATGAATAAACCAGCATCCCAACAAGGAAAAATGTGTATACCAAAATCTTAACATATTGCAAGTCAAAATAGAAAGGAAGAACTAGATTCTGAAGGATATAATGAATAGTAAATTTGAACTCTTGTCCATAATAAATCCACTTTTTACATAAAAATTTGTTCTTTCCTTTGAAGTAAAATTGTGATAAATATTCCTTTCACTAACGCATGTGATGTTAAACTAATCAATCCTTTTCATTAAAATCTAACAATACAAAGGAATGTAAAATAAAAATGAAAAATAAACCCTATAATAAATGTTCGATTTCAAAACAGAATTTCTACATTAATTAAATTACACAACAAAAGGGATTAAAAAGACTAAAAAGTGATGTGTAATCAAAATCTTTCTCATCTTAAAGTATCCTTACTTAGAAAATGGATTACACTAAACATTTCACAACTGAGTCCTTACGATTATAAATTGATGATTTAAAGATAAGACTTAAAAAGAAATGTTTAATAAATGTAATTACAAGCAAGATGATAAATAACCAAGAAAGGAGAAAGGTAAAGTAAAACTTCCCTGAATGCATCCTGATGATGTCTCGTTTTCAGCTTGACATTAACGTATCATTTCATAATTGCATTATTCGATTGGACAAAAGAGAGGTACTTGTGAAAGAAGCAAACAAAAACTAATTAATTTACTTCTAAACATATTATAAACTACATTGTTTATTGAAACTATGTTAAATCAAATTGCCAATGTAGCCATCGAAATGTCTTCAATCCTGGAAGAAAAATAAAATTACCAATCAATAACCATAGATAAAATGTCTAGCAGTGTCGAATAAAAAGTAATGGATTGTTGTTACCACCTTGATCTTGATTCACAAATAAGGAGAGCATAGTCTTACCATTTTCTGGAAATTTCTTAAAATAAGAATCTTCCATCCAATCTGCAATCCTATCATGAAACTCAAAATGAAAACTATAACTTTGTTGGATAAAACTCATGGATAGTAAACACATCGTATGAGAATCAATGGGAAGAATCAGATTGTTGATGTTAGTCATGTTGTTAATTGAAAGAATTGGTTCCATATGTGAAATAAAATCATAAGAATTTGGTATAACTGTTGGACAAATTCAAAGTGTCATGATATTGAAAAAAATTCTTTTCATATCAGAATCAAGAAATATAAAGTTGTGACAATCCAAATTTCAATAGAAAAACATATTATCGTTAGTTCGATTGCCACTAACATGACCAATTATGTTACGTCTCTCATGCATAAACAAATGATTTTGATGATTAAAATAATTTTGTGTTTTAGCAATATTAGATGAAATGATTGGATAAAAAATTGTTCCAACATGAATGTCTTGAAGTGCACTTTCTTCTGCCTTGAAAGACTGAAATGAAAGGCATTCAGATGATTCAAAAAATCCCAATTTATTACCTTCATGCTTGATAGGTAAAATACCAACACTCAATATATCATAAGAATCATATTCTAAAGGCATAATGCTAGATAAAATAGACAAAATCTGATGTGCATCAAAATCCACAAATAAATCAAGATATATAGAGTAGAAGGACATAGAAACAAGAAAACAAAATGAATCCCTCAAATTGGAAATATTGCTAACAATGAAGTTTTCAATAGACTCATTTTTTTCTTACTTCGTCATTTTTATTGCAATTTTGTGATAAACTATGAAGTATGTCATAAGAAGTTTGTTTAGGATTGATACATCCATTATCGCAAAGAGAATCTGAATCTTTAATCATTGTATGATCATTTGAAACCTCCTCATGTATGATTGGCAAATCAAAACTTTCGTGAACAATGTCTTGGAAAGTATCTGTCCTTTCTTCTAAACAAAGTAGAATTTGTTGATCAAGATTAATAATTTCCTCTTCAATTTGATTATAAGTATGTCTAATTTTCTCTATACATAGGATCATTAACAACATATTTGTGTTCATTAGTAATCGAATCTGAGAACAAATTACAACAATAATCAGGAGAAGATGAAAAGGAATTTTGATTTATATGAATCAATTCTTTTTGACCAATATCTGTAATAGTAGAAGATTGAACATTTATAGCAAAATTAAAAAATTGTTGCTCAAAAGAATAATTAGTTTCCCCGTCTATATGAATAAACTCATTCTTAATTTGTCCTTCCCTTTTGGCTCCTTGATGGAAGCTTTACATACCATAAAATCCAAATTTTCTATGAAAGAAGTACCCATCTCACCTATGGGAAAAATTGATGAAAAATAATTTTCAAAAGAATAAGACATATTTTTCACTTCCACTCTTTCAACTTGCAGTTGGGTAGAAACTATAGATTCCAATTTTTCAGGAATAGGAGTTTCTAAATCAAAGATAGGAAAGGATGGAGTGGAAATATCTTAGGGAGTTGGCAAATAGTTTCTTGAAATATCTTCTTGATTAACTAGTGAATAGAATTAAGTTTGTAGATGAATGTCATGATATATATTGAACTTATCATATACAACTACTATACAACTTGATTTTGTTGAATGAGAGGGGAACAAGAAGTTGAAACAACATTAAGAAGATCAAATTCAAAAGGAAAATCACTAAGACGAAACTTATAAAAAACATGATTGATTCTTGTCAAAAGGTTTTTTGGAGATTGATCTTTCTTGATTTGTAAATCCTTCAATTCATCACATAATTTATCATAATCACAAACGTCAAATGAATCTAAAAATTCATCCACAAATTGAAACCAAGAGTAAATAAAGTTGACCGGAAAATATTCAAACGAGTATTTAATTCATCCTCTAAAAGTGAGAGAAAACAATATGCATAAAATATTAAGATCAATGATATTGTACTTGATGCACCTACACCAAAATTTATAAAGATGATCTTTTGTAGATGTCTTCCCTTCACCATCAAATTTAAGTTTTGACAATCTAGAGAAATTGTCTCACTGTGAATGCTATCTGATGGAATATTAAAAACACATTCCCATATAGGGATTTGGGCAGGATCCATCGACTATCATGATAATGGAAAGAATGACACAAGTTAGGTTGGCTTGTCATCCAACCTACCTTCTAGTACATTTTATGACACCACAAAGGGATAAGATATAAAAGTGAAATGTTGTGGGCTGAAGGATAAATGGAATAATTCATATAATTGAAATTAAAATTATTAACAATTCATGTTTACCTCAACCCTCCTTCTAGTGCCATTTGTTGATGGTTCGATCTGACCGGTCGTCAACGTAAGAGAGATAACCTGATCCAAGGTGCTAAGTAGACCCTTAGTCATTTGGTATAGCTATCCAAGGTTCTAAGTGGGCCCCATTGCCACTAAATATATTTCTCTTTGAAAAGAGACTTTTGTGGAAGCTTTGCTAAACCCTAAATGCAGTCCTATTTGATCATGCAAATGAAACCCTATATCTAATCCAATATCCTATCTAAAGCTTTCAATTAAACTAATAGATAAATCTGTTCTATAGAACAAAATCAGAAAAAAAAAGAAGAGAAGAAAACCTATCCTTAATAGGAGCCTAAAAATCTAAGTTTAATCGGTTCATAAAAATATGAATTGTGTTGTAAATTAATCAAGAACAAAATCTGGATTTACTCACAACTTATTAAATAATTAAAGACTTAGCAAATGTATAATTAACCAACGTAGATCCATCTTAAACCTGTATCTATCAGGGATCCAATTTCTTGAGGTGTATTTATTTTTTTAAATTTAAACTCAAGAAATTTAATCTCTCTTGATAGATCTGGGTTTAAATTTTAATTTGAACAGACATGGATTTTTTTTAAATACTTCCCATAATTTTACTTTTTTTAACATTTTAATTAATAGCCGACAATACATTTTACTATTTTACTTTTCATCGCATTTTACTTTTTTACTTTTCATTATATACTTTCCATTACATTTTTTTTTTTTACACGTCTATGTATTATATAGCCTAGGATTTAATTCAAACTAAAATACACGTCCTTTTATTAATCGCCGACATAATATTAATTTTTTTTATTATGTTACAAACTTTATTTATTATGGGCCCACTATAAGGACAAACATAGACAAACTTACAGGATATTCCCCACACTGAACTATAGAGCACCTCTTTGCACTAAATGCAATAAAAAATTATTAATATGATGCAATGTTCAATAATCATTCATATAGAAAATTGAAAAAATTTCAATTGTTATATTCCCCTCAATCATGCGTGGCTTCCATGTCTTCCTTGTGCGGCACTTCACATGGAATTATACCTTAATACGTTTAGATAAGCATGCAAATCATGTTGAATGACCCTTCCCGTCGCTACGTGTCACCTCTAACCTTGAGATCTTGAACTTTCATTGCCTACGTGGCATTCTCAGTAGAAATTGCAAGTCAACACGATTTATTAAGCCGTGAAAACTTCACTTCAACGTAAGGGTGGAATCATAAACATTCACGAAGCTATAATAAAATAATAATCTTTAATTTGGGGAATTATTAATGTGCCTAACTTTCATGTAAAGAGTGTAACTACAAATGCATATCCTCCAAAAGATAACTTGATACAAGAAAATATAATCTCTATTTTAAGGACACTTTTACCCCCTAGATATTTGAGCTAAAAGTGATTGGATGAAATGAAAATATAAATATATATGATTATGTAAACTAACAACTTCACCAAATTCATAAGAAAATCAAGGGATTAAAGAGTGGCCTCAACACTTAATGAAATAAGATGATCTTCTCCTCATAAAGTGTATATATGCCAAATAAAAGGTTATTGCCAAAACTTATTAGTGGAGACTAACATTATAGTCAATCACTTCATTAGAGAATGAAGTTTGTACAATTATACAAGTGATGAAATGCATGTTCCAAATAAGGAATTTCTTAATAATTGACACCATTCCGTCATGTTTCTCAATCTTAATGATCAACTAATTTACATGAACCTAAGCATATATTGCAATTGGGATTCTTAATCATGCTAGTGATGTATTCCTAGCTAAATATTTGGCGATATAAACAATAAGCATCGTAATTTGGGAGAAGAATGATCAAATTTGTAACGAGCAAAATAGCAATAAAATCATTATTTAAACAAAAGTAAGAACTTGATAAAAATTGATAATTTCATTCAAATTCAGATTTATATGCTCGTCTCCAAAATTTGGCATACATTCTTTTAAGGTGCAAAGTGAATTCATATGAGAAAACCTTAATTGAGTCAACTTGATTTTTCCAAAGAATACATAATTATAAAAACTACATAACTTTTAAACAACAGTTCAAAGTTCGTAAAAATAATACATTGTGTTAATCTGCAAACTACAAGCTCTCTTCAACTCTTTAACATGTGCTCTTCTAAGGCACATATTAAACTCTTTAAAATTAAACATTTAGTTAAAATATTTCGATCCGCCAAAATGCTTCGATAGGTTTTTTACGCATGAAAACCAAAACTTGGCATGACTTTCAAAACATCATGTTAATCCAAATTTAAGCAAAACCACGCAAGAAATCAACTTGAATAAGTTCGAGTGAACATGCAAGTGGTATTGAATAAGCAGGGAACAAAAGACTTAAAAGGTGCAACCATATGAGAAAAATGCGACAAAACAACTTGGATTCATGACGCAACAAGATTATTATCAAAATTATGATCATTAAGCATTAAAAGATTCCTTACTTCAATTCAAAACATGCATGTAGTCACACTAGTGGTTTCATTTCAAAAGCAACACATAACCAAGTCATCATCCCATGAAAGATGAACCAAAAAGAATTAATTATAAGAAGCTTGCAAAGTGAAATAACCATAAAAGGAAACTTGTGAAACCATTCCTTCAAATAAAGAGAAACAAAATCAAATACAAGAAGAAGGCATACCTTTTAAAAACGGAAAGGGGGCCTTTATTTTTTGTAAAATTTAAAGGAGTTGTTGAGGACTAAATAATATTATATCCTAAGTTTTTAAGATAAATTAGTGTCGAGACCAATCAACTTATTTGAGGCCTTATTTGGCCTTGATAAAGCCAAAAACTTAGCTTAAACTTAGATCGGTTTCAATTCCATGAAGCATTAGTCACCACCACTACCCTGCATTTCCATGGTCACGTGTCATTTGACACTACTACATTCCTGCATGTATGGTGTATGGTGTGTGTAATATGAACATTTTGCATGTGTTGGAAATTAATTCCAACCGCTACATCATCCCTCGAGCAGTGTGTTCACGTGAATATTAGTTGGTTTAGTTAATGCTATGTAACTTCACTGAGAAGCCAAATCGATAGATGTTTCTAGACCGATCGAGAGAGTTTCAAATATGTATAAAATTGTTTCTGGTTAATGAAATGAATTAAGGAGGTTCATGGAATTGGGCCCATTCACTATCTGCTGCGCCCTTCTTCAATTGGTATCAGAGCGTTGGGTCTGGGCATAACTCCCTCACGAGAGGCCCAGGGTCATGAAAATTTTGTTTGGTTATCTACTGTAGGAGTAGATTAACATAGGAGGTAGGAGTAGAACAAGTTCATTGTTTATGTCTGTGTGCAAAGGTTTTTTTTGTAAACATGATAGTACTGTCTATTAAAGTACTCGAGATAGGGTGGTCGTATTTTGTTAAGAGAATAGCTCTGTGAGTATTTTGAAAGAACCCTCTGTGCATTTGCTTCTCCATATGAGAGCTATTAGTTTGCTGACAAGGAGAAGTTGTAGATCTGTTATGAAGAAGTGTTGTTGAATGAGACGTTTGCTTGCAAATCATTGTTCTAATTGTAGTGTTGAAGAGACCCGTCATTTAATTTGAGAGAGCCATCATCGTGAGTGTTGGGGCCACCGGTTGAAATCTATTGTGAGTTGAGTGAGGAGAGCGCCTGTGCTGAGGGGAGGCACTCCTGTAAGTTGGTGTAAGTGGTGCTTCCTAAGGTATGTGGGGTTTGCTAGGTCCCATGTCTTCCCATCTGCATTCTCTAGTTAGAAATCGCCTTTGTGTGGAGGATTGATGTTCTCCTTCTGTTCTTACCTCTGCTTGCGAGGTAGTTCTGGTGGACGTAGTAGAAGAAAAACCATCTGTGGAGTAATGGAGATGTGGTGCTAGCTGACAACATTTGAGCCGCCATTGGAAAGGGGGGCCATCTGCTACCTAAGAGAAGAGCCTGCGTGCAGCCTGCGAGATCAATTGATGGGTCGTATCCCAAAGGATTGTTGAGAGACCTCATGGGATACTTTGTGTCCTCGATGTGTTTCTGTGCCGTCGAATTTTGCAAATTGCTGATGGAGAGCTCAGTGGCTAGCATAGAAGAATCCATGATTGTGAAGAACGGAGTATATTGTACGTGTTGAATTTGAAGATTAGTATGAAGATCCCGGGGATGCCTTCACTCTCTAGACAGCAAGCACTAAATTTGATTTTGATGTTTTTTCATTAATGGTTTTTTTGTGAAATGAAGATGATTTTCTTTCTTGTATCTGCATATCCTTGAAATTAATTGGCATGCAATGTATTTGAGGTGCATTATTGGTTGTACCCAACACCTCAGTGTTTTTGGTCCAAAAGCCTTATTCATAGGATGGCCTTAGTCATAGGCTTGTTTTCCCAAGGTTGTTGTAAGCCCTCTTTTGGAGGCATAGTTGTAGTGCAGCAACACTGTGTGAATCTCTCATAGACAGAGATCAGTCCAGAGATATGAAATCTTGGACTAAGGGGGAGTAGTTAGTTAGACCAGTTGTAATAGGATTTTTGAAAATCCAAAGAAGAAAGCAGAAGAAAGCCCAAGGAGATTGGAACAACAGAGCATAAAGCAAAATAACAAAGTATTTTGAGATGTAATTGATGGTATGAGAATTGTTGGAATTATGGGAGAGTATTGGAAGATAATTCCAACAACAAGCAACCTATATGTATTGAATGCATATTGAATGTTGTAGTTGCATGAGTAATTGCGGTAGGTGTGGAAACCACGAAACAACTCGAAACCTCTAGAAGCTCTATTGCTATAAATATGTATGCCTATAATGTATTCGGCATTGTATCGAACGGTTCTGGGCTGAAGGCTCCTTAATAAAATAGTGTTAGCCTGAATAAACTTGTGAAGGATGAGCATAAGCTCAGAGTATTTGCATTGTAGCTGCGTTTGATGAAGATGACCAGGTATATTGGTATTGTTTTCTTTCAAAACTATCAATGATAATTGTGTTGTTGCATTTAGCTGCTGATGAACTGTTGAGCCTGTTGTGCATATTTTGATGAAAAATCAATCCTATGTGCTTTGAGGGGGAGAATAACCCTTATCCAGCTGAAGTTGTGATTATGCATTCATATGCCTGTCACTTGTTTACGATTGATGATTCCATTGACTACAAAAATTAGGATGTCCAACACAAGAATACTTTGTTTGAGTTTGTTGTAGCAAACCCCTAGCTGTTGCTTGCCATTTGACCTTTGTTTGTGAAGGGCGAACTCCATATACAAGAGTAAGGGGGAGCTATCATTTTTAGCTGAATCTGGTGTTGGGGCATAGCTAAGCCCACCTGGAAAGCTGCAGCCATGGCCATAACTGAGGCAAAGTATGATGAAGAGAACTTAACTCAAGAAGAGTGAATTGTACTCGAAATGGAAACAAAGTTGATAAATAGTTTGCTTACTGGCAGTGTTAATTTGCATGGACATGAAGATCGAGTGAATGAAATTCCAATTGCTGTTGCAATTGATGAAGAAGCTGAGTTGAGATTTGTTGAGGAATGGTTGGAAAAGCCCATGCTTATTGAAGCCCCTACTACAGTTGAAGAGAATGCAACCAAGAAGGTTGCAAGTACAGTAGTGCAAGCTGCCAGAGAGCAGATAAATGAAGAAAATCATGCTTTATTTAAAATTTTAGTTCTCTGTGTTTGTGCAGGTTTTGATTGCAGTGTTAAAACTGCAAGAGCTAAAGTATTGAAGTTGCCATGTAGCATAAACAAAAAGAAGAAAGTCAAGATGAAATTCATGAAGACTATAGCACATCATTGGTTCAAAGTTGTGCATCATTGGAAAATGAAAAAGAAAATGACTTGGTGTTTCGATGAAGAAAATATTCAAGGAATTTTTGTAGTTTTTTGTTGTTTTGAATTTGCTGTAGCAACCATGTATGTCTTAGTAATTTGAAGCCTTGTTTTTGAAATGATGTTGTTGGCTGAAGCCACTCTTGGATGATATATGAATTTCATGTTGTTTATTGCTGAAAGATTGAATGTTGTTTCTTGAAGGTTGTTGCCTTGTAATCTTTCTTTGTGTGATCCTCCGCCATTGATGTGTGGTTTCTACCTGCAGGGAAGGAAGAGCGTAGAGTGAACCTCCGCCTTCAGTATGCAGTGGAGAAAGGCCTTTGCAGTAGCAGAGCTGCCATAAGTCTCTCCAAGACATGAGAGCAATTTGATGATGAAGACCTGTGAACCAGCAGCAACATTGAAGAAAAAAAATTGAAGTGTTTTGTGATCACATGTAAGAAGCCTAGCTCAGACTTTAGACCAGCAGGCCATGTTTTTTTTTGTAAGTTGTGTAGTTGTAATGTGGCTATTGAAATTAAGGGGGAGTGTTGGAAATTAATTCCAACTGTCACATCATCCCTCGAGCACTGTGTATCGATAGATATTTCTAGACCGATCGAGAGAGTTTCAAATATGTATAAAACTGTTTCTGGTTAATGAAATGAATTAAGGAGGTTCAGGACATTGGGCCCGTTCACTATCCGCTGCGCCCTCCTTCAGCATGGAGCCTTTGAAAGCTCCCTTGGCTCTTTACTATCGCTCACTGTACTTCCCCTTCTGTCTACTGCCAATTTGTGGCCGCATAGGATAGTGAAGTGGCGCACTAGATTAAGAAAATATATTCTTGCATACTTTCAATGAGGTTGATTTTTAGAGTGGCATACCTTCTGAATACCTGCAATGTCCACCAGCATCCTGAAGCAAATCCCTCAAAGGTGGTTTCAATCCTGAAAAAACTATAATTGTATAATGGCTTTATTTGATTTTTAGTTAATGTGACAAAGTCCAAAGTCGGAATTGTCTGTACAATGAAACTTTCTTGGCACACAAATGTGTTGCTTCTTATTATATTTCATAATAGGGAGGGCGAACTTGGTCGTGTTCGGCATGCAGAGGTTGAGTTGGATAATGAGCAGGCTAAGCCTAATTGTGAGTGGCAGCACCATCCTGAGGAGCAGTTGGATAATGACATGCACACTGATCGTGACAATGGGTCTGTGAAGTAGGAGGTTGCATTATCTACTCATCATGCCCTCCCAATTTGTTTGTTCCGCTTTGAGATCCTGTGAAAGTTCCCTCCATGAAAACTGCAAACTGTGAATTAGTGAATCAGGACCAGCCCTCATGAATCTATGGAATATGCTCAAGTTTGTACGTTAAGCATTTTCAAGGAATATCATGTCTAAAGCATGGCTTGCACGTTTAGTTTAGACATGGCTTGCATGTTTAAAACTAAACAGACATCAGACATCGCACAAGAGATTCCTTGATATCACTATTAGCAAGGACAATAATAAAAACTATCTATCCAACGGGCATGGAGCAAAGTCAAAGGTCAAGATAAGGATGATGTCCACGACTGTTTCAAACATGTATCACATATATCCGGTTGTTATCTCAGAAATCTCCACAGAAACTATGCATGTAAGAATGACTCAAAATGACTCAAAATGGGAACGTTTTAGAACAAGAGAGGCCATGGTGAGACTTGTTAGATTGTGCCAGATATTTTGTAGTTTCAAGGCATTATGACAAATTTGAACTAGTGTGCTAAACATCAAACTAAATTTGCTCTTCTTTATCCTCATGAGTTGTAATGCATCCTGGCCATCTTCATTGGGAAATTTCAATGAGGGATTTGGCCATCTTCATTGGGAAATTTCAATGAGGGATTCTCTTTCTTGGCCTGCATGTTCTTACTTCAGGGTCAAGGAGACCTTCAACCTAGAATTAGTTTCAAAGAATTTTTCTTCCTTGATAGTACACCCATGCAGCAATTCCCAATGGAAAGAACAATGCACCTGGTCTTGAAAATTCACTTAGTATTTTTTCATCCGGAGATAAGTCTCTCTCTTGTGAAGGAAATCTGATAGGCATTGGGTCATTGAATACTACTTGCCAGCTTAATACAAACTTGCACTTTGACAAGGATCTGTCTATCCAATTATAGGTTGTCTGATCCATATCAATATTTCTAGTGATTTCAAATTGGGTTAGCATGCTTCTATCTTAGTTGTAACTATAGTTGTATATGTTCGAAATGTAATTTTGGAGGATAATTCATCTTTAAATACTACTAATTTAGTGGGGGAACCTCCTCGGCAGACTAGTTCATGTAATTTTGGACGATCAAGATGAGCACTCCCTTGCATAGAGAGCACTAGTAGGGCTCACCAATAACAAGTTCACTTCGGCACTGGTGTGGGTAGGCCCAAAATCACACAACACTCAAATTGAGCGAGCATCTTACGTACCCCTGCCCATATCGAGCTAAGTTTCAGGTTGTTGCAAGGGTTGATGCATCCCCTATTCTTAAGGTCATAGGTGTCCATGTGCATGCCTATCACTCAAACATCTTGGGATTAATATCCTTGACCCGATACAACGCCCCTTAAATACACAAAAGGATCCAAAGAGAGCATTTGTTGCAGAGACAGTTGTTGCAGGAATGTAGTACACAAGTTCTTGAATTGAGGTTGTGGATATCACTATACAATGCTCTATAGATTCAATATTCTACTATGTAACGGTGTATTGAAATTAAATGATAGACACTCAAGATATATTTTACATCTTTTGCTAGTGGTGATCTAAACTGTATAGGATGTATAATGATATATTGAATCTAGACAATGTATTGTGCATATTAGCTATAGATACCTGTATGTAGCCACGTGTCGATGATAGATCACAAAAAAAATTGAGTGTACTGCAAACCCTCTATCCATATCTTACATTGTACCAGTAAAGTCATATATGCTCCTCCTGCCATATGTATTTATGAACAGAACTACAGAAGAAGGGATAGTAGGGGACATCTGGTCCATCGTCGCTAGAAGCATGTACTTAAGGGGAGTTACTCATGCACACTGCCAAATCATATACTGTTGCTTCAGATGATTAAGGTGGAACATAGTTGTAATGGACAAAATAATTTCTAATATGGACCGATAAATCATAGAATGATTGTACCATACATTTCTCATATGGACCGACCATTTTGAGATGTAATGAATTCATAAGTCTCTAATGGATCAATGGAAATCGAAAGACAAAATTGAGTGACAAGGGATTGAATCATTTTTACCCCGATGCCTGCTTTGAACTGAGCTTCCCATGTCCTCGGATGCTATTTATAAGATAAACAATTTTAGATGCCATACAAATATATACAATTATCAGTGCAGCATGCCAGGAGGATAAGAAGCTTATGTTGTTGTCGGGAGGCTCCTTTTACACCCATCTATGGCTGTTATCTGTTGCCACTTTTCATATCGTAAATTGAAATTGCTTTAATTGTGCAAAAGAAATATTTATGTAAGAGGAGACAAAATGATATATTTGAAGCGATATATCATTCTTCAATGTAGATAATTTATAATATATCTTACAACTGCAGTACATCAATCATTCTTATTAAGTTATAAGCTGCATGATGCAAGAAAATTTGATCATGTTCCTAGTAAGAAGATCTACAATTATAATTATATATTGTGCAAAATTACAACTTGAAATCGAAGCAAGTTGTTTTCTTATATCTCAACTATGATATGTTCAAGGAAAGTCCAGTAATCTGACTGTTCTCCCTGGAATTGGTTTTCTGCATGTTGCTACTAGCATCAGTGCTCTCACATCTGTATTGATTGACGGGGGTGTGTGGAGATAGGATTTCAGGGGGCATCGCTATATTGGGCTTCACAAGATATTTATTCAGCGTTGTCTTTGTTTGTCTTCTGTTTTTAGTAAATACGGCACACCACCCAACCGTCCTCCTGAAAATCGATAGATCAGAAATATTAGACCCTCGGTATATTTTCCCTTTCTTTCCTGATTAAATCCCATGAATTAATCATACTTAAAATTCTATAGAATTTGATGGGTGGTGGCAAGGAAATGACTTGCATTGGCCTCTAGAATATCTAGAAGATAATATTCTTTCATTACCCATTTTGTTATGTGTCCACGAAGGGCTCACCCTCTGTAGAATACCATTGTTTTTCTCGTTCCAATTAGATTGAAGTTCATATATATTCCTTTACCTCGACCTCATAAAATACAATTCAACAAATTCGTTGGTCCTGCTCATAAAAACAATTGACCTCTTTAACATTTAGAGAACATAAATACAACATGGGAGATAAATAATATTCATAAACATGTTTCATATATACTGTAGTTATAGATCAGCAACAACCACATTTTTAAATGTGGTTGATATTCGTCCAATTGATCTATATCAACCATGACCATATATTTAAAAGTGGTTGATATTCTTCGATCTGCAAATACCAACCACATTTAAAAATATAGTTGAAAATGTTATTTGAAAATAAAAATGAAAAAAAACTAAATTAAAATATTAATAATAAAATTAAATAAAGAAATAAAAATAAACTAAATTAAATTAAATAAAAATAAAGTGAATTAAATAAATTAAATAATTAAATATAAATACCTAAATAAAGTAAAATAAAGATATAAAATTAAAGTAAAAAAATATAAGTGAAAAAAACCTAAATAAAAAGGTAAAATAAAATAATAAAATATATTAAATAAAAATAAAAAATAAATTAAATAAAATTAAAAAAATTGA
Source organism: Larix kaempferi (assembly GCA_027924585.1). NCBI lineage: Eukaryota > Viridiplantae > Streptophyta > Pinopsida > Pinales > Pinaceae > Larix > Larix kaempferi. The sequence goes on along the minus strand of BSBM01000456.1, from coordinate 31,687,102 downwards.
AGATAAGAAAAATAATTGATGTTAAAGGTAAATTTAGAATAAAATAATTAATTGATATTAAAGAAAAGTAAAATAATCATTATTTAAAAAATAGAAATAAAATAATAGATATTAAATTAATTGATGTTAAACGTAAATTAAAAATGAAATAACCGATATTAAACTAAACTGAAATAAAAATTAAATTAATTAAATAATTAAATATAAATACACATAAAAGTAAAATAAAAAGAAATAAAATTAACGTAAAAAAAAACATAAGTGAAAAAACACTTAAATAAACAAGTGAAAATAAGCAAAGCTACTTATACGTGCCTTTTTTAAATAGTTTATAAGTAATTTAATATATTAGCTCTCCTCACCAAAAATAAGCAAAATGTTTTAATGTATTAAACTTTCTCATAGCTTAAAAGCAACTAGAAGCTATGCCTAATTATTCTTAGTCCCATGTCTTTAAAGCTTGAAGTTCTTAAAAAAATAATGTATTAAACTTGTGCATACATAGCCTAAAAGCAAGAAAGAAGCAATGTCTAATTATTCTTAGTCTCAATATCTTTACTAGTTGGATTAGAATTTAGTTTAAATGTCTTTACTAGTTAGATTAGAATTGGGAAGATACGATTTTACAACAATTGCTAAAGTATTGAACCTATGATATGTAGACTCAAATCTTTATAAAGTTTTTAAAACAAATTGATATTTTAAAAAATAGCAATAATATTTTTTTGGAAATCTAAATCTTTTTTTTATAATTAAGACAATTAGCAATGATATTTTTTTTTGATGATATTTGTCAAGGATTAGCTAAACAATATTGTTCTAGTCCAATCTACAAACCAATAGCAACTCATAGAAAAATACCCTTGCATTAATAATAGCAACAATTATTAAAAAAAGAAAACAATAATATATGCATGCTTGTATTTTTAATTATTTAATAACAGTATTAGTAAATGGTAGAGTGTAAATTAACTTAATTAATATATAATAATTTTTTTTAACAATCTTTAAAAGTTTTAAAATAAAGATTTTATTATCTTTAAATACCTTAAAATATATATTATTCTATTATCTTTAAACACCTCAAAATAGATATTTTATTAGTGCGCAAGTGGAGGTGGTGTTCACATCATCCCTTCCTTTGATAATAGACATACGAATGACCTATTAGAGAGAAGATCTCAAGATTCTATGGAGTATTCCAGGGTAATAGAGTGCACATGTCATATGAGCATCCTTGAATTTGCATACCGATTGAAGGCACTATAACAAAAGGTAAGACCAGCTCAAAACACTCCGTATTTTCCTGCGTGAATTTGTTGGAAACTACGTCACGAACTCTTGTAACCAAGTTAGTATTTGGTCCATTAACAAACACAATGGTTTTGTTGATGCTTGACAATGAGTATGCATACAGAGTAAATATAAAGATGAAATATAATGATTAAGAGTATTTGTTCATTAATTATTGATAATTAATTTAAATAAAAATTAATTGATTATATTATGAGTAATAGTGAAGCCTGCCCTCTAAAAAGGAATAAAATAGGAAAAACTAGTTGTGTGGTAAGGATGTGTAGCTCAAAATTATAGCTATTTATAGGTTATTAATAAATTGTTATTATAGCGGTTCAAACATACAAATAAATAATCACTTTAGATATGAGATTAACATATGACCCGAATTTCAATTTTCAGTCTTGTATAGTAAACACAATTTACTTTAGGTGTAATAAAGTAAAATTGGCAATAGATACAAATATGAAAAAATAAATACTAATCAAATTAGTTTACAAATAAATTACATTAACCAAAAAATCATTTATATTAATAATAAATTAGTAAATAAAAATATGGTTTAGAAGTGGGAAAAATAAAAAAGAAATAAATAGATTAATAAATTAGCTAATTAGGCTTTAAAAAAGATTAATAATATTATTAAATTTTATTCGTACGAAGTTTTTTTTATAGTGATTTGTATTTTCTGTAGTTGTTTGGCTAAGAGTCAATCTTCATCGAATGTAAGGAAACAAGTTAATAGCCCAAGACCCATAAGCATCTACCAGGAGTGGAAGTCTACCCCCTTACAGACCACGAACAGGTCATTTCAAGTGGTGCGGCTTTCCTTGAATTACAACGTGCACTCGTGGATAGAAGTTAACGTTGTATGTCCTCAGTTTCAATTGACAACTAAGTTATGATAAGTTTTGCCACCTTTGAGAAACAAAATATTTGCATCGTTTTGTATTGTAAGTTAAGCAAAGAAACTACACTAAATAAGAGAAACCCAATACCAAAAAACAGTGGGTAATGGATCATGCATAAGAGAGAAAAAGCAATGCAAACTATCCTCTAACCTTATTGGTCGTTTTGTTATGTCAATCAATGAATCTAAATAGTGTCTTCCTATATGCTTATAACATAGTGGTTGGGTTCATAGCAATTGTGATGTGAATTAATGGGCGGCAATAAAATTAATACAAAAAAACAATGGAAAATGGATCATCCATAAGAGAGAAAAAACAATATTGACTATCCTATGACCTTATTGGTCTTTTATTTATTTCAATAAATGAATCTAAAAAATGTCTTCCTATATGCGTCTAACTAACATAGTGCCCAAGCTTAGAGTAGTGGCAATGTGAATCATTGGGTGACAATGATTCAAGTAATCATGTCATAAACAATCATGCTTATGGGCATATTTTTGGTCTTATTTTATTTGGCATTGTCAATGTGTTTATAAAGAATATGTTTGTTTCATTTGATATCTTTTCAATGATTTATTGTATATCAAAAAAGAAGTTCATACATAACAGCGTAAAAATTACTATACACCTTTCCTTCCAATTTCTCACTCTTCCCTTACAATCTCAATAACTTGTCCATTATCAAATTTACAACTTAATTTATAATACACAATAGATCAGAAAACTTTTTAAAATCAAATCAAACAATTTTACCAATTACCTACCAAAGGTTTGGGAATGGCCTTTTCTTATGGCAAATAAAGTATGAAGTTTTGAATCTCATTCAATGACAATATGCTTTATTCCGTTTGTTAACAACGCCATTTATTTCTATGATTACACCTTGGTTTGTGTTGTTATTTCTAATTTTACAAAAAAAATAGATTATTTGAATTTATTAATTATGATAATATTGTAGTAAAATTTATAGGTATAAATTGCATTGTGTTGAAAATTAAAAATGTCTCAATATTAAGTAGACACTCTATTCATCATTAAAGAATCTAATGAGTGTCTACTCGAAAAGTTTAAATATTTTTAAACTCCAACACAATTCATATCTCTCAAAAAATTCATAATCATCCCCCAAAAATCCATAACCCCAGCTCAATTCATATCTCTCAAAAAATTCATAATCATCCCCAAAAATCCACAATCATGCTTAATTATGAAAATCTAAATACTCAAATCAAGATTGTATATCAATTGGGTTTAGCTCGATTAGTTGTGAGAATCACTATTATACTCTCATTGTAGGACATTCCTAAAGTGTTGAATATATCATTGTAAGACCTTGAGCCTGGTAACAAAATCCACACCCTTAGACTTGATACCATCCTCCAATTGAGGAGAAGCACTTATATTTGGCAAACAAAACAAAACAAAACCAAAGACTTTAAAATTTAATCTTAAATTAATATCAAAATCATTATTAGACATTTCCATTTTAATATAAAAAACTTTAAATAAAACATTTTTTTTAATACAAAAATCTTACTCACTCAAAATAATAAGTTTTATAATTATAAAATATATAAATTGTATTTAGTAAGATTTTATAATATTTTTATAATTTACTATGTAAATTGAACAAATCATTTATTCTTTTTTTTTAATTTCTATAAAATTTATAAACCAAATTTGATTTTAGTAGATTGTTAACTACCATCATCAATTAAGTAATTTTAAAAAATTTAGAAAATTATAATATTTTATAAACTATAAAACATGTAAATTTTATTATAATTTTTTATTATACATGTAAATTGAATAAATCAAACAAAGATTTTTTTATCAAATTTTATAAAAAAAATTATATATAAAACATTGACATGATAAATTATTTATTTAAAATTTTAAAAATACTATGCAGTGAAGTGATAATTATTTATTCAAAATTTTAAACATTAAAAAAAAAAACTATCATTTAATGTTTACATTTATATATCCCTACCATTCAAAGCGAATCATTTTTTTCTTAAATCTATCATTTAATGTTTTACATTTATATATCCCGAACATCCAAGCAAATCTATACATTATGTTTGACCATTTGAATATAACAATCATTAAAGTATATGTATGTTGTGTTTTCGATAACAATTAAGACATTGTAGCAATTAAGCCTACTTTGTTGAATTGACCAATATTCTATTATTATTATTAAATTAAACTAATGTTAGTGTTTTCAATTTGATGGTGCCAAGAACTGTTCAGCAAATTTGATTAAAATAGTTGATATATGTGTCAAAACCGTAAAATTTTCTTTCCAAATTCTAACCTGGCCGTATTGATAGATGTAGTCCGGGCGAGTTGATACCGTCACGTGAAATGGGATTGTGTTCAGTGAATTGTAAGTTCAATTATACAGCAGCATTGACAAGTGTATGTGAATTTATGGAGATCAAGAGATATTGGTCTACGGATTTAGTATCCCAACGCTACTATTAATACGATTAACAGCGTATTCTGTATCCTGAAATATTCAGAAAGTCGTAGATCAGAAGGTATCTATCTACCACTAATTACTTATTTGAGAGTACGGCATAAACTACATTTAGTATGGAGTGACCAGGGATCAAATTTGAAGGGTGGGGTCCCATTTCACTATGAAGGGCTATGAGATATTGAACCCTTCAATGCTGCCATGTAAAAATAAGTTATTCTTTTCATTTGAAAATGTAATAGTACATCAAAATTTCAATGTTTACTGACGTAGTAAAGTTAAGAGGCTTTATTTTTCAGTGGATATAGCAGCACTAAACATTATATATGTCATATAACACAACCATATTTCGCCCCGATCTAGCAGCTCAGTCTCTAGGCCACTATGCCACCTTTGCCATCTTAGCAGTTTTCCAAATTGAGCAAAGAGAACTATCTGACTCCAGCCAACTTTTGTTCTCAATAGTTAATTATGGACCCTGTATGCTTCTTCTTTATAGCCCCCCCCTAGATCCCATTATACATACTAAATCCGTGGTATGATGGAGTAGAGGATGGGTTGTGAAGCATAAGTAAAACGTAGGTAGACCAAGTAGAGAGGAGATGCATAGATGGTTGATGTTCTTGTTATATGGTTGAAGTTCATGTTTTTTTCCAGACCAACCGATAAGGGAAACAAAATCAAAAGGTAAAGTAGCATTGTCATTCTAAAAATCAAGATTACAAAAACATTTTTGTCCCAGTTCATACAGTTGAACGTGGATTGTAAGTGCAGTAGCATCGGTGGTCTTCATATTAATAAATACCAAGAATCTTAAACCGTGTACTAGAGGAAGGTGTCGATTCGATGACTGAGCAATTGGCGAAAATAGCTCATGTAATATAGTTTTAGATACAAAGTATGGATTCTTGATTTTACTCATTAACTAGATGCATGGAGGTTGGGAAAGTAGGAACTTCCCCAAATCCCCGGGCTTTTTGGTAAAGTTCGGGGGCGCATTGCGCACACCTGTTTCCCATAGGGATGCAACCGTGTCCAGTGGCAGCTGAACGGGGAAGCACTCGATTTCAGAGTGAAAACAATGGTCTTCCTTGTCCCCTCCATTTCACGAAAGTTAAAGGGTAGCTAAATTCTCAAGAGCTTCGATCGGGCGACAATGGAAAATAGGGAAAGGCAAGGAGCACATGGAATCATATATATGCGTATACACAGGACATATGAAGAAATAAGCAATTGTTGTTATTGCTACAATTAGGAATTGATAAATGTCGTTTTAAACAGCCTCTCACGGAGATTTGTGACAAACCCACTCTCGGGTCCAGGCTTCAAATTTGAAGCCTTCAAGGCCCATTTGAAGTAACAAAATTTCATTCAAATAATAATATTGTGTTTGAACTTTGAAGTTACAGAATTTTAATCAAATAACAATTTTTTTAAATAATTGATGGGATCATGAATGGATAAAATGATGCACATACCTGTAAATTCATAGGATGTCAAAAATCTAGTCAGCCTTGAAGTTGAGCTCCTCAAAGAAAACGAATTTCTTTAAATATGTTTATGGTAGGCTGGCATTGCCAGCTTCGCTCCGCAAACTCTCCTGTAGGACTGGAGGAGATAGGGTAGGTGGAACTTGGAAGTAGCTCAACCACAGTGAAATAGGGGTATAAGAAAAAACTTGTTTCTATTCATGCAATATTATATATTGATGGTCGGAGCCATGAAAGCATGGAATTCGAGCATTGACTTGATACAACAAAGAAAACAAAAGGTGGAACTCGGGAGCTGCAGGATTGACTTGATACAACAAAGAAAACACAAGGTGTGAGACTGGGAGCCGTAGACGGTAGGATTAACTTGATACAACAAAGAAAACACAGGGCTATAGGTAGGGGCCACGGGCAGGAGCAACAACTTGCAACATTACAAGAAGTTTATGGATTGTGTATTTTGTCTAAAATGCCAAATTCGCGGGGGCACATTAACATAATATATTATACATTGAATACTCAATTAACTCACGGAGTCAGCATTCACGAATTGGTATGTGATAACTTGTAACTTGGTAAGCCCGCTAGCAACAACACGTATGAGCCACCTACTAGGTTTAATAATTTTGTTGATGCCATTAAATGTGTTAAACACGTAAGCGCTCGCTACAAACACGAGAACTTCGAAGCGTTCAAGCCATGGGTTGCTCAGTGTAAGCCCGTCCACGTAAGTTGCTCAATGATATTATTAGAGGCCCAATGGTCCATGATCCATGGATGATCGAACACGTGGATATTGGAGAGTAACCGAGTCCCACTCCCAAGTCACCTAGCTAGTAGCTGCATTCCCAATTTCCCACTAAAAACTGTTGATGGGTGAAATTTGAAGCTACCCTTCTGTTGCAATTTTAAACAGTAGTGGTTAATTTAATTATTGAAGGGCTTACCATGAAATTAATTTTTTTTTGCATCGTAAAATTTGAAGTGGCCTTCTATGACGTGTAAAATGACCTCTAAAGGGCCCTGAAGGCTTCAAATTTGAAGCCTGGGAGTGACTCAAATAATTTTTAAAAATTTTGTTTTATTTTATTTTATTTTTAATTTAACATAAGTCACATCGAGATAGAGCAAATTTGTCACATCAGGCTTTAAAGCTAATTAAAAAATAGAAAATTTGTTATAAGCCAATCAGAAAATCAATTTAATTGTAATTTTATTTGTTTAAAAATCAATTTAATAATTAAAATTCACAAAACATTGGAGAACTATATAAAAATTTGCAAACTAATAAAATAATTGTTATGAAAAAAATAAAAGTAAAATAATAGATGTTAAATTAATTGATGTTAAACGTAAAACAGAAGTAAAATAATAGATATTAAATTAATTGATGTTAAACATAAATTATAAATAAAATAACTGAAATAATTAAATGTAAGTAAAAAAAATGTAATTTACATTTAATTATATTAAATAAGAATTAAAATAAATTTAATAATTATTATTAAATATAACTTAGTGTAAACAATAAAGAAATAAAAATAAACTGCATTGAATTAAATAAAATAAAAATAAAGTAAATTAAATTAGATTAAATAATTAAATATAAATACATAAAAATAAAAATAAAACTTAAAGTAAAAATATATATAAGTGAACAGAATTTAAATAAAATATATTAAAAAAAAAAAAAATGTAAAAACTTTAAAGATAAGTAAAATAATTGATATTAAAGGTAAATTCAGAATAAAATAATTAATTGATATTAAAGAAAAGTAAAATAATTGTTATTTAAAATATAAAAATTAAATAATAGATATTAAATTCATTGATGTTAAACGTAAATTAAAGATAAAATAACTCATATTAAATTTAACTAAACGTAAGTAAAAAACAATATAATTTACATTAAATTATATTAAATCAAAATTAAAATAAATTTAATCATTCTTATTAAATGTAATTTAATGTATATTTAAAAGAATATTAAATATATTAATATGAGTAATTATATTTATTTATTAGAAAAAAATTCACCATGGTTGATTATAATTTGAGTTGGTTGACTTTGTTTGCTTATGGTTGAGGTTAGTGGACCATTGTTGACCATGGTTGACTATGGTCGCCTATGGTTGATTTTAGCTGACCATGGTGCACAATGATTGACTTTAGTTGACCACAATCGACTTAATTTTACTTTGGTTGACCATTGTTTACTTTGAGTTACTATGGTTGACTTTGTTTGACCATGGTTCACTTTGGTTGAATATGGTTAACCATGGTTGAGTATGGTTGACTTTGGTTGACTTATTCAATATGGTCAACTATGGTTTACCATGGTTGACTAATGTTTACCATGGTTAACTATGGTTGAATTTGGATGTTAATGGTTGAATCTGGTTAAACTATTTTAAATTTTAAATATATATCATTCATATCGAATATATTTATCATATCAATTTAAACATTGTAAGTAATTAATATGGTTGACTTTGGCTTAATGTTAATATTATTAAGCTATATTTGGCTTAATGACTTTGGTTGTTTGGGCATGGTTAACTTTGGATTACTTTGGTTGTTTGGGTATGTTTGCCTTTGGTTGACTTTGCTTGAATTGTTTACATCGTTTACATGATTTGGGGGACAATGTTTACATTGCTTAGTTGATCATGTTAACATTGTTTACTTTGGTTGACTTAGAACCTTACATTGTTTGGATGAACATGGTTGAATTTGGTTTACATTGTTTGGTTGACCATGTTTAAATTGTAAACTTTGTTTGGTTAACCACGGTTGACTTGGTTTACATTGATTGGTTGACCATGGTTGACTTTTATTGGCCTTGATTGTTTGGTTGATTTTGATTAACTTTGGTTGTTTGGGCATGGTTGATTGTGGTTGACTTTGGACATGGTTGAATTTGATTGTCTTTGGTTTTTTAGGCATGGTTTTCTTTGGATGACTATGGTTGTTTAGGCATGGCTGACTTTAGATGACATTATTTTATATTATTTGTATGAATTTGGTTTACATTTTTTTGTTGACCTTGGTTTATTATCTTTAACAATGGTTTACATTATTTGGGCATGGTTAACCTTGGTTCAGTTTGCATGACTTAGGTTGTTTTGTTGACTTTGGTTGCTTGGGCATGGTTTCGTTGACCATGGTTGACTTTGTTTTACATGGTTTGGTTGACTAAGGTTGACTTTGGTTGTCCATGTTTGATTTGGTTGACCATGGTTTACTATGTTTAACCATAGTTACATTGTTTCGGCATGGTTGACTTTGTTTGATTGGGTACGTTCGACCTTGGATGTTAGGTTGACTTTGGTTTTTTTGGTTGAATTTGATTAGCTTTAATTGTTTGGAAATGGTTGACTGTGGTTGACTTTGATTGTTTTGTTACCATCACTTAAGATTGAAATAATAATATAATTATTATTATAAACATTAAATATTATTCTTTATAATTAAAATTGTAATATTAAAATAATAATAATTAATATTAATATTAATCTATTAATATTAATATCAATTTGACCATAATTGACTATGGTTTACCATGGTTGACTTTGGTTGAACAGGGTTGACTCAAGTTGTCTATGGTTGATTATGGTTGACCACGATTGAACATTGTTGACTATGGTTGTTCGGTGTTGACTATCTGAGTGGTCATTGTTGACTATGTTTATTCATGATTCACTATGATTGATGGTGGTTGTTCATGGCTAACTATGGTTTATTATGGTTGTTGAAGGATGAGTGTGATTGCTCATGTTTAAATATGGTTGAGTATAGTTGACCCTCTCCTTAACTACGGTTGACCATTTTTTAATATGGTTTAGTATGGTTGACCCTAGTTGGTTAACCATGGTTGTTCATGGTTGACCATTGTTGAATATGGTTGACTATGGTTGACCCTTGTTGACTATGGATGAACATTGTTGACTATGGTTGATTATGGTAGACCATTTTTTAATATGATTGACTATGGCTGACCCTTTCTTAATATGATTGACTATGGTTGACCCTAGTTCGATAAGCATGGTTGTTCATGCTCGATTATTGTTGTTCATAGTTGACTTTAGTCAACAATAATGAACCATAATAAACCAATGTTAGCAATAGTCAACCAAATTCAACCATAGTCAAATATGGTCACCATAGTCATCCATATTCACCATAGGGAACCAAAGTCAACTATGGTTGACTTTGGTTAACCATGATTGAATATGGTTGAATTTGGTTGACCATTGTTGACTATGGTTGACTTTGGTCGACCATGGTTGACTTTGGTTGAATTTTGGTTGACCATGGTTGACTTTAGTTTTCCATGTTTAAGTATGGTTATATTTGGTTGACTATGATTGACCATGGTTCACTTTGGTTGACCATGGTTCACATTGGTTGACTATGATTGACCATGGTTCACTTTGGTTGACCATGGTTCACTTTGGTTGAACATGGTTCACTTTAGTCGACTATGGTTGATCATGGTTGACTATGGTTGACTTTGGTTGAATGTGATTGATTATGGTTGACTTTGGTTGACCATGGTCGCCTTTGGTTTACTATGGTTGATTATGGTTCATTATGGTCGACCATGGTTGCATTTGGTTGACCATGGTTGATTATGGTCGACCATGGTTGCATTTGGTTGAGCATGGTTGACTTTGGATTACCATGGTTGACTTTAGTTTACTATGGTTGACTGGTGGTTACCATGGTTAACTTGGTTAATCATGGTTCATTATTAGTGACAATGGTTGACTTTGGTGGATTGGTTGACTTCCCAGTTGAACATGGTTGTCTTTGGATTAACATGGTTAATTTTAGCTTATGATGAATGACTTTGGTTGACCATGGCTGAATATGGTTGACTTTTGTTTACCATGGTTGACTTTTGCTTCACTATGGGTGACCATGGTTGACTTTGGTTAACCATGGATGACTTTGGTTGATTTTTGTTTACCATGGTTGAATTTGGTTGACTTGGAATGACTTTAGTTGATTTTGGTTGACCATAGTCGACTATGGTTGACTACGGCTAACCACTATTAACTATGGTTGACTCTAATAAACCATGATTGACTATGGTTTAGTTCAGTTGACTATGGTTTAATTTGGTTGATTATGGATGAATTTGTTTGATTATAGTTCACTTTGGCGGACTAATTAACTTCCTAGTTGACTATGGTCGACTTTGGTAGAACATGGTTTACTTTGGTTGAGGATGGTTTACTTCAATTGACCATGGCTAATTATGGTTGACTATAGTTGACCATAGCTAACAAAGGTTGACTTTTGTTTAAGAAAGTTGACATAGGTTGATCATGGTTAACCATGGTCGACTATGGATAACCACGATTACTTATGGATGAATCTAATTAACCATGCAGGGTGCCTATGGTTGCATATTGTTCACTTTAGTTGACTATGGTTTAATTTAGTTGACTATTGTTGAATTTGTTTTATTATAGTTGACTTTGGTGGACTAACTAACTTCCTGGTTGAAAATGGTTGACTTTGGTTGAGAATGGTCGACTTTGGTTTATGATGGTTGACTTTGTTTGACAAGGGTTATCTTTGGTTGAGTATGGTTGACCATGGTTTACTTTGGTTCATCATGGTTGAATGTGGTTGACCATGGTTGGATTTAGTCAGCTTTTAGTTGACTGCGGTTGACTTTCATTAACCATGGATGACTTTTGTTGACTTTGGTTGAATTTGGTTGATTATGGCTGACCATGTTTGACTTTGGTTGATATTGGTTTGCCATGGTTGACTTTTAGCTGACTTTGATTAACTTATGGTTAAGCATGGATGACTATGGTTGAACATGGTTGACTATGGTCAACCATGATTGATTGTGGTTGACCATGGTTGAATTTGGTTGACCATGGTTAATTTTTTGTTTACCATTACCATGGTTGACTTTAGTTAACTTTGGTTGACTACGGTTGACCATGATGTACGTTGGTGGACTTTGGATGACCATGGTGGATTATCGATGACCATTGTTGATTTTTGGTCGGATTTGGTTGACTATGGTTTACTATAGTTGATTATGGTTGACCATGGTTGACTTTTGGTTGACTTAGGTTGATTGTCATTGATGATGTTTGACTATGCTTAAATTTGGTTGACTAGAGTTGAATTTTCTTAACCATAACAAACTTTGAACAACCATGGTTGACTTTGGATGACCATGGCTGACTTTTGTTGGCCATGGTTTACTTTTGATTGACTATGGTTGACCATGGTTGAATATGGTTGACCATGGATTACTTTGGTTACTTTTGTTGACTTTGATTTTTGTCTTTTGGTTTATATTATTATTCTTCGTGGTACTCATGCTATTAATATTAATTATATTAATGATAGTATTAATTATATACTTCAATGTTCTTAACATTAATGTTAATAATAATGTTATTAGTGTTATTATTAATATTATTATCATTAATAATATTATTAATGTTAATTCGAGGAAAAATATTATTAATGTTAATATTAACATTGACTTTATTACTCGGGGGAGGCAGGAGGGGGAGGGGTGATCTTTAACCCCGATGGAGATCGAATTATTACTTATTCTTGGAACCTTGGAGTGGAAACCAATAATGTGGCGGAAGCTCTAGCATTGTGGCAAGGTCTAAACCAAGCCATCGAGAATGGAATTCAGACCCTCACGGTGATCGGGGATTCGAGGATGATCATCCACAGTTTAAACTCTCAGAACCTGCCTTCATCTATTCACCTGAAGAAAATTCTTAGAAGAATCCGTCTCCTCATCCCTCTATTCAATGACATCAAATTCTATCATGTCTTGCGTAAAAATAATGCACAAGCTGATGAAGCCGCCAACAAAGCTATACCTCTCGGTAAAGGGATACTCAAAATCAACAATGAACATGTACTGGTTCCAATCCCGTAAAAATATGGGTTCGACCCTTTTTTTGGAGCCATCCGCTGGCAGGGGCTTCATGACAAGTGGAAAGACTGAATGGCGACGGCTGGGAATTCTAATCACACGCGTCGTAGTTACTTTCTGTGGGAGGGCTCTTTCTGTCCGGCTCACTCCTCCTCGTCCGCAACTAAATGTACTCTCTCCGCCTTTCAGAATGATGGCGTCCCTGTCCTTACAGATGACGTTTGGTACCAAACACAGTACGCCGGTACCGAAGCAGTTACGCAGTAAGATCTTCATAGCTAAAGAAATCTTGCAACCTCCTCTCGTCGGGCGTGTGAAGTCTTTTCCCCATCAGCATCGTGATTTAGGTTCTTTAATCTCCAAAGGATTTGGGCTCACAAGACCTGCACTCTGTGATATGGATAGTCGGAGCATTGATTACCTTAAGGCTCCCTCTCTCTGCAATGAATTAATGAATTTATGGAAGGGTACGGGAATGGGGAACGCAAGTGCGAACATGTGGTTAACTAGGAGCCCCCACTGCTCCAATTCGAAAGCTCTTGATGACCATAAGAATGAGCCCAGCATCCCTCAGTCTGCTCTTCTCTGGTCCGCTCTGAACGCAAGAACCGGCTCCTCGCTGAAGGTGGTAGACATTGGCCTTTGGAATCTCCGCATACTGATTACTGGTCTCTGGAAGCTCCCCCAGGGAAGCAATTGGAAGGCAATTGACATTATGGCTCATTCAGAGGACTCGGCGGCGTCTTCCCCAGACCCGCTCTTGGAAATTGAAGCAGATATAAGGATCCTTCGCAGGCGCGTGCGCAGACAGGGGGAATTCATCCGTGAACTGGACGTGCAGGGAGGGCTCCGGTTGGATAGGGTGGAAGACGAGATCGGCAACTCGAGAGCAGAATTCGCTGAAGCTCTTGAAAGGCTGGAGACGAGGGTTACCGCCGCCATAGACAGCATGAATCACAGGCTCGATAGGATGGAAAAAGGTTTAGCGAGGCTGCGGGATGCTGCTGGCAAGCCCTGCGACGAAGGGCCATCTTCCAGGGACAAACCCCGACATCATAAGTCTTCCTTCTAACTCTGCTGTTACTGTGTTTTCTGTTCTGAAAGTCCTGTTTTTGTTAATACACAGGCTTTTTATCTTGATAGTACTGGTCTTAAAAACTAAGGTCTCTCCTGCTTAAGACAGACTCGATCTGCTCCAAATGTCAGTTTCTATGGTAGATAGGCTTTGAATTACTGTTTACAGACCTTGATGTTGTAATTTTGCTCGTGGCTCTGCCACCTTTTTCTATAAAAACATTGACTTTATTACTCATAGCATTAGAGTTAATATTAATGTTGTGGTTATTCATATGCCATATAACCACAATTAAGAAGCAATAATGTAGAAATAAAATATTTAATAAGTAATTATGTAGAAATAATCTTTCAATATTATGTCAAAGTCATATAAGAGTTAATAATTTTATAAGGTTATGTTTGAGAGTAAATATAAATATCTTTATGGTAATTTTTTCTAATATTAATATTAATTTTAGGAATGAATTAACATTGATGTTAATGTTATAAGGATTTGGCTTTCTATAATTTTTATTGATTTGATGAGCAAATGTTGAATTGGTGATGACTTTAAACGAAGTTTGACAATAGCAAACAATTCTTAGTTTTTAAGCATGGTTGACTTTAGTTCATGGTTAAATATCAATTTTTACCACTAATTTTAAATATGTTCAATTCTAGGAGTGCGGCATTAACATTTCCATAAGGTTTTTGTGGTGGTGGAATGATTAAGTTATACTGTGGCATATTATTAATTAATGCCATTAATGATAATACTAATGTTAATCATTACAATTATTAATATTATTATTAATCCATTCATGTTTAATGTTGACATTAATGTTAATGTTTAATGTTTATATTAATATTAATGTTATATGTTAACATTAATATTAATGTTTAGTGGTAATGTTAATATTAAAATTAATTATTAATATTAACATTAATATTAGTCTTAATGCTAAATTAAAAGCTTGTTATAGTTAATATTGGTTAACTGTAATATTAATATTAGTCAATGTATTAACTTTTAATATTAATATTATTACAACTATTAATATTATTATTAATCTATTTATGCTTAATGTGACATTAATGTTAATGTTAATGCTTAGTGTTTAATATTAATATTAATCTTTGATGTTAATATTAATATTAAGTTTAAGATTAACATTAATGTTTAATGCTAATATTAATACGAATGTTTAGTAGTAATGTTAAATCAAAAGTTTGTTATAGTTAATATTGGTTAACTATAGTATTAATATTAGTTAGTGTCTTAAATTTTGATATTAATATTATTATAACTATTAATAATATTATTGATACATTCATGTTTAATGTTAATATAATAAATTAATGTTTAGTAGTAACATTAATATTGATGTTAATGTTAAATCAAAAGTTTGATATAGTTAATATTAATTAACTATAATTTATTAATACTAGTTAGTGTATTAACTTTTAATATTAATATTATTATTACAACTATTAATATTATTATTAATCCATTCATGTTTAATGTGACATAACATGTTAATGTTAACGTTAACATATTTAATTTATAACATATTTGCTTCTTTTCCTTAAGTCCAACCAGGCTCTTAATGTTAACATGCTTTTATGGGGCTAGGGGTTCCACTGTGTTGTCCACACCCACTCTCAACATGGGTTGTTTTTGCACTGTGTCGTCCACATAAGCCTCTGAAACTAACACGATTTTTAATGCTAATGACTGCATCAATCAGTTTCAATTTCATCGAATACACGTGTTTCAATGCATGTACCCTATTCTCTTAAGTTGTCCACTTCAAAGCAATTAATCCATCTGCAAATCATTAGATGTGTAAGTTTGAAGATTTTATGCCCTTTCAAAAAGGCTTAACCTTCTTAGGATAACCATAATTGTATTTCGATTTACATAGTTAATATTGTTTTGAGTAGTTTGTATACAATTATTTTAAGTTTTAAAAGTGTGTTAATTTGCTAATCATTTTCTGAATCACTATATTGCAAAATAACTTTTATCCATTGTCAAAATAAAAAAAATGTTAAAATCTTTGTCCAATATGACAAAGATTTCAAATATTCCAATTTATTTGAAACTTCAATTCCTCATACTCGTAATGCACTCCACGTAAATCTTATTTACCCTTACAGTAACCAATAATTGGTTAATGTAAACACATTATTAATGATATGTTCACTAAAACACATTATTAACCAATAAATATATTAAATAGTATATATTTGTAATACATTAATATTATTAATGTGATAGGTTTTCTTTGTAAAACTAAAAATATATTTATGTAATCTGGGCACAATTTAAAACAAAGTGATTCTCCTGTATTCCGAAATCATTCTATCATCCAATGAAAGTCAACAACATTCACTAAGAAGTTAAACTTCTTTACAAAATATAGAGAATTTGTGGAATCCATTTCATAAACATAATTTTTGGGACCACATGAGGACACAATTTAAAACAAAAATGATTTTCCTGTATTCGTAAAGCATTATATCATCCAATGAAATTCAACCACATTCACTAAGAAATTAAACTTCTTTACAAAATATAGAGAATTTGTGAAATCCATTTCATAAACATAATTCTTGCGACCACCTGAAGTAGTTTTCCATCAACATACTCTTTTACCAAAATTGGTTAGTCATTAAGTGAAAACCCTCTTTGAGGAGAGTATCAACAATGGTATTTATCTCTTTAAATATATGAGAAATGAAATCCAAACAATTGGGCATTCTTAGCCAGCCAGATGCCCCATACTATCAGCAATGAGACTGCACTAAATGGATTCAGTTAAATTTGTGTAATATTATTAATTAAATAATATTTGTTATAATATATTTATATGAAAATTGTCCATTAAAATAGTTTAAGTAATTGGAAATTTTGTCTATCATCGTAGCCACAGTCAATTCAATCAGTACCTTGGATAGTTTTGCTTACAGTCCAAGTCATGTTGGCCATTTGCACGAATGCTTGAGAGCTGTGCCGTACGCCATTAAAATTTTGAGAGTAGGGTCTAGAAAAGGAGAAAATGGATCATGATCTTTCTTTGATCACGGGAATCAAGAGCGTTCTCGTACTTTGGTGAGCCTAAGAACTTCATGAGACTTGATCTCAAAGATAACAGGAGGAAAAAATAATTCAGTCCACAGAAATTTTGGTCAGAAGTAATAGATAAGCAAGGTGGAATCATAAACTATCATGGTTTTAAACTATTTTATTGGTTACTGTAAGGGTAAATAAGATTTATGTGGGGTGCTTTACGAGTATGAGGAATTGAAGCTTCAAATAAATTGGAATATTTGAAATCTTTGTCATATTGGACAAAGATTTTCACAGTTCTTTGATTTTGATGAAGGATAAAAGTTATTTTTCTATATAGTGATTCAGAAAATGATTAGCAAATCAACACACTTTGAAAACCTAAAATAACAGTATACAAACTACTCAAAACTTTTTTATAATTAAAATATATCATTCATACAATTACAGTAATTAACTATGTAAATCGGAATACAATTACAGTAATTAACTATGTAAATTGGAATACAATTACAGTGGTTTCCCTAAGAAGGTTAAGACTTTTTGAAAGGGCAGAAAATATTCAAACTTACACATCTAATGATTTGCAGCTGGATTAATTGCTTTGAAGTGGACAACTTAAGAGAATAGGGTACCTGCATTGAAAAGTTCATATTTTTGTATCCATACTGCGTTGTGATCTAATTGACATCCAAGCAGGACGAGTAGTCCTCTGTGATGCCATTGTGATATATGTATATTTTACGCAAATTTCATTGCATACAGAAGGTTTAACTTTGATCATTGGAATGCTCAAAATATATAGCAATTGAACTTTGGCTATTACATGTTTTGAAGATCGTGTATATAATTGGTTAGGGAACATGTTGGAAGGCATAACATCAGTATTGGCAAGATAAGATTAAATCCTGACTATAGCTTAATAGATGGTTATAAGAAGTTACTGTGCATGAAATGCGTGTGGATCAAACAATATTATGTTTTATATTTTATGTCCTAAGTTGGGTACAGTTCAATAAAATATGTAATATAGACACGAGAACATGTCGACACCTAACCAATGCAATATGTTCAGCTCTACAAAGCTATATGCAGACTATTATAACACTAAGCTTATAATCACTTTTGCTTTGATTTTAAAATGGGAAAATTCACAATTATGTGAAGCACACGTTTGTTGTTGCAATATGATTTCTCAAATGTGACCATCACAGCACTGAGTTGAAGATCAACATTGTGAAGTCAAGAAGATTTCTGCATACGCTTGTGGAAGTTGCAAAAGCAATTGTACAACTATCAATTTCAAGTTTCAATAATATAAAGACAACTCATACCTAACGAAATTTGAAGATGTCACACAAGTCAGTAACACAGAAACCAGAAACATTGCAAGGAATCAGATATATTTGCATTGGCATATAATGTATATACGTTTGTGGAAGATGCAGGACGAATTTTACAACTATCATTTCTGGGAGTATAATGCCAAGAGTCCAAAACTAAGCTTATTGAAATGTTTGAGAAAAATCAGAGCAGAAGAAAAATGAGAAAAATGAGACAAGTTAGTAACAGAGAAACCATAATCTTACATTATAGACCTGAACATTTTCTAGATCTGAACTTTTCTTTCAAAGATACAATCACACTTTGCAAACCCTTTATAGATCTGAACATTTTAAATATTTTTCTCTTCACAATTATTTGTCACATAAATGTAGATGATGTAAATTAGCAGATAGGAAAGTACTTGAGCAAAACCTAAAGGTTATTGCAAAATGCAACGTAGTAATAACCAGTAGCGAGCTCGACAGTCCCGGTAGCTCGTCGCTCTGCTGCCTGGACGGCCATTGCATCGCTCAGTTTCGTGGGCTTATCACCTGCTCTCATGGAAGCCACCTCCATAGCAGCATTCCTCACACAGAATAGAGCACAGTGATTAAGGCGATCCTCGACATCAGCAACATTCCTTGCACATAATAGAGTGCAGTGATTAATGCGATTCATTTAACCAAGCTCCGTCGTGGCAAAGGCTCTGATCAAACAAAAAAAAAACTGAATCCCGCGTGGCAAAGGATTTGGTTAATGAAAAAAATGGTGGATTAACAAATCACTGGTTAGTATGCTGATTGCCAAGAGTAAATCTGAGCCATTAATTATGTGTGGTCGACGAATCGTTTTTAGGATATATGCCAAACCACTACATCTTGGCCATCCATCCTTAATCCCTGATTAAAAGCTTGCGATCGACCTCCATATACAATGAAATGTTCATTGGAGCGCCTATCGACTAATTAAGAATTCATAAGTGCTTGGTAGGTGTGAAGTTAATAATATTTCATCTTCTCAACTAAAAACCGTTGAAATTGTAATCACACTATAATGATAATTTTCTTGATCACAAGCCAAACGCCATCACACAATTAACCTTATCAATTATGCTTACTCAATAGCATTGATATTCTAAATTTCTAGTTCTTAAATACCTCTGCCACTATACATTTGTGCTACCAACGTATATCTATCCATAGTACCCACACAAATTGGATTCATTACTCCAACGAGATTGAAAATATCCATGGTTGAAGCAACTCTGGACATCTTCCATTTACTACTGTAATTGATTCCTTATATAAATGTTAAACCCTAATGAACCAGATCAATTATGCTTCCATCCCTACAATCCACCCATGATCTCCTTCTTCATGTACTAATTGGCCTGAAGATCCACCATTGTGCTATCATTATTTATGTTCATCACTCTCATCCTTTCTAAATGTTCTCCCCACATTGGGAGCAGATAACACCATGCACACCATGCACATGTGTTCAAAAGACTTCACAGAGTCAATCGTAGAACACAAAACAGAACAGTGTGATGATCATAGTAGTTGTATTCACATTGGCATTGTAAATCATGGTCAACCCTCTTCTCCTATAGAAGCTATCTAATCCATGTAATCTCATAGCTCTGGTGGGATGATGGTCCATGGACACAACCCTTCTGAATTTTTTAGCTTTAGACTGATGATGAAGATGCTTTCCCTCATAGTATCAATTCCCGCTAGCTCACTCGGTTAAGGTGTGGGTCTCGTCAGCAAGGCGACTCGAGTTCAATTCTCATTTAGGATGACTTGGTTGGGAGGTGACACCCAAAAACCCGGGTGCAATCCCGGGTGATTTTGACAGCTTGGATGCCCCTGGGTTGTGGTTTCTCAGACCACAGGCCACTCCCACAAGTTAGAGATGCTTTTCCTCATGATCCATGATTTTTGGCTTAATAGCCCTCAGGGAAGCATGACTCTCTATAATAGTCAAAACTATACTGTCAGTTTTAATTCAAGCCTAAAGTAGTTAAAAACTTTGGCACAAACTTTATTTGAAGCCCAGCTTGTAGCATCCCACAGGGATCCAATATAAAGTTTATCATGTAGTATCCCACAGGTCATGATCTACTGGGAGTTGTTCATTCATGTTATCTAGAACAATCCTTTTGTTCTATCACACATTGGATATACCCTCTAAGCCCATTCTTATTCAAATTCAGCTCAAATTCAGCTTGACATCTTATGAGAGGTTGCATTGGTTACCATTTTGTTGGAGGACTCACATGGTCATAGTGGAGGACTACATTAGCATAAGCCGAAAAGAAATATTTGTGAAAAAAAAGACCTAGGAGGAACGAACGTGGTTGTCCTTTGTCTACAAGGACAGGGGATTTAGAAGGCTCACCCCAATCCCTTGGGCGAGGGACACATATTGATAGTCAGATGACTCAGTTTGAAGGAGACAATCCAAACCTAATTACCACAAACCATTTTGTCTCCTATTGCTCTTAAAAGTTTCAGAAACAGTTATAATGGTTTCTTAAAATGAGAGATCAGGATCCATACGTAGAGAAGGATGAGACTCACTCAAAACCCTCAAAACCCTAGCAAGGATAACTTTTAATCAATTCAAAGCATAGTAGTATAATTCGGCCGTATTGGCATTTCCTGTACGGAAATTTGGAGCAATTTGAATCCGTCGAGTATTTGGTATAGATATGATAGGAATATAGATTTTTACTAATGAAAAAGTAAATTTTAATTATTTAATATCTATAAAATATAAATAACATTCACTTTATTACTTTCTTATAAAAATGAATGGTTTTTAATGTGCATTTATGCTCATTTGGTTTATATATTTGATTAAAAGTTTTATATATAAGAAGTCTACTTCTGTATTTTATCCATATTGGATTATTTTATTACATATTTTTTCCGTATCGAATCGTATCTGTATCCGTATTCGTACTTCGTATTCATACTCGACTTATACTACTATGATTCAAAGTACAAAACATATTCAAATACAAGAAAAATCTTAATGTAATACAAATACTTGAAATAAATCACAGATGCATAAATTTAAACCCCAATGTTATTACCCAACCAAAACATACCATAAGGGTTCCAAAGTCGATGAATCATGCAGAGTTAACATTTCCATTTTATTTCGACTTAGCATTCACATTCTATTTTGACTTCTCTGGCATTGAATCTGAAGCCCATAAGAGCTTCTAGAGGCAGTATTTTACCATCAGAGTGGACACAAAGGTTACCAATCTCAAAGCTCGCTTGGGAGATTGAAGCCTTACACTCGAGAAGATAAGAGCTTTGGGAGCTGGAAGCCTTACACCTCAGAAGATTTAAGTTTTGAAACTCTATTGCAAAACTCCCTCCAATTTCTTTCCCCCAATTTTTCTTTTTCTCTATATATGAATTTGATTTATTTTAAATTTATTAATATTATTATATATAATATAATATAATATTTTGCTATAATATATTTTTATTAAAAACATATTGTATTAATTTTTCTTGGAAAAAACATATTGTATTAATATTATATATTATATATAACTTTAATTGTATAATATCCATATATATATAAGTCTATGTATATTAAATATTTAATAATATATATTAATAGATATAAAATGCTATATTCAAATACATTATTAATATTATATATTAACATATTATATATATTATACATACATATCACTAGTTTACGTATATATTATATTAATACTATATATATTATAACCCTAACCCCCATCCCCACTCCCACCCCCACTTCACCTTATATTAAATGTGTACTCTACTCTCACTTCTATTCTATATTATATGTTCACTCTAGTTGTAATGTAGTGTATTAAAATTGGAGAAAGCTAATAATGGAGCATTCTTCTCAATGTTTCTTGAGCTTTTTGACATTTTTCAGATCTGAAATGACCATGACTTTTTTGAAGCAATAGAACGTCATCAAACATGAAGTATCTCAAAGCTATCTCACATCGTTCTGTATATTTCCCATAAATAGCATATTACTAGTCAAGAGAATCATATATCCAGTCAATATTATAAGGGCATATTTCTAGTAGCCAAAGGGTAATTTCCAAAATGGATCGGTAGGCTAAACATCGGTGTCATCATAGGACAACAAAAAACGAGACCATGTTGCGGATGCGACTCCGAGCTTGGTATGCCACCAGAACCATGGACGCATTGTGAGGTGAGGCAATCCCTGGCACACGTAAGCATGCTCCATCAGCCACGAGTCCTCATACATGGGTGGTCACATGCTCTAACAGCCACGAGTCTTCATGCATAGGTGGTCATCTTTGTGTTTCATACATTTCATTATTTGTGATGTGGAGATGCTTTTGGTCAAAGCTAGTTGGGTGATGGATGAATTCAACATTGTCACTTGCACAAGGATCAGTGGACTTCAAGATTGATCTATCTTCCTCAAAAGAACAAAACCCTCAAGCCAAGTTGCAATCTCTCAAGTTGAATAAAGGAGACTCATGGCTTGATATCATATAGATAGACACATTTTTAATTGCATATAGTTGTTAATTGCATGAGGAAGACCCATGGCTTGATATCATATAGGCAGACGCAATGTTAATTATAGATAGTTGTTAATTGCATGATACAAGGCGACCACAAAGGATGGTACATACTTCCCTATGTTTTATTTACGATAAGGTCCAACAAGAATGACAATGGTAAATTTCATTTCATCCTATTATGAAAATCTATGAAGCCAAAAGGAATATTCGTTGAATGTGGAATATATTTTAATAAGAAAAAAAATTCTTCAAAGGTAGAGGTAAGGACTTGTGTTCAATCGTTTCTTTTATTATTAGTCCTTGTCAAGGCAGGAATTATAGCAATGGGTTCATTGTGAAAACTAAGTTGACTTTTTAAATATTTTCTATTATCTAAAATTATTATTCAATGTTTTGGAAAAATAATTATTAATTTTAATTTTTAAAATTCAATATTTTTTATTTTTGATTGGTGGAAAAGTTTGATTAGACTAAATAGCCCTACTGGGATGTGACATTTATTTAAAAAATAATACTAATAAAATTAAATGAAAATAAAAAACCTTAAAAATTGACACGTTTGTACTTTGTTATCTCTGTAGGCAAGGTTTTTTTTTTCACAGAAAAATATAACTTACTATTAATATACGAAATAGTAAATAGTGCCAACTATCAGAACAAACATACATCTCATCACTGCCCTGTAGTGCATATGTGTCATGTCAAAACATTTGGCCCCAGTGCCAACAACATCATCCGTGAAAACCATAATAAGTGCCATATGTTCACACATAAATAACATGAACCCCTCCCGGAGGAGAAACAGGTTCATCGATCACTAGAAATCATCAAAGAGTCTCATCAAAAAACTAAGTTCACAAGAGCAACCAACAACCATGGCTGCCAAGTTTCCAAAATAAAAATATATGTCCAGCAGTGCTAAGTATATCAAATCATAACCAGGCTATCACAGACAGTATAGCCGCAAATAGAAGATGCATACAAAATGTCCAACAAGAAGTTGGAAACAGCCCCTATGTGAAATCTGCACATAGAACTAACAGCGAATGTAAGTATATCTGCTCGCAAAAGAAATCAAAAAAGCATCATAATAAAACTAATAAAGTAGAATAGAGCAAAAATATCAAGTCCAATGAAGAAGATGTGAGCCCTATGAAAACAACGTGTCCTCTCGCCATTCCTGCCACTTGATGATCCCAAGCTCAGAGCAAAGTGCCTTTTTAGATAGCATGTCCGCCACCATGTTTACTTCCCTGTATACATGTGCGAAGTGAATGTGTTGAAAATCCTTAATTAACATCAGTGCCGCATCCATCCAGTGCTTAAGCAACAAATTATTAAGAGTGGATTTGCCATTCGCCCAGGAGATGATGGAAAGTGAGTCGCCAAAAACCACAAGTGAGGTGATTTTCCGCAAGTGGGCCCAGAAAAGTAATAAATTATTATGCAATTGGTAAGACATTGACTTGTATTAACAACGTTTTGATCAAAAATTTATCCACAATCTTTTAAGGTCAACATTATACATATAAATTAATATTTTTATAAATATAATATAATACAATTATCTCTTCCATATTTAGCTAACGTCTTATGTTTTAATCATTACAATCGTACAACGAAATTCAATATTTGTGTACACAGTACACGTATTCAACGTTATGGATATCCACTTACAATGTATGCATTTATACCCTGTTGCGTGTCTAGTCATCATCCTTATGTATTAAACAAAGTATTGCGTGCCAATATTAAATGCACCATGTTGACGATAGATGACACCATTCCATTCTATCCACGAAATAAAAAGTAGTGTTTTTGTTAAAAGCAAAATAAAAGTAGCTTTTTCTTTTCCAAGAAAAATATAACTTACTATTAATAGGAGAAATAGTAAATAGAACCATACAAACCATCGGTAACTAATCACCTGAGCAATGTCATCTATGGGACATAATCACTATAGTACCAATTTTTTTTTTTTTTTATAACCATGGGAACAACAACCTCCCAAGGGTATATCCAACAACCCGCAAGCTAGATATACCAGAAACTTGTGACTCAGCAGGGGTCGAGACGTCCCGAGACCCTTTATCCCAAGGGAGAGCCTCTATCCCAGGGGCCGCCTACCCTTCGAGCCTTGTCACAGCGGGCCAATGAGCAACCCTACTCCCCGCCGGTTTTGAACCTGTGACCTCCTCAGAGATAACACATGTTCTTAACCATTAGGCCCACTCAGGTGCTCACCATAGTACTAATTACAAACATAAGACAAAATAGATAAGGGCAGGTAACCAACACCTCCACCCCCAATAGACATGGAATAATAGAAAATATAATAGTTCTGTCACCCAAAAAAACATAAATATCGGCCCATGACCAAGTCCATAGAACCAAAAAGGGACCAACCCCTCAAAAATAAATATCGATATAGATAATGTCGATCAAAAGTGTGGCTATCACCACCAGGGCCAAAGAATCCAACAGGTTGTCGGATACCAGGAACTATGGACCTGCAGGAGAACAAAGAGACGCATAATATAGGTAATAGCCAAATAAAACATAATGAAAAGTAACCAAAACAACCAAAAAGGACTCAGTGCACATCCAAGGAACCATGAGTGAAGAACCTGTCGCCACGCCACTCATCCCATAAAATAAGACCATCCAGAGAAGATAATGCCAACTTTGAAAGAGTATTAGCATCCTGGTTACATTCCCTGAATATATGGACAAAATGGATGTGCTCAAAGCCATTGATAAATGTGCGTACATCCTCCTTCCAAAAAGAAAGAAGCATAACGTCCAGAGGAGTCGAATCCAAAGCCCAAGAGATGATCACCGATGAGTCCCGCAGCACCAACAGGGAAGAAACCTCATGTCGACGAGCAAATAATAACAACAACCATAGAGCACATAGCTCACTACGAGTGTTTGAGCCAACACCAGAGTGCATCAAAATGCGAAAGAACCAAGTGTTGGTGAGATGCAAAACCACACTAGCACCACAGGAGCCCGATCCCCAGTCTGCGGCACCATCAAAAAACCCTCAGGGGTAGACCAAGACCAGTGGATTCAAACGACGACAAGCACGAACCTGTGTACGAACCAGATCAGCATATAGTAGCCTGTATTCCGAGAAGGTCGCAACGATTCTGTATTAATAAGCCTATGGATGCAATTTTTTTAAAATTCTTTTTGAATTTTATGAAAATTTTCGAGATGTTATAGTAATAGTTTTATATTTTTTAGATTACACTATATTTTATATAATATATATATATATATACACACACTCCATTTTAAAGATAAAAATTTCAAAAACACAATAAATGAAACCACTTTGCTTACATTTATAAGTGTCTTTAATATATTTTTAAATGTTTCTAAAATTAAATTGTTTTATATTAAAAATATATAATCTTATAGGAAACAAATATAATTAATCATTAAAGTTATTTGTTGGGTATATTTTTAATTTCTAGAGTATAATTTTTATTTAAATATAATATGATTTAATTTATATGGAAAAGTTTTATTATTCATTTTTTAATTAATTCATTTTTTATTAGTCCTTGCCAAGGAAGGGATTATAGCAATGGGTCCATTGTGAAAACTAAATTGATTTTTTAAATATTTTCTCTTATTTAAAGTTATTTTTCAATATTTTGGAAAAATAATTATTAATTTTAATTTTTAAAATTCAATATTTTTTTTTATTTTTAATTGGTGAAAAAGTTTGATTAGACTAAATAGCCCGGCTAGGACGTGACATTTATTTAAAAAATAATACTAATAAAATTAAATAAAAATAAAAAAACGGTAAAAATTGACACATTTGTACTTACATCTTACACACAGATCTACTTACATTAAAAATCTGTTCCAATTCCAAGTTACATTAAAAATTAGTTTAAATGCTTGATATTTATTATACTTACGATTTGACATACATATGTACTTACATTAAAAATATGTTCGAGCGCACTAGTTACATAAAAAATTGGTTTAAATGCTCGTACTTTTATTAGATAGGTTTAATATTTGCATTTAACAATTATGACATATAGATCATGATTATCATGATAGCGAGCTCTCGATAAATCTTCCTTAATACAAGAATTCAAGTTTTCTTTTTTACCTTCCTTATCCTAAAAATATTGAGGAGATTTAAATTTGCATAGTATTTGTTCAAACTTTTGTATAGGTCTCAAATAGTTTTTTTTGTCATTTAATATACTATACTAGTTGGACATTCCAATAATAAGCATTAATTCTGGGCATATTTTATCTTATCCTTCTAATTCTACTATTCTTACATTTTTTCTTTTATCTTTTGTTTTATGATTGTAAATAAATAAATAAAATACAAATATATTCATATTTATTGTTGTATTTTATTTTATGTTCTTTTCATAACTCATTACTAAGCATTTGTAAGATAATTAAAAACAGAATTTTAGAAATGCAACTAATTTTCATTTCTTTCTTTTAAGATGGAAGTTTTGTTTTCTTTTTTCTTTTTCAGGTTTGCATTTATCTTCTTTACCTAATAAAATTCAAAACAAGATTTCAATAAATTGATAGAATTGTTTTCTTTCACGAATTTTGTTTAGTTTTTTATATCTCAAATTGCCTATAAAAACCAAATCTTTATAAAAAAATATTGTTGTAAACATTTAGGACAATGTATTTTTACTTAAGATATAAATGTAAAAACTCTTTATACACATATTTCACCATTCATAAACATTCAAAATGTGTACTCATTTTTACAAATATTTTTTATAAGCACACAAACTATATCTCAACCATTAAATATTAAATCCAATAATAAATAAATAAACAAAACTAGTATAAAAAATATTAAATATTTTTTATAAGCACACAAACTACATCTTAACCATTAACATAAACAACAAAACTAGTATCATAAATATTAAATATTTTTTATAAACACACAAACTATACCTCAACTATTAACATACGTTTATAGAGGAACTAACTACCTTACAACTATTTAACTTATTAGTAATTGAAGTCATTTTCTTGATAATCCAAGGTGAACTATCAATTAGTTTCCATGTCCATGGGACTACTCCTCAATTATTCAAGTGGAATCCCCAATTATAAGAGTGACTTGGCTGTAATAGAGCCCATCACCACTAGTTTTAAAATTACCTACATGGTGGTGAAATCTAATGTCTTTAATTTAGAGTGTGGCACGGTGAATGGTTAAAGTGGATGCAATCATCATAAAAGGGATATGATCTCCGACCATCGTTAAGAAGGTTTTGGCATCAAGGTTACACTGTATGGGATTTTTATTTTTTATAAATTAATTAAAATATTTATGTATTTTAAAATAATAATAATTTATTATTTAATTATCATTTAATTAATATAAAAATTGTTAATTTGTTTTTTAGAAATAATTTTAGTTTAGATTCAGAGATTTAAGAGAAGATTGAGAGTTTTGGTATCATTTTAGTTTTTGCAAAGTTTTTCTATTTTTATTTGAAATTTTTTTATGGAAGGTAAATAGGTTATTGGTAACCCCAAAGGATCTAGTGAATTTTGATCTTGAAATGTGGATTTAATATAAGAATGTATACTAATTGAGTTAATCCTTGGAGCTAGGTTTGTCATTGTTATTTATACCAGCATAGATCGATCTTAAATCCGTATCTATCAAGCACCGAGAGAGATCCAATTTTTTGAGGTGTATTTCTTTTTTTAAATCTAAACTCAAGAAATTCGATGTCTCTTGATTTATAGATCCGGGTTTAAGTTTTAAGTTTTTATTTTATAAACGAATATGTATTTTTTAATTAATTTTCATAATATTTTATTTTATGAACTAACATGGATTTTTTTAAATACTTTCCATAATTTTTTAGTTTATGAGCCGACATGAATTTTTTTAATTAAAAAAATTACTTTTTAAGTTTTATTAGATGTAACGCTACATGTAACGCTACATACACGTTACAACATCTCCCCATACTGGGCTGTAGAGCACCTTGTTTCAATCGGTGCAATACTGTTGCAAGCTATGTTATTGCGGCTACATATCTTTGTTTTGAGATTTTGTTCCACATTAATAATCATTTTCTAAATTGTGTGTGTATGTGTTGACTAATTCCACATGTATACTACCTGTAGGACAAAGATGGTTTATAAATCATCACCCTTACCAAAATCTTTGTTAATATGGAAGTTCTCTTTGAGGTGTAATTCCCTATGTTGATATGATAACAACATCCCTCACTTCAATATTAACATTGTCAATGGTTTTAGTGTTATGTCTTGTGGGTAGTATTTGACTTGGGGTTGTTATCTATGTGATGTTGTGAGTTATATTATTAGAATAGCATCTCTTTATGTTGCTATTTCATTCTCCATTAATACTCTTCGAAGGTGGAAAAACCTATCATAACTTAGTTTTCAAACGT